>SJYW01000174.1:6675-51301 GCA_006410735.1 Raphicerus campestris | reverse complement strand
CGGGGCCCGCTCCCAGGGGGCGGGGCGAGGCCGCATGGGGCGTGGAGGTGGGCGGGACCCGCGCCGGGGGCGGGCCTGCGCCGGGGCGGGATTCGCCCGCGGCGGGATTCCCCGCCCTAGCCATGGGCCCTCCCCTGGGAGGACTACTCTGGCTCCAAGACCGAGCCCCTAGCAGACATATGTCCCTCCTGAGCGTGCGAGCACAACAGACACAAAATCCCCAAGCCAGCCAACTGCAGCCTACTCTGCCAACGGCGCCAAGCCCTGCCAATCCTGACTCTGGCCTCGGTTTCTAAAACGGGGCTCGCGCTTTCCCAGATGGTGTGGCTCTCGGCTCTAACGCCCCTGCCCCAGAGACAGGGGAGTGGACACGGGCTGTGCGTTCCTGCCCAGCCTCTTGCCCGGGAGCCCTGGGGTACTAAATGGGCCCAGCTGCAGGCTGAGCCAGGCCCCCCTCCTCCTCCACTGTTCCTCACCCGCCCCAGGTCCCCCGTGCGCAGCAGCAAGACGCCAACTCGAGTCTGAGGACACCTTTTGGGGGGCTTTCTGATGAGGATCTCATGGAAGCAGCTTCTTTCTCCCCAAAGCCCTTCAGACCCTCTGCCCTCCCCCCACCGACAGAACAACGTCCAGACCCCCAGGCAAGCTTAAAGTGATACTAACTAGCATTTTAGAGGTTTTTACTGATATTTGGTCCTCAGTTACAACACTGTGATGCAGTTACTACTGGTCCTGCTTGTCAAAAGGGGAAACTGAGGCTCAGTTTAACCGGGTTAAGGAAGAGGCTCTCCCTCCCCCTCGTGGCTTTCTCTTCGATGAGCAGTTGCGGCATGTCGTTCTCCGCTGGCACATCTCTGTATTCTCTGTCCTTGGGCGCCTTGAAGGCAGGCACCTGCGCTTGTGGAGTGCTCCGATGTAGCTGGGAGATGCCTCAGGCTGACAGACAGGACCAGAGTCCCGCCTCTGCAGGTACATCTCCGGGAGAGCCAGGCCGCTGGCAGGCCAGCAGGGGGCGGAGCTGTGGGAAGCTGCAGGGGCTTCTTCACGTGCCCTTTTAAATCTTTCATTTGCAGGGGGGCCGATGAGGAGCATGATTCCCAGATGGGGACCTGGGGCGGGTGAGGAACAGTGGAGGAGGAGGGGGGGGCTGGCTCAGCCTGCAGCTGGGCGAGGGACAGGCCCCAGGGCCCATTTAGTACCCCAGGGCTCCCGGGCAAGAGGCTGGGCAGGAACACACAGCCCATGTCCACACCCCTCCTCTTCACTTCTGATGTTTTCTTTGATACATTAAAAATAAATGAAGACAGAATGGGAGAAACTGTTTTCAAATTATGCATCTAAGAAGGTCTAGTATGTGAAAAAGCTGGCTTGAAACTCAACATTCAAAAAACTAACATCACGGCATCCAATCCTATCACTTCATGGCAAATAGAAGGGGGAAAAAGTGGAAGCAGCAGCAGATTTTATTTTTTGGGGATTCACAATCACTGCAGACTGTGACTGCAGCCATGAAGTTAAAAGACGCTTGCTTCCTGGAAGGAAAGCTATGGCAAAGCTAGAGAGCATCTTACGAAGCAAAGACGTCACTTTGCTGACAAAGGTCCCTCCCGTCAGAGCTGCGGTTTTTCCAGTGGTCATGTACAGATGTGAGAGTTGGACCATAAAGAAGGCTGAGTGCCGAAGAATTATGCGTTCCAACTGTAGTGCTGGAAAAGACTCTTGAAGAGTCCCCTGGACTGAAAGAAGATCAAACCAGTCAATTCTAAAGGAAATCAACCCTGAATATTCATTGGAAGGACTGATGCTGAAACTGAAGCTGCAATAATTTGGCCACCTAAATGGGAAGAGCCAACTCATTGGAAAAGACCGTGATGCTGGGAAGGATTGAAGGCAGAAGGAAAAGAGGGCGGCAGAGGATGAGATGGTTAGATAGCATCACCGACTCAATGAACAATGAATTCATTTGTTCAATAAATTTGAGAAAACTCTGGGAGATAGTAGAGGACAGGAGCCTGGCAGGCTGCAGTCCACGGGGTCACAAAGAGGTGGACGTGACAGCAAATGAACAGCACCAGCGACAATCCACGTTAGGTAAAGGGTGCTTACAACTCAGCCACAAAACGGCAAACAGCCCAGCTTAAAAAACGGGCAAAGGGGACTTCCCTGGTGGTGCAGTGCATAGGAATCCGCCTGCCAGTACAGGAGACACAGGTTCAATCCCTGGTCCAGGAAGATTTCACATGCCTCCTGGCAACCGAGCCGGTGCACCACAGCTACTGGGCCTGTGCTCTAAAGCCTGCAAGCTGCAGACACTGANACAGTGGAGGAGGAGGGGGGGGCTGGCTCAGCCTGCAGCTGGGCGAGGGACAGGCCCCAGGGCCCATTTAGTACCCCAGGGCTCCCGGGCAAGAGGCTGGGCAGGAACACACAGCCCATGTCCACACCCCTCCTCTTCACTTCTGATGTTTTCTTTGATACATTAAAAATAAATGAAGACAGAATGGGAGAAACTGTTTTCAAATTATGCATCTAAGAAGGTCTAGTATGTGAAAAAGCTGGCTTGAAACTCAACATTCAAAAAACTAACATCACGAGATCCAATCCTATCACTTCATGGCAAATAGAAGGGGGAAAAAGTGGAAGCAGCAGCAGATTTTATTTTTTGGGGATTCACAATCACTGCAGAGTGTGACTGCAGCCATGAAGTTAAAAGACGCTTGCTTCCTGGAAGGAAAGCTATGGCAAAGCTAGAGAGCATCTTACGAAGCAAAGACGTCACTTTGCTGACAAAGGTCCCTCCCGTCAGAGCTGCGGTTTTTCCAGTGGTCATGTACAGATGTGAGAGTTGGACCATAAAGAAGGCTGAGTGCCGAAGAATTATGCGTTCCAACTGTAGTGCTGGAAAAGACTCTTGAAGAGTCCCCTGGACTGAAAGAAGATCAAACCAGTCAATTCTAAAGGAAATCAACCCTGAATATTCATTGGAAGGACTGATGCTGAAACTGAAGCTGCAATAATTTGGCCACCTAAATGGGAAGAGCCAACTCATTGGAAAAGACCGTGATGCTGGGAAGGATTGAAGGCAGAAGGAAAAGAGGGCGGCAGAGGATGAGATGGTTAGATAGCATCACCGACTCAATGAACAATGAATTCATTTGTTCAATAAATTTGAGAAAACTCTGGGAGATAGTAGAGGACAGGAGCCTGGCAGGCTGCAGTCCACGGGGTCACAAAGAGGTGGACGTGACAGCAAATGAACAGCACCAGCGACAATCCACGTTAGGTAAAGGGTGCTTACAACTCAGCCACAAAACGGCAAACAGCCCAGCTTAAAAAACGGGCAAAGGGGACTTCCCTGGTGGTGCAGTGCATAGGAATCCGCCTGCCAGTACAGGAGACACAGGTTCAATCCCTGGTCCAGGAAGATTTCACATGCCTCCTGGCAACCGAGCCGGTGCACCACAGCTACTGGGCCTGTGCTCTAAAGCCTGCAAGCTGCAGACACTGAGCCTGCACTCCGCAGCAGGAGACGCCACCTCCATAAGTGTGCATGCCACAGAGGAGCCCCCGTGCGCAGCAGCAAGACGCCACCTCCATAAGTGTCCACGCCACAGAGGAGCCCCCGTGCGCAGCAGCAAGACGCCACCTCCATGAGTGTGCACGGCACAGAGGAGCCCCCGTGCGCAGCAGCAAGAAGCCACCTCCATGAGTGTGCACGGCACAGAGGAGCCCCCGTGCGCAGCAGCAAGGGAAAGCCCACACATCAGCTGTGAGGACCCAGGGCAGCCAATAAATAGATGAGAATTGTTAACAATGGGCAAAGGATCCAAACAGGTATTTCTCCAGAGAAGATATATGAACGGCCAACAAGCACATGAAAAGAGGCTCAGTGTCGCTCATTAGGGGAATGTGAACCAAAACCACAGTGAGGTGCATCGCCCTACCACTCGACCACCACCAGGAGCCACCCAGGGCTCTGGACTAAGGCCTTCCCCGGCAGCCTGGCTGGGGGTGGCGAGATGGGCGGGGACACAGCTGGCAGGGTTGAAATAGTCCTGTTGGGGAGGGGGGTGGAGAACTCCCAACCCGGCCTGAACTGCCCTCTAAAAATAGGCTGCAATAAATGGGGCCAAGAGAGTTCCCCTCAGCTGTGGAGCGCCCCAGACGTGGCTCACAACCTGGATTCTCCACGGATTCCAGGCGCTTCTCCAGGCCCAGGGCCTCGCCACCCGCCAGGACCGTCCTGGAGACAGGGTTCTGGCTGGGATTTGGAGAAAGGGCATTGAATTTCCCTGTTAGCACTTGGACTGCAGAGGATGGAGTCCCCGGAAACCAGCCGCCTCTTCGTTCTCTTGCTATCCCCTCCTGCAGACTGTGCCTCTTGCTTCTGCTCTCTGTCGACTGCCCCACAGATTAATAATTCACGGAATCGTGAGGCGAGTGAGACAAGTTCCAGCCTGGAGAGGTGGAAAAAGCCAATTTTTCTGCGGAATGGAAATGACCAGACCGGGCAAGAAATCTTATGCATGCCGTCTGGGCAAAGTGTTTAGGCTTCTGAGCCTCTGTTTCCTCAGCTGTAAAGGGAGGCTCATCACCCACCTCTCCCCTGGCTAATTAACTCACCTCGCCCTTTTGTTTAATTTACCAGACACACGTTAGTGCTTATTCCATGCCTGTGCTTTGAGGCACAGTTGGGGAGACACGGCCCTGTGTATGATGTTTACTCTGGAGACAGTAGCTTGTCACTCTGCCTGACAAGAGGCTCCAAAGATGAAGGGACATTTAGGCTGGGGCCTTGAGGGGTGAGTAGGAGCCCGCCTACAAGGCAAGAAAGGAATGAAAATGTCTCGTTTCACTGTATCGTCCTGCGCTTCAGTGCTGATCTACTTGCCTTGGCCCCTTTCACACGCCCACCCACAACGTGACTTCACCCCCTCCCTGGACTTCTGACAGTCCCCTCTCCCCATCTTCCACAGCCTCCTGCTCTCCTTTCACCAGACCTGTGGCACATACGCCCCCAAAGGCAGACCTTCGCAGTCCCTCTCCCACAGACCTCCTCCTGCATCATCTAGTCTGGCTCCAATCTCTGGCAACACCCTCCATGGTGCTGGCTCACAGCTAGGATTTGGGTTTCAGCTTTTGATGCAACCTCCCCCAGAAACTCACCCAGACTTGCCTGCCATCCAAGTCAGAAACCCCCCCTTTCATGCCGTCCCCTCCCCCTGCCCCTGCTCTCCCATCACAGCCGAGAGCGGTGCTGTGCTTCCGGGCAGGGCTGGGCCTGCGTCCTTCTCTAGAGCATTCTCTCTGCCTGCCGTGGGCCTGGAACACAGAGGGGCTCAGCTGGATAAGTCAAAGGCACATTTAGGCCTAGGAGGCAGGTCTCTGCCCATCTGCTTTTTAAAATAAAGTTTTATTGGAACGCAGTCACACTCGCTCGGTTCTGTACTGCCTATGGATACTGTCGTGTCACGGCAAAGTTGAAAGAGACTCACTACGGCTTGCAGGCCTCAAGCGGCTCTCCGTCATTTTCCCGGCGACGGGCTCAGACGTGGCCATTCCTGCACATAATGGGCCTGCTTTCAGACACCTGTCACCGTGCCANCTTTTTAAAATAAAGTTTTATTGGAACGCAGTCACACTCGCTCGGTTTTGTACTGCCTATGGATACTGTCGTGTCACGGCAAAGTTGAAAGAGACTCACTACAGCTTGCAGGCCTCAAGCGGCTCTCAGTCATTTTCCCGGCGACGGGCTCAGACGTGGCCATTCCTGCACATAATGGGCCTGCTTTCAGACACCTGTCACCGTGCCAGAGGAATTTTAAGTCCAACCGCAAAAAACCTCACTGGGGCTTGGGTTGGCCAAGGCCAGACCACGACAGTGAGATGCAAGCGGCCTTCACGTGAGCATAGCCTAGAACCTGAGAGCCAGCAGGGGCCGTGGNCAGAGGAATTTTAAGTCCAACCGCAAAAAACCTCACTGGGGCTTGGGTGGGCCAAGGCCAGACCACGACAGTGAGATGCAAGCGGCCTTCACGTGAGCATAGCCTAGAACCTGAGAGCCAGCAGGGGCCGTGGTGACTGGGTGCTGCTGCCCACTGTTCCGACGGGGAACCTGAGTCCTCAGGTCAGTGCGGGGTGCAGCCACGAACCGGGCATCTTTTCCTTAGCGCCTCCTCCCCAGTGCTCTGGCAAGGGACGCCCCAGACGGAGGGAACCGTCCTGGCTGGAGGTATCAGGAGCGCTTAAATTAACAGTAAACGTTGGATGCAGTTGTTATGATGCCAACAGGTGACAAATGGGTGAATGATCCTGTAAGGGCCTGGGAGAGCTCCTCGAGGAGGGCTGCCGGCAACAGAACCACGTGGTCGGGACCCAGGGGCGAGGAAGAGGAAACCCCACACCAGGAAAGGTCCGCTCCACGGAGCAGCCACAGCCCAGGGGTGAGGAGGAGGGAACCCCACGCCAGGGAAGGCCCGCTCCACGAAGCGGCTGCGACCCAGGGGCGGGGAGGAGGAAACCCCACGCCAGGAAAGGCCCACTCCACGAAGCGGCTGCGACCCAGGGGCGGGGAGGAGGAAACCCCACGCCAGGGAAGGCACGCTCCACGGAGCGGCTGCGACCCAGGGGCGGGGAGGAAACCCCACGCCAGGGAAGGCACGCTCCACGAAGCGGCTGCGACCCAGGGGCGGGGAGGAAACCCCACGCCAGGGAAGGCCCGCTCCATGGAGTGGCTGCGTGATGCCCAGTGGTGCTTGGTGACTGATGGAGTGGACAAAACAGCCAGCAACGGTCACTTCCTCCAAGAAGCCCTCCGAGCCTGGGTCCCCGGAACACTTGCCTCCCCCACCAGCCCCTGGCACAGCAGATGTTGGTTTGCTGCAGAAGTAAAGGAAGACGGGAATGGTGGCCACAGATGAGGACACGCCCACTGCATCCCTCGCCGGGCTGCTGCTCCTGGGGGCACACCCTCTCCCTGTCCCTCTGCTGAGTCCAGCCGGGTGATACGGATTGCTTGTCCTGAAGCCCTGGAGACAGAGCCCGTGGGCAGAAGGCCTATGGCTCCCACGTGCTGCAGCCGCCTGAGTTAGGAGTCTGTTCAAGTGGACGGGAAATGGCCATCTGCTGGATTTCTTGCAGATTCAAGGGGGCTGACGATATCAGGAAGAAAATCAGAAGCAAGAAGTGGAACTGCCTTCACTGGTGACGGCTCTTCCCTGACCCCCTTCAGTGCCAGAATGACACTGCTCACCACCCTCTCCCTGCCAGGTGCCCCGCCAGCACCAGGACGTGATCACTGGAGCCCCCCACCACAGCCCATCACGCTCAGCCCTCTCCTCCTGGCTGGAGGTGCAAGGATGCCAGATCCTTGAGAGCAGGGCATGTGACCCACGACACTTGCACCGAGTCCCTCCCCTGGGGACAAGCTCTAGGAAACGCTCCGGTCTGTCCAGGACTGGCCTGAGCCCACTCTGTACCCGAGAACAGCCCAAGCCGCCCCCAGATAAAGCACAGCCTCATTCTCCCCATCCAGTCTCCATGCGTGTGTGTTGTCACTTCAGTCGTGTCCGACTCTTTATCACACTCTGGACTGTAGCTCCCCAGACTCCTCTGTCTGTGGGATTCTCCAGGCAAGACTATTGGAGTGGGTTGCCACGCCATCCTCCAGGGGATCTTCCCGACCCAGGGATGGAACCCCTGGCACCTGTGACTCCTGCATTATCTCTGAGCCACTGGGGAAGGCCCTCCATCTGGCCTAATCCCCCTTAAAGTCCATCTCCGCCTGGTTATCTGGCTCAGTTACTTGCTCCCTGGTTTACTGTCCCTCCTCCACAGGAGTGACGTGTCACCAGGGTGTCCCCAGCATCCGGAAGGTGCCTGGTGGGCAGCAGGTGCTCAGGAAATCTGTGATGAGCTGAAGGATCCTGGTGAACCGGGCTCACTCTGGTTCAGGGCCAGCACGAGGCCAATCTGGTCCTATTTGATCTCAGCCAACGCCCCTCTTCACATGAAACTGACCTTCAGAAAAACTGATTCTCATAACCAGGGGGATTCTCATAACTTAAGGAACCCGTGCGCTAAAGCGACTCTAAAAAGAACCCCCGGGGGCAAAGCAAACGACGGTTCCTGACGTATGTGGGCTTCTCTCCCAGTAGCTGTGCTTCACGGGGGCCGGCTGCACCAAGCGGGTAGAGGCGGGTGGTGAGGCCTTGCCCTGCGTGGCCCACCCTGCTGGCAGCACGGACTCCTATCCGTCGCATCCACTCGGCCACCAAGGGCCAGCCGAGCGAGCCCCAGCGGCCCTCTGCTTTAATGAACAGATGTGTTCATTTATCACAACAGCAAGTGCTCGATGCCTGCTTTGTAAACGGGCGCCACGAAGTGCTCCCCAAACGACAGCTTCTCCTAAGTGGGCCAAACATTCCCCACTGCGATCTGCTTCATGCTACTGATTTAACCAACCCCCTCCCTGGTCCTTGGGCTTCCCCTGTGGCTCAGCTGGTAAAGAATCTGCCCGCAATGCGGGAGACCAGGGTTCGATCCCTGGGTTGGGAAGATCCCCTGGAGAAGGAAACGGTTACCCACTGCAGTATTCTGGCCTGGAGAATACCGTGGACTGTACAGTCCATGGGGTCACAAAGAGCTGGACACGACTGAGCGACTTGCACTTTCACTGGTCCCAGCAGGAGGGATTTGTCCAGCTTGACCCGGCTCCACAGACTCGGAGTCAGCGGGCACAGGGCAGGTGCGATGTCTGACTCACTAGCTGAATAAACTGATAACTGGGCACAGGTGCCTTCCTGAATGCGGGCAGTGAGTGCCCGCCGGGCACAGGCCAGGTGCCACAGAAGGTCCAAGACACAACAGATGTGGGCCCTGGCCTCGGGAAGCTGGGTGGCAAGGGGCTGGAAGGAAGCAACCCACACTGGTTGGTGCCAGCCCAGTTTTCACACATGTGTTCACACAATCTCGATACTCGCCCGACAAGGCGGGCTCACATCTCAGTTTCTCACAGAGGCCCCAGAGCCCAGAGAAGGTGTAATTTGTGCAAAGACACACAGCCTGCTAATGACGGCACTGAGCTGAGAACCCAGGGACGCTGACACTCAGCCTGTGACTTGCCCTCCACCAGTGAGAGACTCAAGAGTGTGGCCCCAGCAGCAGCAGCAGCTGCAGTCCTGGGGGGAATTCCGAGCGACGTGCATTCTCACCCTGCAGTGATTCTGATGTCCGCAGGAGTCTTGAGGATCCCTGCACTGCTCCAGGGAACTAAGGTGGGTGATCAGTGCAGTCATGCGATTGACCTGGCACGGGGCCAGGAACAACTGCGGGCGGAGGGACGGCCATCAGGGAGGGCTTCCCGGAGGAGGTGAAGCCTGGACTGCGGTCTGCGGCACGAATGGGGACTCACTGCAGGGCACTCCGGGTATAGGAAAGGCCTATAAGGGGGTGTGGAGTATGGGGATGGGTGATCTGTGAGGAATGAGGCTGGAGGATTGGGCAGGGGCTTCATTTTATAGGAGGGTGTTGGAGGGGCAGGGGAGCCGGCAGAAGTGGCCTGGATTTATGCCCAGGTTAGTTTTCCAAGCAACCACACGGCACCTGTGTGCCAATTACTTAATAGTATTCTGTATATCAGCACACATTATATCTGCTCCATCAGTGAAAAGTCATTCGTGCCGAGCATATATTGAATTTTGTCATAAAAGTAAATCACCAAACCAAACACTGTCATAAAACCTTGCTCAGAGCTTGTTATCAGCAGAAGGCCTGTGCTTGAGGCTTGTTCTGTCTTTGTTTAAAACAGAGATTAAAAGTATAGAAAATCCATGTTACAGACGGCAGCTATAAAACAGACGGATGCTTGCTGTATTCCGATACGGAATGAGAGACAAGATCTGTTACAAGGAAGGGGAAGACACACACACACACACACACACACACACTCACTCTAATAGACAGATCTCTGGATGATGATTACCCCTGGGGGCTGGGGAGGGGGGTGCTCACTGTCTGTCTTGCAGCCTTTTTTATACACTAGTTCCTATAAAATATATTACTTCCTATAAAAGAAGGACCTGTAGTTAAGCATTTTTGGAGGGATAAAGAGGCGTGAAAGAGACATTCGGTGTAATGTATCATCTGTAATCTAATCGGAGGGGCTGAAAGAGCCTGGAGGGGAACAGCTTTCTCCTGGGGCAGGGTACATCTGACAGTTCCATGTCACTGAATGTAGCATCCGTGGCTCACCTGGAATCGTTCCACGCCCACCTGTGGCCTGCGTCTCACACTAACAGAAACCCAGAGATCTGAGAATATACTCTCTGCAGCACGAAATAACACCGAGATGAGGTCACGGCCCTGCATGCTGGGGAGGGCTGCCTGGTTGCCAGGGGGATGGGAGGCAGGGTTCCAGGGCCGGGGTCCCCTCCTCCGGGGATGTGGGCCTCCCGGCATCCTGAACAGAGGACGACAGGCCCAGGAAGCGCCTTGGGCACCGAGGCCGAGGGCCTGCCGCCAGATGCTGCTGACTTTGAGCCGGTTATCGAGTCCCGTTACTTAGTCCAGGTAAGGAAACTGGGACACGGAGGGCTTCGCGGCTGGTGGCCCCCAAGCTGGTCGGTGCAGAGCCGGGATTCCAGCCTGGGGGTCCAGGTGTGAAAAGTCTCTGGCTGCAGAGAGAACCTGAGCCCAAAGCAGAGGAGCAGAGCTTGAGGCTCGGCCCGGGTCCCCGGGGGACTCCCAGAGCACAGCCATCCTGAGCATCTGTTCGGAAGCAGGACCCACAGACAGCTCCGGCCTCGCTGGCAATTTCCATAAACGACGGTGATGTATGTGTAAACAGCATGGATATCAAGGTTTGGAAACCCCTGGAGCGTCAGAAACGCAATTTATAATTACAGGCACACGGCAATTTGTTCCCTTTCAGGCACGTCTGCAGTAATTATCACCCCGGTGAGGGGTGACCACATGGAGCGCAGCGCGGGGACCCCTGCCAGGACTCCTCCTTCCCTCCCGCGGTGCCCCATCCCGGGGGCTCTCAGAGGGCCCCTCCCGAGGCTCGGCCCTGCCCATGGGCACCCAAGCATGGCCAGTGATGGCTCAAGTGTGAGTGACCCCACCCTGGAACGCAGCCCCAGGGTGAGGCCAGGACACATCTTCCCTGAACGCGCATCGGCCGCCCTGAGCTCCCAGCCCCACTGCCAGGAGTGGGGACCCCGGGATAGGGGGGCAGAGGAGGCACTGCCAGGCCCGCAGGCCTCCTGGGGCCCCGGCCTGGCTGGACCAACAGTCCCTGGGCACTCCGTGCTGGTGCGCGCCCGCCCGCCCGCGAGGGCCATCTCGTCACCCGCACAATGGCCGGGGCGGGGGAGCGGGGGTCTGCACCCCAGCGCTCCCCTGCAGGGCTGGTTTCGCCCAGCTGTTCCCAGGTCGGGCAAATTTAGATCAGCTTAAAACGTCAGCTCAGGTCACAGCTGATGGATGGTCCCGGAGGGATGAAAGACGGAGAACCGGCAACTGCGGGCGGGGGCCCCTGAACCGGCGGACCAGGCGCCACTTGGGGTGCAGGGGAGAGCGGCGGGAGGCGCGGCCTCACCCGGGCCTGAGCAGCCCGCCCGACCCCACGGTCCCGCGCGGGGCCCCCGCCCCCTGCCGTCCCGCTGGAGAGCTGCAGCCTGGCCCTCCAGCCTCAAGCGCGGGCANCCTCCTGCTAAGATGCCGGGAGCAGAAAGCAGGAGGCATGGCTCCTCACACAGGGCTGCATGGCTTCCTGCAGGCCAGCCAGGCGGGCGGCGTCTGGACGCCCCCACAGCTACGACCCCCAGAGCCGCCCTCCTCTCTGCCTGTGTGGCCCCGCCCCCTGCCTGCCCCTGCACGCTGTCCTCCACACGGGGTCCCCAGGCGTCCTCTTCCACCCTAGGTCTCATTACCGTGAGGCGGTGTGCAGGCGGTTAAGGGCTTTGGGGCCACGGTGCTGGAGGCTGCGGGCCACTTGCTCACGGTGTGAACCGGGGCAGGTGGCTGTGGCTCCTGGGNTGCAGGCGGTTAAGGGCTTTGGGGCCACGGTGCTGGAGGCTGCGGGCCACTTGCTCATGGTGTGAACCGGGGCAGGTGGCTGTGGCTCCTGGGCCTTGGTTTCCTCACATGCACACTGGGGATCTTAACGGGCGACAGGAAGCGGTGACGCAGGGCAAGCTGCCGAGCACAGCGCCTGGGGCGTCTTATCAGATCACAGCGGGGGTGCTGGAAGACTGCGCCTGCCCAGCCCAGCTGGGGAGCCCCAGTTTTCCCTGGGGGATCCCCTCCTCCACTCTTAAGTCCATCTTGCGTCCATGGACTCCATCCCTAACTTGAGGACTCCGCCCCCTCGCCAAAGCGACAGGCCCAGGCATGAGCCTGTGACCCAAGGCTCTTCTGCGATTTGTCGGAACCGTTTCTGCGGGGATCATTAACAGACTACTGGAAACCTGGAACCGGGGGGGCCCCACGAGCAGAGGCTGCCTGAGGGGGAAGCTGTGAAAGAAGAGAGAAAGACACCCATGTCTCTGACACGGTTTGAGCTCCTGAATCAAACTGTACCTGAAGCCCTGTCTGTTTTAGAAATCGAAAGCAAGGAAGCTGCCCTTCCCCTCAAGCCAGCCTGGGCTTTTCGCTTGCTTTCATCACTTGCAACCAAAAGAGCACTGGTAATCTCACCTCCCCGCTCACGGACAGCAAAGCCCCGGGCTCTGGCCCCCGCCAGCCTGTTTGGCCCCGATCCGGCCCTGATCCCTTCCAGACCCCACGCCACCCAACATTGACTGCAGCTCCCCGGACGGACACACTGACAGGTCCCACCTGCCGTCTGCGCCTTCTCCACCCGCCTGGCTCTACACACACTCCGGAGCAGGCTCAGACGCTGGTCTGGAACCCTCTCCTAAACACTCCCCTTTCTGCAGAGCAGAGCTTCTTCCCGGGCGCCTCAGATGGTGCAGAATCCGCCTGCAGTGCGGGAGACCCGGGCTCGACCCCTGATCAGGGAACTATAGGCCACGCGCCGCAACCAGTAGCTCCTCTGCTACAGCTGGGGCAGCGTCCGCATGTCAGCCGCTCAGTTGTGTCCAACTCTGGGACCCCAGGGACTGTGGCCCGCCAGGCTCCTCTGTCCATGGAGTTATCCAAGCAAGAACACTGGAGTGGGTAGCCACTCCAGTTCTCCAGAGGATCTTCCCAACCCAGGGATAGAACCCGGGGTCTCCCTCATTTCAGGCAGATTCTTTACCATCTAAGCTACAGGGAAGATCTGGCAATTAAAGGTCCCACATGCCACAAGGACAATCGAAGACCCTGCGTGGCCCAGCTGGGATAAGTCATGGCCAAAGAACTATTAAAAATTAAGAAATAACAATATCATGATCACACTGAGAACAGCCGTTTCACTCCATGTAACCACTGACATTCACGCAGCCACTGCAACGTCAGGACACGTGGACACGCCCAGGTACAGTTATTTAACCCTCACCTTGGGAAATGTGATCCGCAGTGGCAGAGGAGGGCACTGAGGCTCAGAGAGGCACAGGGGCTGCCCGGGGAGTCGCAGCCACCCACATGGGGGCTGGGCGCCGACCCACCACCTCCCCGCTCCCACCCTGGCTGAACTCTGCCAAGTGAACACGCTTTAGGCGGGGCTGAGAAGGGCTTTAAAAATTCGCTGCTGAAGGGCTTCCCTGGTGGAACAGTGGATAAGAATCCGCCTGCCAACGCAGGGGACACCGGTCTGATCCCTGTTTCAGGAAGATTTCAGATGCTGCGGAACAGCTAAGCCCATGAGCCACTGCGGCCGAGCCTGGGCTCCAGAGCCCGCGAGCCGCACCCAGTGAAGCCGGAGGGCCTAGAACCCACGCTCCGCAGCGAGAGAAACCGAGGCACTGAGAAGCCCGCACCCGCAGCCAAGAGCAGCCCCTGCTAGCTGCAGGTAGAGAAGCCTGTGCAAAGCGACGACAGCCCGGCCAAAAAAAAAATTGCTTTTAAGATTCAGAGCCAAGCTGGTCTCCTGGCTGCCCAGAGCGGGTGGCCGTCCGTAGCCACCGCGCTGTGCAGGCCTCCGGGCCCACCATCCCCTGCTCTGACGCAGCCCTGTTTTGCAGGCCCTGGGTTTCACGTTGACTGTGTTTGCTGCTGGTGTGATGGGAGGCCTGGAGGTCAGCCTGCTGCTGGGAAGGTGTTTCAACACACAACTGTTTTGAACGTGGTGACTTCCCCATGTACCACGGCCGGGGACAGCCTGGCAGTCTCTTGCCGGTAGAGCAGAGGCTGCTGACCCTGGCCGACGGGTGAGGCGCATGGTCTGCCTTTGTGGGGAAAGACGGCTGACTTGGAAAAGCCTTGTTCCGATCCAGCAGCCGCTCCTCCTCTGCAAAGAGGGGACGGGGAGCCTCCAGGGCCATGGTGTGGCCGGGATGGGGCAATGGAAAGTTATCGGCACACAGGCGGTGCTCACTGAGTGCTCTTTTCCTCCCTGTCCTCACGGCCTGGAAGCCAGGGCACCGTTCACCCACTCGAAGCCCCTGGCACCCCGTCCTTCTCACCCTCAGGCAGCTGTCCTGACCTCTGGGCCCTGGGCAGGTGCCCCAGGAGCCGGGCACAGCCCGCTCACCCTGCTGCACGCAGGTCCTGAGCTGGCCTGAGCCCCAGGATGAGCCCCAGGGCTCCAGCTCTCTCGCGTCTCACTCCCCAGGTCAACTCCAGGCCCCCAAAGTTTAGCTCAGCTGCCGCCTCCTCCAGGAAGCCTCGGGGGAAGCTGTCTGGATATAGACTCCACCGCTGCTCCCTGGGGCTCCCACAGGCCTTGGCGCTCACCCCCGGTCAGCTCTGACTGCCGGTGTCCTAACTTCCTCTTTCCTGCTCCCTCTGCCCCAGGGCACTGTCAACAACATGCCAGAAGCAGTGTGAGGCTCACCACCTCCTGGGCCTGCAGCTGGCCCGTCACGGGGTCCGGCAGCACTCCCCACATTTGCCAAGCACCCACGTGGAGAAGGCCAACGCGAAGCCAGCAGAGAGGAAAGCAAAGAGAGAGCTGAAAAGCCCAGACCCAGTCCATAAACTGAACTCCTGGGTCCAGCCGTTCCTGAAGCCATTACCCCAGACTTTTCAGTTCCACGAATTGGAAAAGCCCCTTTTACAGATGAGCCTATTTGACCCCGATTTTTCTGTCACCTGCGACCACAGGGCCTCTACCGGGAAGGCTGGCGAGCTGACCTGAGACACCCGAGGGCACATGCCCAGGAAGGCCGCAGGGGGGCTCCCACGGAGGGCCGGGCTCCCACGGAGGGCCGGGCCCTCAGCCTGCCTCTGCTGCTCGGCCGCAGCCCAGCGCCCTGCCAGCCCTCGGGGTGCAGCCCAGGCACTCTGCTCTGCCGGCCTTGGCGTCTCACTGCTGTGCTGGAGGCGGGCGATGTTACACTCTTTCTGGGCGCTGCTACGCTCTTCCATTGAAGGGGGCTGATGACATTCCTCCACAGACTCTTGGCAAAGGTCAGAGGGCGCCTCAGGGTGGCCTGGCCCACGCTCAGGGGACTCAGGGAGGGAAGGCAGCCGCATGGACCCTCCTTCCTGCCTGCACCTGGCCGACAGTCTGCAGAGGCGATGCCCAGTGGACCCAGGTCCCAGCCTGGGGGCCATGGATCTCCAGACACAGCGTGCCCACGCCTGGCTGGTCTTCCTGCTGTGACTGTGGCCTCGTTTCTGAGCAGGGGTCTGAAGGCCCACATGCCCCGGCTCTCTGACGCTGGGGTTCTATGTAGCCCTGGCTCTATCCAAATAGAAGGGGTTCCAAACACAATGAGGCCGGCAGGTGTCCAGGGGACAGTGTGGGGTGTGGGCCCAGCAGCTCCATGGTCTCTGTGTCCCACCCAGGCGACGCTCCAGGGGAAAGTGAAGTGAAGTCGCTCAGTCGCGTCTGATTCTTTGCGACCCCATGGACTATACAGTCCATGGAATTCTTCAGGCCAGAATATTGGAGCGGGTAGCCTTGCCCTTCTCCAGGGGATCTTCCCAAGCCAGGGATTGAACCCAGGTCTCCCACACTGAGGGCGGATTCTTTACCAGCTGAGCCACCAGGAAAGCCCAAGAATACTGGAGTGGGTAGCCTAACCCTTTTCAGCAGATCTTCCCGACCCAGGAATCGAACGGGGGTCTCCTGCATTGCAGGTGGATTCTTTGCCAACTGAGCTATCGGAGAAGCCCTTAGGGGAAAGTGTCACTTGCAAATAAGTGTCCAGGCCCTGGGAAAAAACTCCCCAAGGGTTCTGACTCTTCAGGGTGTGCAGGGAAGGTACCCCCACCAATCCGAGCTTTTCTGGTGACGGCGAAGCAGAGAAAGCGGAGTGGACCAGGCCCACACGGGCGGGGTGCAGAGCCAAGGCTGACAGAACCAGACGCCTACACAGCGGCGACACGCAGCCTCAGAGGGTCCGCAGGAAGGAGGGCGGGGCCTGAGGCCCTGCTTTAGCAGAACTGGGCTGAGGAGGTCACGTGGCAACGGGGACTCGGTTCGGGGAGTTTGGGAAGTTTCAGGAGAGGGAACGGCGGGACGCCCGGCACAGTTCCCCACAGCCTGCACAGCGAGGCTCAGGGCCCCGGGCCACGGGCCGTTCCGCTGTGGCCCTCCGCCTGCCGCCTGCTCTTCCAATCGCCCTCAGTCCACCTACTGAGTACTGCAGTAGATTGTCATTTCCTTCTCCAGGGGATCTTCCCGACCCAGGGATCGAACCCCGGTCTCCCACATTGGAGGCAGACGCTTTAACCGCTGAGCCACCAGGGCTCACAGTAGGCACTCAGTAAATGTTTGTGGAATGCTTGGGTTTAGGGATGCGTGAGGCACTGAGAGTGTGCAGAGCAGTGGGGGGCCCAGCTCACGACGCTGGGGTCCGCGGGGCAGGAGAGGATGGGCGGTCCGGGAAGGGAAGCAGCTTGTCCAAGGCTCCCTGAGAGCCAACCACAGCGCCCGCCCAGGGTCCCCACTGAGAGCCAACCACAGCTCCTGCCCAGGCCCTGCTGTCGCGGCCCAGATCACCCTGTTCCGCCTGCCCTCGGGACATTGGTCCTCTGCTGGCCGGCCAGCGTCCATCTGCCTGGCCAGGCCCCCCTGCTGTACCTTGGGATCCCACAAAGGCAGGGCGTGCCTGAGAAACTGCGACCGGAGCCCTGGGCCCTGAGCAGCCTGACTGCCGGGACCCTGCTGTGGCCCCTGGCCCAGGGGGTCAGCGGGCAGCCCTGTGGCTGCGTCAGGGGGAGCCTTTGTCGGCCTCGCTGGGAGGGCAGTCCTGGATGGAGCTCACCCTTCGGCCGTGCACCCCCTACCCTAGTGCGGGCTCCAGGGGGCCTGTGGAGCGGACATCCCCTTCTTAGGAAGAAGCGTACCCAGGGATGGGGTCATCACAGGAGCACTGACCCCTGTCCCCGCAGACGGCGGTGCCACGCACAGGGGCTGGGGTCGCTCTGGGTCCAAACCCCAGGTCCGTCTCGCATGCCAGCCTGGGACGCTGCGCACAGGCCCTCAGGTCACCAGGGAGGACGGCCGCCCCAGGCGGGGAATCTCCCTGAGGGCCAGGTGGCTGGTCCCACCTCACCCGGGGATTTCCTGAGGGACCGCACCCGTGCCTCGCTGAGTCGCTTTTCCGCGCACACAGAGCAGTTCCCCCACTGGGACTGTCCCTGGTCCCTCCAGCCTCACGGCTCCACGCTAGACCAGTTCAGAAAGAAGCCGCAGCTGTCGGTGGGGCGGGCGGGGCGTCCCCGGGGCAGAGCCCACTTAGGACAAAGTGGACCGCGGTGGACTGGTGGGCAGACAGGTAGCCCAGGTCTCGGAGCCTGGGGACGTCCTCTGCCCCCTTGCCGCAGCCTACGAGTGCCCCGATTGAGTGTGTGTTCCCCGGGGGATGGGGGCTCCACCCACCACACATGGGGCCTCTGGGCCCTCAGTTGACTTGGCTGTGAAATGGGCATGGCCCAGAGTCTCCTTCTTGCGGGGGTCGTGGGCCCCCAGACAGAGAACCCCGGCCTGGGTGAACGGAGGGGCTCTGGCTGTCCTCCCCACTACAGGGCATGAGGCGGGTCTCACCGCCGGGGAAGCCCGTAAACTTCCCTCCTGCAGCTGCGACCGCCCTTCCGGGCCTCTGTGGGAAACGCCGGGGCCACCGACCATNGTGGTCTGCCTTTGTGGGGAAAGACGGCTGACTTGGAAAAGCCTTGTTCCGATCCAGCAGCCGCTCCTCCTCTGCAAAGAGGGGACGGGGAGCCTCCAGGGCCATGGTGTGGCCGGGATGGGGCAATGGAAAGTTATCGGCACACAGGCGGTGCTCACTGAGTGCTCTTTTCCTCCCTGTCCTCACGGCCTGGAAGCCAGGGCACCGTTCACCCACTCGAAGCCCCTGGCACCCCGTCCTTCTCACCCTCAGGCAGCTGTCCTGACCTCTGGGCCCTGGGCAGGTGCCCCAGGAGCCGGGCACAGCCCGCTCACCCTGCTGCGCGCAGGTCCTGAGCTGGCCTGAGCCCCAGGATGAGCCCCAGGGCTCCAGCTCTCTCGCGTCTCACTCCCCAGGTCAACTCCAGGCCCCCAAAGTTTAGCTCAGCTGCCGCCTCCTCCAGGAAGCCTCGGGGGAAGCTGTCTGGATATAGACTCCACCGCTGCTCCCTGGGGCTCCCACAGGCCTTGGCGCTCACCCCCGGTCAGCTCTGACTGCCGGTGTCCTAACTTCCTCTTTCCTGCTCCCTCTGCCCCAGGGCACTGTCAACAACATGCCAGAAGCAGTGTGAGGCTCACCACCTCCTGGGCCTGCAGCTGGCCCGTCACGGGGTCCGGCAGCACTCCCCACATTTGCCAAGCACCCACGTGGAGAAGGCCAACGCGAAGCCAGCAGAGAGGAAAGCAAAGAGAGAGCTGAAAAGCCCAGACCCAGTCCATAAACTGAACTCCTGGGTCCAGCCGTTCCTGAAGCCATTACCCCAGACTTTTCAGTTCCACGAATTGGAAAAGCCCCTTTTACAGATGAGCCTATTTGACCCCGATTTTTCTGTCACCTGCGACCACAGGGCCTCTACCGGGAAGGCTGGCGAGCTGACCTGAGACACCCGAGGGCACATGCCCAGGAAGGCCGCAGCCGGGCTCCCACGGAGGGCCGGGCCCTCAGCCTGCCTCTGCTGCTCGGCCGCAGCCCAGCGCCCTGCCAGCCCTCGGGGTGCAGCCCAGGCACTCTGCTCTGCCGGCCTTGGCGTCTCACTGCTGTGCTGGAGGCGGGCGATGTTACACTCTTTCTGGGCGCTGCTACGCTCTTCCATTGAAGGGGGCTGATGACATTCCTCCACAGACTCTTGGCAAAGGTCAGAGGGCGCCTCAGGGTGGCCTGGCCCACGCTCAGGGGACTCAGGGAGGGAAGGCAGCCGCATGGACCCTCCTTCCTGCCTGCACCTGGCCGACAGTCTGCAGAGGCGATGCCCAGTGGACCCAGGTCCCAGCCTGGGGGCCATGGATCTCCAGACACAGCGTGCCCACGCCTGGCTGGTCTTCCTGCTGTGACTGTGGCCTCGTTTCTGAGCAGGGGTCTGAAGGCCCACATGCCCCGGCTCTCTGACGCTGGGGTTCTATGTAGCCCTGGCTCTATCCAAATAGAAGGGGTTCCAAACACAATGAGGCCGGCAGGTGTCCAGGGGACAGTGTGGGGTGTGGGCCCAGCAGCTCCATGGTCTCTGTGTCCCACCCAGGCGACGCTCCAGGGGAAAGTGAAGTGAAGTCGCTCAGTCGCGTCTGATTCTTTGCGACCCCATGGACTATACAGTCCATGGAATTCTTCAGGCCAGAATATTGGAGCGGGTAGCCTTGCCCTTCTCCAGGGGATCTTCCCAAGCCAGGGATTGAACCCAGGTCTCCCACACTGAGGGCGGATTCTTTACCAGCTGAGCCACCAGGAAAGCCCAAGAATACTGGAGTGGGTAGCCTAACCCTTTTCAGCAGATCTTCCCGACCCAGGAATCGAACGGGGGTCTCCTGCATTGCAGGTGGATTCTTTGCCAACTGAGCTATCGGAGAAGCCCTTAGGGGAAAGTGTCACTTGCAAATAAGTGTCCAGGCCCTGGGAAAAAACTCCCCAAGGGTTCTGACTCTTCAGGGTGTGCAGGGAAGGTACCCCCACCAATCCGAGCTTTTCTGGTGACGGCGAAGCAGAGAAAGCGGAGTGGACCAGGCCCGCACGGGCGGGGTGCAGAGCCAAGGCTGACAGACCCAGACGCCTACACAGCGGCGACACGCAGCCTCAGAGGGTCCGCAGGAAGGAGGGCGGGGCCTGAGGCCCTGCTTTAGCAGAACTGGGCTGAGGAGGTCACGTGGCAACGGGGACTCGGTTCGGGGAGTTTGGGAAGTTTCAGGAGAGGGAACGGCGGGACGCCCGGCACAGTTCCCCACAGCCTGCACAGCGAGGCTCAGGGCCCCGGGCCACGGGCCGTTCCGCTGTGGCCCTCCGCCTGCCGCCTGCTCTTCCAATCGCCCTCAGTCCACCTACTGAGTACTGCAGTAGATTGTCATTTCCTTCTCCAGGGGATCTTCCCGACCCAGGGATCGAACCCCGGTCTCCCACATTGGAGGCAGACGCTTTAACCGCTGAGCCACCAGGGCTCACAGTAGGCACTCAGTAAATGTTTGTGGAATGCTTGGGTTTAGGGATGCGTGAGGCACTGAGAGTGTGCAGAGCAGTGGGGGGCCCAGCTCACGACGCTGGGGTCCGCGGGGCAGGAGAGGATGGGCGGTCCGGGAAGGGAAGCAGCTTGTCCAAGGCTCCCTGAGAGCCAACCACAGCGCCCGCCCAGGGTCCCCACTGAGAGCCAACCACAGCTCCTGCCCAGGCCCTGCTGTCGCAGCCCAGATCACCCTGTTCCGCCTGCCCTCGGGACATTGGTCCTCTGCTGGCCGGCCAGCGTCCATCTGCCTGGCCAGGCCCCCCTGCTGTACCTTGGGATCCCACAAAGGCAGGGCGTGCCTGAGAAACTGCGACCGGAGCCCTGGGCCCTGAGCAGCCTGACTGCCGGGACCCTGCTGTGGCCCCTGGCCCAGGGGGTCAGCGGGCAGCCCTGTGGCTGCGTCAGGGGGAGCCTTTGTCGGCCTCGCTGGGAGGGCAGTCCTGGATGGAGCTCACCCTTCGGCCGTGCACCCCCTACCCTAGTGCGGGCTCCAGGGGGCCTGTGGAGCGGACATCCCCTTCTTAGGAAGAAGCGTACCCAGGGATGGGGTCATCACAGGAGCACTGACCCCTGTCCCCGCAGACGGCGGTGCCACGCACAGGGGCTGGGGTCGCTCTGGGTCCAAACCCCAGGTCCGTCTCGCATGCCAGCCTGGGACGCTGCGCACAGGCCCTCAGGTCACCAGGGAGGACGGCCGCCCCAGGCGGGGAATCTCCCTGAGGGCCAGGTGGCTGGTCCCACCTCACCCGGGGATTTCCTGAGGGACCGCACCCGTGCCTCGCTGAGTCACTTTTCCGCGCACACAGAGCAGTTCCCCCACTGGGACTGTCCCTGGTCCCTCCAGCCTCACGGCTCCACGCTAGACCAGTTCAGAAAGAAGCCGCAGCTGTCGGTGGGGCGGGCGGGGCGTCCCCGGGGCAGAGCCCACTTAGGACAAAGTGGACCGCGGTGGACTGGTGGGCAGACAGGTAGCCCAGGTCTCGGAGCCTGGGGACGTCCTCTGCCCCCTTGCCGCAGCCTACGAGTGCCCCGATTGAGTGTGTGTTCCCCGGGGGATGGGGGCTCCACCCACCACACATGGGGCCTCTGGGCCCTCAGTTGACTTGGCTGTGAAATGGGCATGGCCCAGAGTCTCCTTCTTGCGGGGGTCGTGGGCCCCCAGACAGAGAACCCCGGCCTGGGTGAACGGAGGGGCTCTGGCTGTCCTCCCCACTACAGGGCATGAGGCGGGTCTCACCGCCGGGGAAGCCCGTAAACTTCCCTCCTGCAGCTGCGACCGCCCTTCCGGGCCTCTGTGGGAAACGCCGGGGCCACCGACCATGCCACCTTGTCCAGGCTCGGAGAAGCAGGGGCAGAAAACAGTCCCAGGAAGCGGCCCAAAGCCCTGGGCGGGGCACGAGAGGCCCTCCGCCCGGCCGCTGCCCCAGGACGGTCAGCGCCCCGCAGGTCCCCTGGGTGCTCGAGCCCTGTCCCTGCCCCCTGGGGCGGGCGGTGGGTGTACTCACAGTCCCTGGGGAGAGGGCGGCGGTCTTCCTGCGCCCAGCACCCTGCCTGCATCCGTGGCCCCGGGGCACCAGCTTCGGCCGCTCGCCTCCGTCTGAGGTCCCACTTCCTCCTGGCTCAGCCCGCATCCAGGAAACCACGCCCCGGGCACCCTCGGGCCCTCAGCCGGCCAGACACTGCCCTGGGGGTGCTCCGTCCAGGTCTGGGCTGCACAGGTGGCCAGAGACCAGGCAGGCCCCAGGAGCTCCGCTCAATGAATAATACAGCTTCCTGCTGGCCGGGCTCTTGCGGCCGATCGCGTTTCAGGGGCCACTCGAGTTTCCTCGAGGCCACTTTGTTCAGAAGCGCAGGGGCCGGCTGGCTCTCCAGCCACTCGGCACTGACCCTCTCGCTGCGGGCCAGCCTGGGCAGGCCGGACGAGGCAGACGACAGGTGGCCTGGCGGAGTCTGCCCTACTTAGTCTCAAAGCTGCTCTGGCCCACAGGGGACCAGGGGTGGGGCGGTCAGTTGGCCTCCTTGGGGTCGGGTGGGCCCCCTGAGGCCTCCTTACACTCAGCTCCCAGTCCCCCACCTGCAGAGCCCCTGGCCACCCCCGGTCACTGCCCGGCCCATCCCCCACTCCTGGAGGCCGGGCCTCGATGTCCCCCTCCAGGAGGTCATGCCCCGTGGGGCAGTCTGGCCCCCGAGGCAGCCCCCCGGGCATCTCTGACTGCTCTTCCCAGCCTCCCCAGCCCACACCACATCCCCGCCCCAATCTCACAGCAGCCTGGTTGTTTTGACACGGAAGCACAGTTGCAGCTTTATCCTGCTTCGCACCTGCCTTGTCTCAGCTGACTGAAGTCCTCAACCTGACCCGGGGCCCTGCGGACCGCACATCCATCCCCAACTCCCTTCCTCCCCAACCCTGCTCCTGCTCAAGGCGTTGGCACTTGCTGAGTTTGCTCCTTCCTGCCACTCTCCGCTCAAGGCCACCCCCTGACCCAGGTGTTTCTCTGTCTTGTTTTAAGAACATTCTCGCTGAGATAGACTCACACTCCATAACATTCGCCATTTAACGTGTGCTGTTCACAGGCCTTCCCTGACGGCTCCAGGGCTGGGCTCAGCGCCTCAAGGGCTTAGTCCCTGGCCACATGCCTCGCGGTGCCGCCAAACTAAAAATTCAAAAAATAAAGCGAGCAAGTCAATGCTTTCAGTGTATTTTAGAGTCGTGCAAACATCACCACCGTCTGAGGCTGGAACGTTTTCGTCATCCCAGAAAGAAACACCCGTTAGGCAGTCCCTCTGCATCCCAGCCCAGCCTGGACAAGCGCTCGTGTTTTCCTGGGTCAGCGGACTCGCCTCCTGGGGACGTTCGTGTCTGTGGCCTTGCGTGACTGGCCCCCACCACTCCGCCTGCGATTCCCAAGGCTCGTCCGTGTCACAGCGTGTCCTGCCTTTTTACAGCTGACACCGTTCGCTGCAGGGACGGGCCTGCTCGTCGGCTGAAGGGCACTTGGGGAGGCCTCTCTGGACCGCCAGGTCACGTGGCCCCTTCTGCCCGGCTGCTCCATCACTTCCCCGTCTCACCCTCTTCCCCGAGTCCCTGTCTGAAGACGTCTTCGTCAGTTTATTTATCGTTCAGCTCCAGCCCTGTGAGACCCGGCCGTCCACGTCCCCACTGCTGGGGGCCCAGCGCACAGTAGGTGCTCCGGCTTTCGGCACCTGCTGGGGTGGCCTGTGCCCGCCTCCACCACCTCCCCGCCCACCTCCCTGAGGGTGAGAGCCGCCCCACCAAGAAGGGCCCCCAGTGACCCCATAGGACACTAACAACGCCAGATCCTCGGGGCCCTGCTGCCTCCCCTGCCTCAGGCGGCGGTTGTGGGGGCAGACAGTGCCCCCCCCAGGGTAGATGCCAGGCACTGAGTAGGTCTTCAAGTCTTGCACAGAGANCCTGGTTGTTTTGACACGGAAGCACAGTTGCAGCTTTATCCTGCTTCGCACCTGCCTTGTCTCAGCTGACTGAAGTCCTCAACCTGACCCGGGGCCCTGCGGACCGCACATCCATCCCCAACTCCCTTCCTCCCCAACCCTGCTCCTGCTCAAGGCGTTGGCACTTGCTGAGTTTGCTCCTTCCTGCCACTCTCCGCTCAAGGCCACCCCCTGACCCAGGTGTTTCTCTGTCTTGTTTTAAGAACATTCTCGCTGAGATAGACTCACACTCCATAACATTCGCCATTTAACGTGTGCTGTTCACAGGCCTTCCCTGACGGCTCCAGGGCTGGGCTCAGCGCCTCAAGGGCTCAGTCCCTGGCCACATGCCTCGCGGTGCCGCCAAACTAAAAATTCAAAAAATAAAGCGAGCAAGTCAATGCTTTCAGTGTATTTTAGAGTCGTGCAAACATCACCACCGTCTGAGGCTAGAACGTTTTCGTCATCCCAGAAAGAAACACCCGTTAGGCAGTCCCTCTGCATCCCAGCCCAGCCTGGACAAGCGCTCGTGTTTTCCTGGGTCAGCGGACTCGCCTCCTGGGGACGTTCGTGTCTGTGGCCTTGCGTGACTGGCCCCCACCACTCCGCCTGCGATTCCCAAGGCTCGTCCGTGTCACAGCGTGTCCTGCCTTTTTACAGCTGACACCGTTCGCTGCAGGGACGGGCCTGCTCGTCGGCTGAAGGGCACTTGGGGAGGCCTCTCTGGACCGCCAGGTCACGTGGCCCCTTCTGCCCGGCTGCTCCATCACTTCCCCGTCTCACCCTCTTCCCCGAGTCCCTGTCTGAAGACGTCTTCGTCAGTTTATTTATCGTTCAGCTCCAGCCCCGTGAGACCCGGCCGTCCGCGTCCCCACTGCTGGGGGCCCAGCGCACAGTAGGTGCTCCGGCTTTCGGCACCTGCTGGGGTGGCCTGTGCCCGCCTCCACCACCTCCCCGCCCACCTCCCTGAGGGTGAGAGCCGCCCCACCAAGAAGGGCCCCCAGTGACCCCATAGGACACTAACAACGCCAGATCCTCGGGGCCCTGCTGCCTCCCCTGCCTCAGGCGGCGGTTGTGGGGGCAGACAGTGCCCCCCCCAGGGTAGATGCCAGGCACTGAGTAGGTCTTCAAGTCTTGCACAGAGACTGTGGGGGGAGAGGGCAGAGGAGGGAAGACGGCAGGGCTGAGGCTCAGGGGGTCTGAAGCCTGAAGGTCTGTATGAGCTTGGAGGGGCAGCTCAGATCTCCCACCCTGGCTGCCCAGAGAGGGGGGTCAGGAGAGGCTGGTGTGTAGGCTGCGAGCCCCCACCCCAAGGTGTGCACACAGGCCCTGCGCAGGGGCCTTGGACGGCTTGCTGTCCAGGACGCTCCCCGGACGCCCCCGGGGCCCGGCTGCCAGCTGTGCCCCAGCACTCCTTCCTAGATGCCAGGGGTGGGGTCTGCTCGGCCAAGCTCCCCACCGCCCCATCCCCAGCCTGCGCCCCAAGGGGGCTGCCCTGTTCCCCGCCCCCAACTGGTGGCTCCAACACCCCCCACCTCCACCGCAGCTCAAATGCCCCACCGGCTCCCCTAGGGCAGAAACCGATCTCTTGTTCCCCAAGTAATGCCAGATGCACAAGTGATTTTCCTGCCCGACGTATCACACACACACACACACGTGCGCACACACACGCACACACACACACACACACACACCCCTGCCCTGCCTGCAGGCCCACAGGCACCAACCCATTTAATCTCAGAACAACCCTAAAAGTCACTTGCGCGATAGAATAGGCTGCGCTGCTTCCAGACTCTGCGAAGCGGGGGGAGGTGCCCTGAGTTACAAGCCTGGGCCCCCCACACTGTGTCACTGGCCTCTGTGTGCTGACGGGGACCCCCTCAGGATCGCCCCAAGAAGCCTGCCCTGCTGGAACCAATCCCCATCTAACAGGCAAGGAAACGGGCCAGAGTAGCTGAGCAGCTGGCTGGCGGCTGCGCATCTGACACCCACCGCTGCGGGCCGGGTTGGGGGGGCTCTGCGCCCCGCTCCCCAGAGCTTGTCCGTCTCGCCCTGAGCCTGGGGCCCCCCCGCTCAGCGATCTCAGCCCGAGGTCCAGGGACCCTGCCGCTGACGTCCCGGACGCGGCCCCCGAAGCGCTGGCGGGGGGACAGGCCTGGCCAGGCAGCCTGCTCCCCACACACCTCGCGCTTCTCCAGATGTGAGCGGCCCGGCCAGGGCGACAGGCGCATGAGGCCCGGAATCTGAAGACGCAAGTGAGAAAGTATGCGCATCCATCGCAGCCCCGCAGTCTGCCCCTGTGGCCGCCGCCTACCCGCCCGCCTGCTGACTCAGCTCTCCCCTGCAGCCCAGGGGGTGGGATCCCCCACCCCAGTGTGCGCTGGGGCCCTCTGTCCATCTGTCTCTCTCGGGAATGGTCTTGGCTCTCTTGGGGGCTCCCCAAACAAGCGGGGTATGGGCCCAGAGGCCAGAGTGCATCTGCTGGAGCTTGAAGCCCCCTGCGGCCTCCCAGCCTCCAGGCCTGTCCTGCCAAGTAACCACACAGCGCCCTGTACGTACAGCCACTAAATGGGGCTTTGGGGCAAACCCAGTGCTGACCTGGTGCCCGCAGCCCCCTAGAGCGGGCCCCCTGTCACTGACGGCCGTCACCACTATGCGGCCAGCAGCGCCCGCAAACACCAGGGGCAGTGACCGAACCCCCAAGCTCCGGGGGGCTGTGCAGTGACTCCCGCCGGGGCCGCTGCTCCCCAGGGCTGAGGCCCTGGCATGAGGCCCTGGCATGAGGCCCTGGCAGGCAGTGCCCACCGCAAGGCCTGGGCCCACCGCATCCTGTAAACAAGCCCTGAGTTTTCCCGAGTGCCTGTCCCCGGAAACCACAGGAGAGAACACAGGACGTAGGAAAATCCCACTGCGGCCACAGGGAAGGGCGCGCAGGGACCCGCCCTCCGCCCGGCCCGGCCTCCAAGGTGCCCGCCCGGGGAGGTCTGTCCCAGGGGCTGAGGAGCGACAGGCGGCTGCTGACTCACACTGAGGGGGGGCTTCCCTTCCTCTGCTCCCTCAGCTGGCCGGCCTCCCCACCCAAGAGGAGCCTCAGCCCTCACTGCCTGCCCTCAGCCTGGCCCTGCAATGCTCTCACCCTCCCGTCCACTCAGGGTGAGTCTCAGGGCTCCCACACACTCTCCCCCTAGCAGCAGAGACAACCAAGGCCCTTGACACGCTGGCTTCTCATTGTGAGAGAGCCCGGAGAGCCTGGCTTTCCCCTTTCCCCTTGGCTGCTGGGAAGCTCAACCATTTTCATCTTCACAAAAGGACCCCAGGATCCTGCACATCTCTCTCCTGCTCTGCTTTTTTTTTTCTGCCAAGCCATGATAGCTTTCCTGGTGGCTCAGACGGTAAAGCGTCGGCCTGGAATGCGGGAGACCCGGGTTCAGTCCCTGGGTTGGGAAGCTCTCCTGGAGAAGGAAATGGCACCCCACTCCAGTACTCTTGCCTGGAAAATCCCATGGACGGAGGGGCCTGGTAGCCTACAGTCCATGGGGTCGCAAAGAGTCAGACACGACTGAGCGACTTTACTTTCAAGTCGTGATATCCTAAACTGTTTTCCTGATCCTGACGGTTTATTATTTTTATTGTAGGCATTTCATTTAAGTGGTCACAAGTATTTNGCTCTCCTGGAGAAGGAAATGGCACCCCACTCCAGTACTCTTGCCTGGAAAATCCCATGGACGGAGGGGCCTGGTAGCCTAGAGTCCATGGGGTCGCAAAGAGTCAGACACGACTGAGCGACTTTACTTTCAAGTCGTGATATCCTAAACTGTGTTTTCCTGATCCTGACGGTTTATTATTTTTATTGTAGGCATTTCATTTAAGTGGTCACAAGTATTTGGGGAAGGAAAGAAGGCAGGAAGGGAGGGAGGAAGCAAGGGAGAGTTTATATAGTTTACATGCCACAGGTCACGAGGGTGGGAAGAAAGACAGGGGATCTTCCCACCCCTATTCTTCCTAAAACCTCCCCCTGCAGTAAAAAATATGCCCCAAGGTGTTATCCAAATAGGCGGGGTCTCAAAGCCTCGCCCACCCCCTATAGCCTCAGAGCCCAGCCTGGGCTGAGGTCACTCAAGCTCACTGCCGGTTGCTCCAGCTCTGAGCCCTTTCAGCAGCTGCGGAGGCTGGAAACGAGCCCCGGGGGCGGGGTGGGCCAGCTCTGTGCACTGCTGTCTCCTCCCCCATCACACCTGGTTCCGGGCACCCCCAGCTGGCGGAAGGGGAGTCAGCTTACCTCGTGCTGGCTGGGAGCCAGACCCAACACTGCCCCCTCCCTCAGCCCTCCCGCTAAGCTCTAGGATCTGCAGGTGGAAACTCTGGCCGGAGAGGTGAGGCTGTGTCACCAGCCAGGGCCAGTGAAACGGCGGCTCGGCGCAGGGGCCCGTACCTGGCCCACAGGGGCAAACAGTCCTGCGCTGAGTGCTGAGCGCATCTCACCCGGGAGACATCAAGGGGGCTGCGGACAGGTCCCCCGCTGCGCCCAGTGTGGCGTGGCAAATGCCCACCGGGGAGGCTGCCAGCCACTCGGAGCCTGCCTGGCGTCCTGCAGGGCACCCGGGCACCCCAGAGCCCTAGAGGAGGGCGCCGGCGGGTTCGTCCTGCCTCCAGCCCTCGGGCTGGGCTGCCCTGGACCTCCCGGAGCCAACAGAACCGGGCAAGCTGGTGCCCGCTAGACCCCGCCCGCCAACCACGGCCGGGCTCAGCCGCGTCCACTCGCCCGTCACCCCGGTACCTGAGGGTCCTCACGGAGATGCAGTATTTCCACATGAGGCTCCACACGCCGCCGCCGCCCTTCATGCCTGGCGAGCGGGGAGCAGGCAGCCGGGGGCCAACGGCGCTGCCCTCCGGGCCCCGGGCGGCTCCGGCCGGGGGGCTGGCTGGCTCTCAGGTCACTTCCTTCTCCATGATGGAGACAGAGAAGGCCCGGGGCATGGGGAGGGGCGGCTGTCTCCGACCCAGCAGGTCCCAGCCTCCCGCCTCGCGCGGCTCCAGCCCCTCCTGGCAAGTGGGGCTCGCACACCCGACCCCGCGGCTCCGCCGGCGGCACAACCTCGCTCTCCTCGCCTCCCGCCAGGAGCCGGCGGTGGCCCGGGGCCAGGGGAGCAGTGAGTCACTGGGCGGGCCGGGTGAGGGGCGTCCACCGGGGCCCAGGGCTGGCCCTCCGTCCAGAGGCCGGCCTGGGACGGGGAGGGAGGCGGGCAGGAGGCGAGGGCGGTTCGCATCCTCCGTCAGCTCCCCAGAGGCCTCAACCCAGCACCCGCCCGCCACGGCCCTGCCTGCTGCGGTCAGGACAAGGGGGCTGTCTGCCCCACTCCCGCAGGAAGCCTGGGTGGACAGGGAACAAAGAGTCCGCTGGCCACTTCCCCGGGCGCGCGGCCGCCCGCCCTGGGGGTCTCCGTCTGGTGGGAGAGACAGGGCTGCCAGCCCACCCCCTCGCTGTGAGATGACCCGGGGGTGCCTGGCCTCTCTTTGGCCTCAGTCCCCCAGCCACCCCACCCTAGCCTCACGGAGCCCTGAGCACGGGTCCAGGACTCACTCATTCTCCCATCTGCCTGATGGAGGGGATTTTATCACCAGCTTCCCTTGCCCCCGTGGGTCAGAGAAGGGACACAGGGTGGGCTCTCCTCAGCTGCTGTGGGGTCTGGTCGGCTCCCGGCCATTTCTGGAAGGGACCTCCGATGGATGGAGCGCCCCACCCTCGCCCCCTGCCAGCTGCTCCCAGGCCCAGCCCACAGGGGTCAGTGGGGGCTTCCCAAGCGAAGCCCCTGGGGACAATGACTCACGGCTTCTTCCTACACACGGCCCCCAGGGAGCCCCCGAGAACAGGTGGGCCCGGAGCCCACACACAGCTGCTGTCCAGCGGCCGCCAGGGCTCCCATCTCATCCTCCAGGGACCCGAGGCTCAGGGAGGGCTTCAGGTGCCCACAGAAGGTCAGGGAGGCTGGGGCCGGGCCTGCCCAGGTCTCTGGGTCAAAGCCTTGTTCTGGGCCTGTCCCCCCGCCCGCCCTGGCCCTGGCCTGTGCAGGATGGGGAATTTTGCTGCGGATTCCAGCCTGATTCTCACAGTGGGGACGGCAGCTGCATGCTCATCTGGCCCTGGGAAAGAATTTTCTCTCCAAAAGGAAGCTGGGCTTCAACAGAGACCATGGCCTCCTGCGGGCCTCAGAACCCAAATTCTCTCTCCTTGTTCTCAGACGCCACCACAGCGGGCCCCAACCTGCCGCAGGAGTCTTCCATGGCATTCTGAGGAAGTGGCGGCCCATTTTCTGCTTGAACGCCCTTGAATGCCCCCAGTGACAGGAACCTCACTACCTATCAAAGTTGGGCACTCCAGTGACCTAAGGAAACTCTCCCTTGGGGCGAGCCCCCCTGCTGCTCCCCATACGGGCTGCAGCTCGTCTGCCACACTGAGCGAGCTCTCCCTGCAGGGCCTTATCTGGTCTGCCCTGCCGGTGGGAGTTTTCTCAACACCTGTTGTGGACACGGCAGAGCCTGTTTACACATCTCGCCCCACCCCTGTGCTCACAGGTCTACCCATTAACCATCCACGGACCCATCCATCCATCCACACGGCCACACACATCCCCCTACCTCTGTGCCAACCATCCACCCGTCCATCATTGGTCCCCTCAGTCACCACCGCCTCAGTTACCACCCCACCCCTGGCCTGGGCGTCCTGCATCCCCGCTAGGGTCAAGAGCAACGCGCTCCCCTGATCCTAAACCCTCCTCCCATCCTCCCGGCCAGCCCCTCGCCTCTCACTTGGTCCCCAGGTCCCCATCCTCGGCAACTTGGAGCCTCGGGTGGCCCTGCAGGTCTGGGTCCCCGTGGCTCCCGGGTCCCACGGCCCCAGGCTCTGGGCTCCTATGTCTCCTGGGTCCCCAGGTCCCCCAGCCCCAGCGCTGGTGCAGACCCCCGGACCCCCAGCTGGAAAAGCATCTGTCTCGCGCACCGCACACGCGTGCCCTGTGCCCAGGACTCCAGGGGCCCCCTAGCTCCTCTCGTGCTGAGGACACCCTGTCCCGAGGCGGGGCTTCCCTCTCTCGGCCTTACCGATGGGGAAACTGAGGCCAGGCGACGGGCACGGCTTTCTCAGCGCGCAGGGCATCATGTGCTTGGAGGTCTGCTCCTCGGCAAGGATGGGCTGTGGTGGCTGTCTGAGGGTGTGGGGAGCCCCTGGGTGCCCGCCCCCAGGGGGCCAAGCCAGGAGCCATCTCCCACGGGCCTCTTGACGACCTGCCTTTTGAAGCCCCGCAGCCCTAGTCCATGGCCACCGCTGGGGTCCAGCCCCGCACTTGCCTGCCCCTGGCCTTGGGCTGGCGGCAGTAGAGGCTGTCACAGAGCAGTGTGCCGGGGGGGCGCCTGGGGGGTGCGGGGGCCGCCCCACCACCCCACACTGCCCCATCCTGTCCTCTCTCATGCTGTCCCCACCCCCAAGGGGCGGAGGTCACTGCCCCCATTTTATGGATGAGGAAACTGAGGCTCCAAGTGCCCTGAGGTCTCCTGCATATTTTCGGTGGCTTGTCCTCAAGGACAGGAGCCTTGTCCACAGGCCAGAGGCCTGGTCCACCCCTGACTCCTCTGTCCCCACACGTGTCGTCTCTGAGCCTGTTTGCTCCCCTGCAAAACGGGACAGGCCTCCCTCCCCTCCGTGCTGTGACAAGGGATGAGCTGTGTGCCCCGGGCACGAGACTCAGCCTCTCAGGGCCATCTCCTCTAGGACGGGGCATGCGAGTCTTATTGAGCGCCTGGCACACTGGGCAGTGTGGGTGCCCGGTAACCGCTGTCTCCCTCCCCCTCCACGGACCCGGGGCCGCCGGGAGGTGAGGGAAGGGCATGGAAGCCTTCACGCCCTCTGCTGGTCCCCCTCACCTGCAGCCTGGCCAAAGCCGGGCTCTGCGGAGAGCTGGCCGGCCAGCCGCCCTCAGCCCGTGACACAGCTGGCCCCCTGGGGGTGAGGTCACGGCCGCCCCGGTGGAGGAAGGACGCGGCTGTTCCCTGGGAGATGCCGACACCACGGGAAACTGGGCCTGCAGGGGTGTGTGCCCGCTTGCGGGAGGCAGCAGCTGGGTGGGGAGGGCAGTGTGCGAGGAGCAGGTCAGGAACAGGATGAGTTGGGGGGCCTTACCTCTGGGGCCCGAGGGAGGGTCTAGGAACCCGAGGCCAGCCTCAGGCCCAGTGGGCTTTGACCCCTCTACGGGCCTGGTGAGGGGCGTCTGTGGTCCTCGGGCTCCAAACACCCCAACTCGTCCCTCTGTCTCATTCAGCAGATGGGTGCCTGACCTGCTCCCTGGCAGTGAGCTGGGGTGGTCAGCACCGCTCCCGGCCAGACCCCTGCACAGCCCCTCCAGTGCTCGCTCGGTTGGCCTTCCCCAACCCACCCGGCTCCTGCCCCACGGCTGACCTCGGCCAGGCGGGCGAGGCCTTTGCCACCCGCCGCCTGCACGGAGCTTCCTGGTGCCTGTGAGTGGCCCCCACTCCAGCTACACCCCCAGGCCCACCCACCCTGGGCCGGGAACTCTGCACCTGTTTCCCGGTGGGTGAGGCCAGGGGGAGACCCCGGCAGGGCTTCACTGCCCCGTCTCTGCAGGCACGGGGCCTGGCGGGCGTCCACCCATAGCTCTCTCTTTCTGGGTTCATGTAACGGCTCCTCCCACCACCTCAGGCCCAAGTAAGCGGCCCCTACCCCCCAACCACTGCGAGCACAGGGGCCAGGCTGCCCCCTGCAACCTCCCTGACCCCGGCCCCCCGCTGCTCACAGCCCGGCACACTCCAGCAACCCCAGCAAACCCCTTGTTTCTGCCAGGACTTGATACGCTGCCCTTCCAGGCGGGACGCACAGGCCACCGCCTCCAGGAAGCCAGCTGTTTGTGTGTTTGCTCCAGCCACGTGACACGCTTTGCTCACCAGACGCCACGTGGGGACCTTGCAGCGTGGCAGGCTCTCCAGTGGGAGTGCTGACCAGCAACAAGGAAGAAGTAAATTCAGATGCCTTCCTGCAGTGGCAGGGGCCGGCGGAAGAGCAATGGCCGGCCCTGGCCCACCTCTCCCACTTCCATCCCCCGTCTCTCACCCTGCGGTCCCGTGTCCGCGGTCCCGAGTCTGCAGTCTCCGCTCGGAGAGCCTGTGGGGGTAGGGAGGACGTCCATGCGGTTCTGCGCTTCGCACATCACCTGAATCGGCCCCATGTTGACCACCCAAGTCACACCCATCACAACCGTCCTCAACCTGCCCCTTTCCTACAGACGCGCGAGGGTTCCGACACCTGGGGCCGGACGACACCCAAGCCCCTCGCCTCCGGCCTGACCCGCGGCTGGGTGCGCACAGGCTGAGAGCACCTTCTGTCTCCACAGCCTCTCCCAGCGTGGCCTGGAGCAGCGTCCGGCATGCGGCGGGCTGAAGATCAAGCCTCCTCCAGTCCCCTGACCGTCCTGCACCCCCCAGCAGCAGGTGCCTTGCAGGGAGGGGGCCCTGGATGTGCCTGTTTCCCAGATGGCAAATGGAGGTCCAAGGCTGCTCCGCGGGCCTGGTCACATGGGAACCTGTGTTCCGCCTTCTCCTCCCAGGCCCGGGGGGTCGCTCAGGGGCAGCCAGAGAAAACCTTGACCAAGAGCACGGTTTTGGGTGGGGGGGGCACGGAGGCCAGCATGCAAGCCCCTCTGTGGGTGCAGGCCTTGCCCTGCCTACCGCAGCAGGCTAGAGGGGATGAGCGCACAGCCAGGAGCCACTGCAGGCTTCAGGGGGTGGCCCAGGGGGAACAGGGACGAGCGATGGATTCTACAGCCATTCGCCCCCCAGAGCGGCAGGGAAGGCTGCTGGTCAGATGGGGGGAGGCACAGGCCTGACGCCCAGGGGGCTGAACCACGGGCGGATGGACGTCCTGTCCACGGACAGTGGACGTGGGGCAGCGTGGGGCAGCAGGCAGGGGCAATCGGTGGGACAGGGTGGGGAGGACCACACTCCGTCCAAAGGGAAAACCATTGCTCCGCAGGAACGAGGGCTCTGGATTTTCACTAGCCAGAAATCNCCCCCCTGCAACCTCCCTGACCCCGGCCCCCCGCTGCTCACAGCCCGGCACGCTCCAGCAACCCCAGCAAACCCCTTGTTTCTGCCAGGACTTGATACGCTGCCCTTCCAGGCGGGACGCACAGGCCACCGCCTCCAGGAAGCCAGCTGTTTGTGTGTTTGCTCCAGCCACGTGACACGCTTTGCTCACCAGACGCCACGTGGGGACCTGGGGAGCCTTGCAGCGTGGCAGGCTCTCCAGTGGGAGTGCTGACCAGCAACAAGGAAGAAGTAAATTCAGATGCCTTCCTGCAGTGGCGGGGGCCGGCGGAAGAGCAATGGCCGGCCCTGGCCCACCTCTCCCACTTCCATCCCCCGTCTCTCACCCTGCGGTCCCGTGTCCGCGGTCCCGAGTCTGCAGTCTCCGCTCGGAGAGCCTGTGGGGGTAGGGAGGACGTCCATGCGGTTCTGCGCTTCGCACATCACCTGAATCGGCCCCATGTTGACCACCCAAGTCACACCCATCACAACCGTCCTCAACCTGCCCCTTTCCTACAGACGCGCGAGGGTTCCGACACCTGGGGCCGGACGACACCCAAGCCCCTCGCCTCCGGCCTGACCCGCGGCTGGGTGCGCACAGGCTGAGAGCACCTTCTGTCTCCACAGCCTCTCCCAGCGTGGCCTGGAGCAGCGTCCGGCATGCGGCGGGCTGAAGATCAAGCCTCCTCCAGTCCCCTGACCGTCCTGCACCCCCCAGCAGCAGGTGCCTTGCAGGGAGGGGGCCCTGGATGTGCCTGTTTCCCAGATGGCAAATGGAGGTCCAAGGCTGCTCCGCGGGCCTGGTCACATGGGAACCTGTGTTCCGCCTTCTCCTCCCGGGCCCGGGGGGTCGCTCAGGGGCAGCCAGAGAAAACCTTGACCAAGAGCACGGTTTTGGGTGGGGGGGGCACGGAGGCCAGCATGCAAGCCCCTCTGTGGGTGCAGGCCTTGCCCTGCCTACCGCAGCAGGCTAGAGGGGATGAGCGCACAGCCAGGAGCCACTGCAGGCTTCAGGGGGTGGCCCAGGGGGAACAGGGACGAGCGATGGATTCTACAGCCATTCGCCCCCCAGAGCGGCAGGGAAGGCTGCTGGTCAGATGGGGGGAGGCACAGGCCTGACGCCCAGGGGGCTGAACCACGGGCGGATGGACGTCCTGTCCACGGACAGTGGACGTGGGGCAGCGTGGGGCAGCAGGCAGGGGCAATCGGTGGGACAGGGTGGGGAGGACCACACTCCGTCCAAAGGGAAAACCATCGCTCCGCAGGAACGAGGGCTCTGGATTTTCACTAGCCAGAAATCCAGTTTTTTCATAGAGTCTTGGATTTTAGATGTTGCCGATAAGTTCAAATCTAAAAGGCCACGTGGACTATTTCAGTGAAGTGAAGTGAAAGTCACTCAGTTGTGTCCGACTCTTTGCGACCTCATGGACCATACAGTCCATGGGATCCTCCGGGCCAGAATACTGGAGCAGGCAGCCTCTGCCTTCTCCAGGGGAGCTTCCCAACCAGGGACTGAACCCAGGTCTCCCGCACTGCATGCAGATTCTTACCCAGCTGAGCCACCAGGGAAGCCTGGGCTATTTCTGGGCAAAGAAAGCAGAGCCGTGGCTGTCTGGCCCCCAGGGCCTCTTGTACCCTTTGCTCCTCCCCGGTCAAGATTCATTGAGCTGCTCCCTCCTCCAGGAAGCCTCCGTGGTTGGTCCGGCTCCAGAGAGGCGTGTGCCTCCTCACAGCACCGACACCAGCAGACTGGCAGTGACCTGCGCGTGAGTGTGGGTTTGCTTGTCAACGTCTCGTGCCCCCGGCAGACACTCCGGCCAACAGGAAGCGCTAATGGCTGGACACCTGAATGAATGAACATCTCTCCCGCTTGATTCTCCGGCCTTTCGTTTTGCAAATGAGGACACTAAGGCCCAGGGAAGGGAGGTGACCTGTCCACGGTGGGCTCTGGGGCTGCTTACAGTCCCGCCTGTGTGTCAGCCGCCCCCAGGCCGGGGAGCAGGAAGTATGCAGATGACTGTGCGATCTTACCAAGTTCCACTGCCTGAGGGAAAAACAGGACCCAGCGCTCCGGAGTGTCCGGGGGAGCCCATTCCAGGGCGACTGGGGCCGCCAGCTGGGTCAGGGCAGCGCCTCTGGAACTGTCTTGCTCGCTCACTCAGTCGTCTCCGACTCTTTGCGACTCCATGGACTGCAACCTGCCAGGCTCCTCTGTCCAGGGGATTTCCCAGGCAAGAATCCTGGAGTGGGTTGCTACTTCCTTCTCCAGGGGATCTTCCCGACCCAGGGATAGAACTCGGGTCTCCTGCGTTGCAGGAAGACTGTTTACCGGCAGAGTCACCAGGGAAACTCGTCCTATGAGGCAGATTCTACTATGATTTCATCTGCAGGGCACGGAAACCAAGGCACAGACAGGCTTGCAGGGAGACAGGGCGACAGACGGGAAACAGGAGCGCCCGGATTTGGACCGGCTCTGCCCGCAAACACCCGTTACAACCTCCACACGACACTGGCCTGGCATGGAAGTCCTTCCCAAGGTCTGTCCTGAACCCCTTTCCCTGCAGGCTGTGCCCTTTCCTAGCTCCTCCTCAGGCAAAGGAGAAAAGCTGCACATTCAGCCCCCATTTAGTGCTGAAAGGGCCTTACTGAGCTGGCTCCCAGCTCCCCGGGTCCTGGCAGGCAGGTCAAGTCAGGAACCCTCCCCCTAACTGTGTGTGTGCGTGCGTGCGTGTGTGTGCGTGCGCGCGTGCGCACATGTGTACAGAGGCCTGGTGAGGACCACTTCACCTCCTCACCTGCTTCGCAACACCCAGACCTGCCTGGGCGGTGCCTGAACCTTCTCCGTCACCTGCCTCTAGTCACAGACAGTTCCCAAGGCCCTTACAGCATTTCATTGAAAAGTAGCTAATATCTGCTTTTAAGATCAACTGGTTTAAAAAGCTGGACCCTATATTGGAAGGACAGTTGTGGAAGCTGGAGTTCTAATGCTTTGGCCACCTGATGTGAAGAGCTGACTCATTGGAAAAGATTTTGATGCTGGGAAAGATTGAAGGCAGGAGGAGAAGGGGACGACAGAGGATGAGATGGTTGGATGGCATCACCGACTCGATGCACGTGAGTTTGGGTGGGCTCCGGGCGTTGGCGATGGACAGGGAGGCCTGGCGCGCTGCAGCCCACGGGGTCACGACTGAGCAACAGCAAGCGCCTGAAGGAGCCTCCAGGTCTAACTCCCAGTTAGTTCAGAAGACAGAGGGAGAGGTGAAAGGGCACGTGGGGCAATGACCACATGACTCAGTGCGGCGGGCGAGAGGCAAGCAGGCTGCCACCTCTAACAAGCAGCCCGTGGGCTGACAGAGGCCGGGCGCTTCCGGAGGGAGAGAGACTCGAGCGGCCCCTGTGGTGAGTGGGTCTCGATAGGCTCCTGATCTGAGCCAAGTGACGATAAAAAGACACTGCTGGAGATCACTTGGGAAAGCTGAACACGGCAAGCAGCATGCGGCGGGCGGAAGGGAGCTGGCGGGATGGCGAGGCGGCAGTGTTTGGTGCAGGCCCGTGGCTCACGGGGGTGCGGGCTTTGAACCTGCTTCCAGCCAGGTTTAAGTCTGCAAGCATGAAAAGTCTGTGATGAGGCACAAAATACCAAGTGAAGAAGCTGGCTTTCGCCTCGAAAACGAGTGTTTTGAAAGGAAACTTTAGATCACTCCCCTACATGGAAAACCAGTATCACTTGCCCTAAGCCCAAGGTTGCCGTGAAAACAAGACAGTGTGATCCAGTTTCAGGGGGATCCTGTGTCCTGCTAAGGGTGCCGCTCACCCACCCGGCCCTGTTCCAAGGAGCCTGGGAGAGAGCCAAGCGCCCGCACGCCGCTCCCGGGCCCTCCTGCAGGCGGATTCTCACCGTCCCCTTTTTCTCCAGCCGGGGGGAGCAGCAGCAGGCGTGCGGGGTAGCACAGAGGGGCTCGGCTGGGACGTGGCCGCGGGGGCAGTGAGGGCCGCCAGGTGTCACGCGATCCGTAGAGTCAGCGCCTGGCAGAGATGCAGAAGCCAAGGCCCAGGTGGGGTGGCTGCTGCCCAAGGTCACGTGGAAAGTCTTAAGCAGGGGAACCGGGCGTGACAAAGGTCTTGAGCAGGGGAACTGGGCGTGACAAGACTCCAGAGTTTCTGACCTGCAGCCCGTGATCATCAAATCTTCCCTTGTTCACAGGTGTTTGTTGAGCACCGACTGTATGCAAGGCACTGGGGACATGGGGCAGGGGTGAATGAGACAAAGTCACGCAGAGCTGACACTTGGAGGCGGGGTCCAGAGGGCAGACGCTCAGCAAACGAAGGACGCTGAGGGAACCAAGCAGGAGGCCACCCGGGAGGCGGGGCTGCGCTGGATCAGGAGCCGGAGGACTTCCTGGGGGAGGCGTCCCTCAGGGTGAGATCTGAAGCACCAGGAGGAGGCTGGGGCGCAGGAGAGGGGCCTCAGCGAACCCTGGCGCTGTGTGTTGTCTCTCCTCCCACTTTGCATTCTGAGTTAATTTCAGGCGTGAAGTTGCAAGCCGAGTGTTCTCATGCTCCTGGTGCAGATTCCCCACGTCGAGAGTGTACCCTGCTTACTGTCACGCTCCTTCTCGCTGTACCTGCGTGCACACACATGCACACGCACGCTTACAATCAGCTGCCTGAGAGGAAGCCACCCGCCTCGAGTCCTTGCTACGTCGCGTCTTCCCTGAAAACAAGGATGCTCTCCGACATAACCGAAGTACGGCATCCAGCGTCAGTTCAACACTGCTATCTAATCCTCAGATCTCACCCAAGTCACCAGCAGGCCTAGCGACAGCCTCCATGGAGAAACGGTCCCTGGTCTTAAGCTCGTCTCAGACACACAGAGGGCACCACGTTTCCCAGACGACCTTCGAGGGGAGACCCATCTGGCCCTTTGCGGGCAGACCATGCGGCCCTTGGACTGGCCCGCTCGGGGCCTGCGCATTGGACCCTGAAGGGAGCCAACAGGAAACGAGCACCATATATACACCAAAACGGCCTCCCTATTTTAGACCCAAGGTGAGAAGCGAATAACACTTTAAATGGAAAAGATGGTTATAAGAGCTCGCGCTGCCTGACCCCGTGCACGCTGCCGTCAGCCCCCGTAACTCACCCTGCAGGACGCACAGGGCGCAGCCCCTCGGAAAAGACCGCAGAGCAGCGCGGGGCCGTGGACGGACGCCAGCCCGTCTTGACGTGCGATCCTGACATTTGGTTTACCTGTTTGCTCAGTCTCTTTGCTGCCCATTTGCATTTCACACCCGAGCCAAACGCCTCACTGGCCTCGCCCAGGTCCCAGCCCCGCCCACCACACGCCACACACACGGGCTCTGCTGCCGGGCACACATTCTGTGCCCAACAAGGCGCGGTAAACCNACACCCGAGCCAAACGCCTCACTGGCCTCGCCCAGGTCCCAGCCCCGCCCACCACACGCCACACACACGGGCTCTGCTGCCGGGCACACATTCTGCGCCCAACAAGGCGCGGTAAACCTGAGACTGGGTCCTTGTACCTGCTTCACGGATGAGGAAGGGGAGGCCCTAGAGGAGTCGGCGAGGGCTGCAATCACAGATGCCCCAGGCCGGGAGCTCACACGATAGAACTCACCGCGTCAGGGGCCCGGCGGCCAGGGGTCTGCGGCCACGGCGCCAGCAAGGCTGGCTTCTCCCGAGGCCTCCGTCCTTGGCTTCGCACTGCGTCCCGGATGGTGCACCAGTCAGGGTTCTCAAGAGGAGGAGAGCCATCAGGCTGTGTGTGCGTATGCGGTGTGTATATTTATTATCCCCACACACTCACGTAAACTCACAACACATTTATCTGCCACAGGGAGAACGGGCCCGCACTGCCACGCAGGCTGACCAGCCAGAAGATCCGCAGTGGGAGGGCTGGAGACCTGGAGCTTCAGAACTGCCAGGAGAGCCGGTGGAATGCTTTCCGTCCCGACGCCGGGGGCCTGACATCCAGGAAGAGCCCATGCTTCCCTCTGAGTCCCGGACGCAGGAAACACGGCGTCCCAGCTCGAGGGCCGCCAGGCAGGCGTCGTAGTTCACGCTCACGCAGCTCTTCGGTCTTGTTCGGGCCTTCAGTGGATTGGACGGGGCCCACCACATCGGCGAGGGCAGTCTGTTTTGCTCTACTGAATTCAGTGTTAATCTGATCCAGAAACAGCCTCGCAGACACATCCAGAATAACGCTGAGCCAAACGCCTGGGCGCCCCACGGCCGGGAAAGCTGACGCATGAAATTAACTGTCAGACCCGGGCATCCGCGTGCGTCTGTGTGAGTCCTGATCTCTGCCTCCCACAGGGGCAGCCGTCCCACTGGAGCAGGGCTGCCCTAGGGACCTCGTGCTGCCTGAATCGCCTCTTTAGAGGCCCCATAAAAACACAGGCACCCTTGGAGACACGGGGGTTAGGGCTTCACTGCTGACCTTGCCCGTGGCAGGCCCTGACCGGACAAGGGTCTCAGCTCAGAGACACATGGGCCTAGTTCTCCCCTCCTCTGAGTCGCCTGGGCTCCTGGCGCCCCTCGGGCAGGCTGAGCCATCCATTGGCGGCCGCCCAGGCCCAGCTGAGGCACAGACCACGGCTCAGTGCGGATTCACCCCAAGTGCTCAGCCCAGCAGCTGGCCTGGAGGCAGGCGGTGTCCGTCAGGAGAGCCGCGTGGGTCTCGTCCCAGCAGCAACACTCCCCTGAGGAAAATCTGCGCAACTCTAACACCCATCTCCCCCAGCCTCCGGCCGCCGGTGGGGCCTCACTAAGGCTGCCAGCGGGGAGAAGCGGTCATTCGAAGGGAGGCCCCCGGGGCCCACTGACGCCTGCGGCGCCTGCCTTTTTCCTGAGTCGATTTCTTTGCTTTTGGTGGCGTGGGCTGCTCACCGCTGCACGTGGGCTTTCTTGCGTTGCGGCGAGGGGGCTACTCTCCGGCTGCGGTCCATGGTTTCTCACTGCATGGCTTCTGTCGTGGGGCATGGCTCCAGGGTTTGCAGGCCTCAGCAGCTGTCGTGCGTGGGCTTAGCTCCTCTGTGGCAGGCGGTCTTTCTGGGCCAGGGATTGAACCTGTGTCCCAGGCATTGGCAGATGGATCCCTAACCCCTGGACCACCAGGGAAGCCCTGCAGTGAGGGTCTGCTTAAAGGCCTTCTGGATGTGCCCAGCAAGGACACACTGGCCTCCCATCCAACAACACTCATTCTTCTCTCGAACCTTGGGCCGAGTTCACCTCTGGCTGCTGGATTCTTGAATCTGTGCCGATTATTCAGCCAGAGACAAGCTTCTCAAGGCCTCTGGCACTGGAGACAAAGTGAGCCTTTGGTGAGTTTCTCGCTCCCGCCTCTCACTGGTCCGGCAGAGGCACCTAGGTGGGGTGTCGGGGGTGGCACACTTGCACCCGCCTCGCACACACACCCGCCCCTGCTGCCCGTCTGCATCCCCCGGGGACGGCCTCCCCGCCCAGGGTGCGGTGCACCTCTGGCCCCAGGGGACCTCTGCGGCTCACCAGCAAAGCCTCCACGGGATCATCACGCATGCTCCGCCATCCCCACTTCTACTCCGCGCCTGTCTTGCTGAGAGCCTCGCCTCCCCTGCGGAGCTGGGGAAACCCTCTCCAGCCCTCAAGGCCCGTGTCTGCTCTTGTAGGTTTTCCCAGATGAAATAACTGCTCCCTCTCCTGAGTAGCGTCCACGCTTTCTCTGAACTTACTTCATGAATAAAAAAATAAATACAAAAAAGAAAGCCCACTATTTGCTGAGAGCCAGCTGTGTCCCGGGCACCCTCATGGCTGTTAGATCCTCTTCCTAAGTCTGTTTCAGCTCAGAGAGCAGAAGTGATTGGGAATCACTGTGTCCCGAGACGCTCACAATTGTGAACAGAATGCAGGCAGGCCAAGGGGCCTCTGAGGCCTGGCCGTTGGCTTGGCTTGCCCTTGGCTCTGTCGACATGCCCCACTCCCTTCTCCCAGGGGCACCTGCTCTGGGGTGCCCAAGAACTGATGCTTCCAGCCTGCGTGGTGCTGAGGGAGACACAAGAGAGCCCCCTGGACTGTAAGGAAATCCAACCAGTCCATCCTAAAGGAAATCAGTCTGAGCATCCACTGGAAGGACTGATGCTGACGCTGAAGCTCCAGCACTCTGGTCACCTGATGGGAAGAACCAACTCATTTGAAAAGACCCTGATGCCGGGAAACACTGAAGGCGGGGGAAGGGGACGACAGAGGATGAGATGGTTGGATGGCATCATCGACTCGATGGACATGAGTTTGAGGAAACTCAGGGAGCTAGGAAAGGACAGGGAGGCCTGGCGTGCTGCAGTCCTTGGGGCCGCAAAGAGTCAGACACGACCGAGCGACTGAACGACGACTCCCCTTTTCCCCGGACACCACCAAGCTGTGGGGAAGCCCAGGCCACACGGGGAGGCCCTGTCTAAGTGTCCAGCTCTCAGCCTGCAGCAGCCGTGAGGTGAGCGGGTGAGGCCTCTGAGGATCCAGTCCCCCATCTTCAAGGAGCCCCGTCTAATGTCAAACAGGAGACCAGACGGGAAAACGCACACTGGCCCTGAGGGAAGGAAGCCGCGGCGAGTGGGGTGGCCTGAGAGCCACGGCAGGCGGAGTGGCCGCACGGGGCCAGGAGGGGCTGCACGGGGGACCAGGGTGTGGCCGCCACTGCGCAGAGCTGGTCGTGTGGGCTACAGTGACCACATCCCATCTCCGTGACCTTAAGACGGTCACTTGCCCTCTCGGGGCCTCCGTTTCCTGGACTGAAACATGACGAAAAACAGGTTCTGTTCCGCGAGGTTGCTGCCAAGATTCCTGGAGGCACCGCGCAGGCGGCCTCCAGCCCCTAATCAAGCAGCCAGGAAGTGACAGGTAACGACGAGCGAGGGCCTGGCCGGATCGGCCCCAGCCCGCCTGACGGCAGAGCCCACACCGTGCCCTCCAGTCGCAAAGGCTCGGGCGCCGAACCTGCAGACGCCTGGGCTCAGGGGTGTGTGCAGGGGCCGGCAGCCTCTGACCAGCCCCGAGTCTCTATGTTCGGTTTCCCCGGCTGGGAGCTTGGAGCTGCCAGGTTGCGGCGTTCACGGAACTGCGGCCACGGGTGGGGGCCTCTCTCCAAAGTTAGCGTCTTCACACCGCTTTCCATACACCCGGCCTCTACGACATCCAGCACGAGGGGATGGTAAGACCTGCCCATCGGGCAGCAAGTGACAGCTGGCCTAACGTGAGTTGGTCCTACATTGGAAAGCATCAGCGTGCGCTCAGAGGGAAGGCTCTGAAGTCAGGTTGTGGGGAGAGAAAACGCACGGGTGTCACCACCCTTGAGAGCCCCTAAGCTCGGGGGCCCTGGAACTAGAGAGGCCGAGGGAACAGCCGTGCGTGTCTCAGCTTCTGCTCAGGATGCCTGACGCCGCGCAGAGCTGGGGTGGAGGCCCACACCACTTTCACGCTCCTCTCTCCTTTAATTATTAGAAACGTCACCCGGCTTTTGACACCAAGGGCAGATCAGGATGTAGAGACTCGGGCCTCTACCGTCTGCTGTCGAGGACGCGCGCTGTGACACCGCCTGGGAGGAGCAACTCTGCAAAGCCCGGCAGAGCTGAAGGGGCTCACGCACCGCCCTGGGACGCACCCTACACACTCCACACACGTGTGCAAGGAGGGAACACGCACTGCAGCCCTGCCTGGAGCAATAACAGTGAGAAACCACCAGCTCCACGTCAACTGCAGAGCAACGGACTGCGTGCTCCACACACACCAGCGAACACAGAGGTGAGGGCTGTGCACAGCCGCACGGTGGCCCTCACCAGCGAAGAGCAGAACAAATCTGCACAACGCCGTTCACGGCGGCATCACTCTCAGCAGCCATACGGCGGAAGCAACGTGAGTCCATCAACAGATGAAGAGACACACCAAACGCGGTGTGTGCAGAGAGTGGAGTGTCACACAGCCTGGAGAAGGAAGCAAATTCTGACACCAGCTATGGCAGGGTGAGCCTTCAGGACACCGAGCCACGTGAAACAAGCCAGCCACGAAAGGGCAGATCCCGAATGTCTCCACTCAGGTGAGGCCCTGCTGCTGAGGTGCCCAGTCGTGCCCAGCTCTTTGCAACCACATGGACTGTAGCCAGCCAGGCTCCTCTGTCCACGGGATTCTTCCAGGCAAGGATACTGGAGTGGGCTGCCGTTTCCTACTCCAAGGGCTCTTCTCGGCCCAAGGATCAAACCCATGACTCTTAATTCCCCTGCAGTGGCAGGCAGGTTCTCCATCATCTGGAAAGCCCACAAGGTCCTGACAGGACTCACATCTGCAGAGACAGTAGGATCAGGGGCGCGCAGGGTTTGGGGAGGGGGAG
>SJYW01000171.1:0-13500 GCA_006410735.1 Raphicerus campestris | reverse complement strand
TGAACTGAACTGAACTGAACTGAAGATTATAGTGGGCATAATGTTGATTAGGATGTACATTGAGGATCAACACATGTGGAAGGGAAGGAACCAAGGCAAGTTATGTGAAGAGAGGCAAGTCCACTAACAGCCTTGGCTAATTTCAAAGGATACACTAGAGATAAAATGGCCCAACACAGTTATATATATGTATATATAGAGAGAGCTTCCCTACTAGCACAGCTGGTAAAGAATCTGCCTGCAATGCAGGAGACCTCAGTTCAATTTCTGGGTTGGGAAGATCCACTAGAGAAGGGGTAGGCTACCCACTGCAGAATTGTTGGGCTTCCCTGGTGGCTCAGCTGGTAAAGAATCCACCTGCAATATCAGAGACCTGGGCTCAGTCCTTGATTGAGAAGATCCCCCGGAGAAAGGACTGGCTACCCACGTCAGTACTCTGGCCTGGAGTATTCAATAGACTGTATAGTCCATGGGTTCGCAAAGAGTCAGACATGACTGAGCAACTTTCACTTTCACATATATGTATATATGTACATACATATGTACATTGATATGTATATGGATTTGCATATGTACCCAATAAGGGATTATTTTGAAGTGGCAGCTGTCTATAATTGAGGCAGTCTTTGAAGGGGTTTACTGCTAAAAGTATCTATAAATCTGGACTACCAAGAAGTACTATTTTGGTGTTACAGCAACGTGTTTACCTAAATGAATCATCACACTTCAGAACAACAGTCACCTAGTGCCATGTGTTTGTCGCCATGTGATAGGGCTGCATTCCCAAGGTCTTCTAATTGCTCCAGTCACATCTTCCTACCTGCTTGGCCTCTGCATGCATTTGAACCAGNAACGTGTTTACCTAAATGAATCATCACACTTCGGAACAACAGTCACCTAGTGCCATGTGTTTGTCGCCATGTGATAGGGCTGCATTCCCAAGGTCTTCTAATTGCTCCAGTCACATCTTCCTACCTGCTTGGCCTCTGCATGCATTTAAACCAGTGACCTCTAATCTAAAGCAGTATCTCCTGCTTTTCCTGTACAGAGGATACATTTTGTTCCTTAGCCTTTTCTGGGTTCCTGGTTTTGCCAACGTTGATGTTTTTTAGTTCTGCAGAACAGTGACAAAAGCAGTGACTCGCACCCAGTCACAAATAATACCCTCAGTTTTAAGCAAATATTTTATGATTCCTCTTGACACTCCTGAATTAAATTCAGAATGATGACTATATATATTTAAAAAGCCAATACCATTCTCTAAATTTAATATAAAATTTAATAAAGGAAACATATATACAATGAAATCACATATTTTTAATGCATAAAATATTGAGATGACTGTATCAGTAAAAATAACAAAGGATTCAGATGCCTGTATGTTAATGTAGAATCATAGTGAATGCAATGGTTACAACTGTAGACTGAAACAATTATATGGCATCAGTTCAGTTTAGTTCGGTCACTCAGTCGAGTCCAGCTCCTTGGGACCCCATGAATCGTAACACAGCAGTCCTCCCTTTCCATCACAAACTCCTGGAGTTTACTCAAACTTATGTCCATTGAATCAGTGATGCCATCTAGCCATCTCATCCTCTGTCCTCCACTTCTCCTCCTGTTCTGAATCCCTCCCAACATCAAGGTCTTTTCCAATGAATCAACTCTTCGCATCAGATGGCCAAAATATTGGAGTTTTAGCCATAGCATCAGTCCTGTCAATGAACACACAGGACTGATCTCCTTTAGAATGGACTGGTTAGACCTCCTTGCAGTTCAAGGGACTCTCCAGAGTCTTCTCCAACACCACAGTTCAAAAGCATCAATTCTTCAGTGCTCAGCTTTCTTCACAGCCCAACTCTCACACCCATACATGACCACTGGGAAAACTATAGCCTTGACTATAGTTTTCGTTGGCAAAGTAATGTCTCTGCTTTTGAATATGCCTATCTAGGTTGGTCATAACTTTCCTTCCAAGGAGTAAGAGTCTTTGAATTTCATGGCTGCAATCCCCATCTGCAGTGATTTTGGAGCCTAGAAAAATAATGTCATCCACTGTTTCCACTGTTTCCCCATCCATTTCCCATGAAGTGATGGAACATGAGTCTGAGTGAGCTCCGGGAGATGGTGATGAACAGGAAGGCCTGGTGTGCTGCGATTCATGGGGTCGCAAAGAGTTGGACATGACTGAGCGACTGAACTGAACTGAACTGAACTGATGGGACCAGATGCCATGATCTTAGTTTTCTGAATGTTGAGCTTTAAGCACACTTTTTCACTCTTCTCTTACACTTTCATCAAGAGGCTTTTTAGTTCCTCTTCACTTTCTTCCCTAAGGGTGGTGTCATTTGCATACCTGAGGTTATTGATATTTCTCCCGGCAATCTTAATTCCAGCATGTGCTTCTTTCAGACCAGGGTTTCTCATGATGTACTCTGCATAAAAGTTAAATAAGCAGGGTGACAATATATAGCCTTGACGTACCCCTTTTCCTATTTGGAACCAGTCTGTTGTTCCATGTCCAGTTCTAATGGCTGCTTCCTGACCTGCATACAGGTTTCTCAAGAGGCAGGTCAGGTGGTCTGGTATTCCCATCTCTTTCAGAATTTCCCAGTTTATTGTGATCCACATAGTCAAAGGCTTTGGCATAGTCAGTAAAGCAGAAATAAATGTTTTTCTGGAACTCTCTTGCTTTTTCGATGATCCAGGGGATGTTGGCAATTCGATCTCTGGTTCCTCTGCCTTTTCTAAAACCAGCTTGAACATCTGGAAGTTCATGGTTCATGTATTGCTGAAGCCTTGCTTGGAGAATTTTGAGCACTTCTTTACTAGCTTAAAGTATATGGCATAGGCTATTCAAATATCACAAGAAACAATTTTCAAAAATAAGGAATGACTCACTCCCTCCCCTAATATGTATGATCTTTTCTTGATCTACACAGTAATGGTATTACTGAGAAATTCACAGAGTATTAAAACTCTGATAGTACTTTACATTTATGTGTGAAAGTGGAATTAAAGTTCCAGTCTTAACTATGAATAAACTAGCTTTCCCTACATGAGTAATCAATGCCACCTTCAAACTGTGAAGGACGTGGAATATGGGGCAGATCTCTGTTAAGCAGGCTTATTGTCAGCACTGCCAGACTTTTAAAATCTCTGGAACAAAACCAAACTGTCAGTTGGACCTTTCAATAAATACTACCCCCACACTGGAACACTCAAGTTAAAAACCACAGAAATAAAGGAATTTTAATTAAAGTTATCAATCCACTTATTAATCCTTGCCCCACTTTACCTAATGCCCATGGTCCATCATTTCCATTGCTTTCCCACTAAGCCACAATGTAAGAAGATGATTTATCAATCTGTCTATAGCCTCATCTTGCCTCTGTCTGTCAAAAATTATTTCTTCATAGTTTGTGCCATTTAGAAAAATATGCCCTAGTTTTTAGTGGTGATACATAAAATTTTCTTATCACATATCTTGTGTCTTAGGCTATTTCTTTTAAACTAGAAAGAAATAGGCAACATGTGAACTCACACCAACACATTTCTGGGAAGCTCTAAATATTTAATTCTGCATTTGGAAACATTTGTTTTATAAAGATCTTGTTATCCTAATTTAATATTATTTCCTTCAGGAGAATGCATTCTCTGGGCATGTATGAAAGATAATTTTGACTGTCATTTTTCCAATATAATTACAGAAACTTTGTTTAATATGATTGGGAACTTTGGTATTATATTTAGAATACAGCCTTAATGTCCAAACTATATAATGTCCACAGTATTTAATAAGTTGAATAAAGTAAGGGTGACAGCATGATAATAAAGCAAAAGATGAATCTCAGCTTCACTTTGTCAATAACTAGTTATGTGAACTTAGGCAAAATGTTTAATTTTTTTTGGCTTTGTTTTTTCATCTGCAAAATTATTGAGTTAAAAAGCCTGATCTTTTAGGATCCTTTCAGCTCAAAAATTCACTGTCTCGGTTTTCATGATTACCTTTTCTACATTTTCCAGATGTTAAATTGGCAAGAAATTAAGCTTTGATTTTTTTTTTTTTTTTTTTGGAAAGCTTTCAGCTCTGTTTTGCAAATGCAGATGTTTGGTTACATAATAATTTCCCTGATGCTTAATGATATATGACCTCAGCTGCCTTCAAGCAGATTATCCATCTGCTATCTTATGTCGACTTTGGAAGAATATTTTTAAACATCTTCAGGAGGGTAATTCCATGGAATAGGACATATCTTGAGACACAGCCAGGCATGACCCATTTTAGCATCAACGGAAAGGATCTGGAACCTAATCAATTTAGTGATGTGGAGAAGATACCAAGGTGGCTGATCTATATACAGCTGTTTTCTTGGGGGAAATCTGCATTGGCAGGCAGAGCGTTGTACCCAGAGAATATACAATAGATGATTGGTGGTAATTAAAGTCATGCCACTAAGTTCAAAGAACCAATGTAAAATAATAGATCATACAAAATGTTCACTCAATTTAATTTTGAAATATATTATTTATTTATTGCATGAGTACTTATTAAGTATCTACTGTGTATTCATGAATAAAACATACTTTCAAAAATGGAATTTAAATGTTTGTATTCAGTATAATATAAATCTTTTAGTGTGAAACAAGGTTTTGGAAACAATACTCTGAGATCCAAGAAAGGAAAAATAAGCAAAAAATAAAAAAAAATGCCCACTTTTATAAAACTGAAATATTAAGCCAGGCCATTGATAAATTCAGTCAGGCACAAGAAACAGTAGGAATTCAGTTAGAGAAACTAGAAATCAGTGAAGGATTTTCTATCAGGAGCAAGATAAAAGTCCAGTTTGCTTTAAGGCATCAATTAAAGGCTGCAGTAGAAGCCAAAACTCATAACCTTTACTCCTAAACATATTTTAAACTTTAGTTTGTAAGTGTCTCAAGTTAGACCTGTAGACACAAGTTGATTTTCTTTAAGTTCTTCATAAGAACTTTGATTTTAAAGATAACATTCTACAAATTGACTATATACATGTCCTACATTAAATTAATGTTTACTTGAAAAATTAAAAAAAAAAAATTTTTTGTATGTTTTTTATAACTTATGATGGACTATGGTTTATCTACAACTATTTTAATACACATTTTTTCAACTGTAATGATATTTTATTGATAAATTTAATAATTAAGAAAATGGAGACTTACTCTTTTAGTCATTTGATTATACAATTGTTGATTTTGACTTTACAGATTGCTCTCCAACTTTCATATTGTTTCAAATCATAAACATTTAGTAACCCTCTGAAATGGGTATTGTACATATGTTTGTGCATAAGATACCTGTTGCTAAGACAGACCTTTCTAGGGACATAATGCTATAAATGGGTGACACCAGTTAGATGTAGAATAATTGACAAAGATAGATGCATATGGAGAGCAGATGACCTCTCCAAGGACAGTCACTGAAAAACAAATATATTTCCCTAGATTCAAGTTTCAAAAATCTGTATAAAGCCAAAGTCTGTGAGGCCACTGTCTATCAGTGATAGTGCAAACCATGTGAAGAGGAAAACAGGCAAACACTGGCAGATCAATTGTTTCATGAATTTATTCAGGACACATCAATGCATTCAAAATATATTCAATGCGATTTAATATGTGCTCCTTTTCTGATAGGTTTGCCAGTTATAATGAAAGACACTCAGCTAAACACACAATTTCAGATAAATAATTTTAACAATATTTGGGGGCTTCCCTGGTGGCTCAGATGGTAAAAAATCCACATGCAAGGTGGGAGACCTAGGTTCAATCCCTAGGTTGGAAAGATCACTTGCTGGAGAGTATGGCTACCCACTCCAGTATTTTGGCCTGGAGAATTCCATGGATAGAGGAGCCCAGGAGGCTATAGTCCATAGGCTTGCAAAGAGTCGGACCGGACTGAGCAACTGAACTGAACTGAATTGATATGTTAGAACCTAAATGTCCATTGACAGATGAAGGGATAAAGAGGATGTGATACATATATACAATGGCATATTACTCAACCATAAAAAGAAATAAAATTGGGTCATTTGTAGAGATATGGATGAACCTAGAGTCTGTTATACAGAGTGAAGTAAGTCAGAAAGAGAAAAACAAATACCGTATAAAATGCATATATGTGGATTCTAGAAAAATGGTACCAATGAACCTATCTGGAGAGGAGGAATAGAGATGTAGAGAACGGACATGTCGACATAGGGGGAAGGGGGAGGCAGGATGAATCGAGAGATTAGGATCTACACAGATACACTCAATTCAGTTCAATTCAGACATGTACACTACTATGTGTGAGATAGATAGCCTGCAGGAACCTGCTGTATTGCACAAGGAGCCCAGCTTGGTGTTCTGTGATGACTAGACAGGCGGGATGGAGAGGGAATAGGGTGGAAGAGAGGTGGGAGGGAGGTCCAAGAGGGATGGGAATATACATGTAGCTGAATCATTTCTCTGTACAGCAGAAACTAACACAACATTGTAAAGCTATTATACTGAANGTTTTTTTTTTTTGGAAAGCTTTCAGCTCTGTTTTGCAAATGCAGATGTTTGGTTACATAATAATTTCCCTGATGCTTAATGATATATGACCTCAGCTGCCTTCAAGCAGATTATCCATCTGCTATCTTATGTCGACTTTGGAAGAATATTTTTAAACATCTTCAGGAGGGTAATTCCATGGAATAGGACATATCTTGAGACACAGCCAGGCATGACCCATTTTAGCATCAACGGAAAGGATCTGGAACCTAATCTATTTAGTGATGTGGAGAAGATACCAAGGTGGCTGATCTATATACAGCTGTTTTCTTGGGGGAAATCTGCATTGGCAGGCAGAGCGTTGTACCCAGAGAATATACAATAGATGATTGGTGGTAATTAAAGTCATGCCACTAAGTTCAAAGAACCAATGTAAAATAATAGATCATACAAAATGTTCACTCAATTTAATTTTGAAATATATTATTTATTTATTGCATGAGTACTTATTAAGTATCTACTGTGTATTCATGAATAAAACATACTTTCAAAAATGGAATTTAAATGTTTGTATTCAGTATAATATAAATCTTTTAGTGTGAAACAAGGTTTTGGAAACAATACTCAGAGATCCAAGAAAGGAAAAATAAGCAAAAAATAAAAAAAATGCCCACTTTTATAAAACTGAAATATTAAGCCAGGCCATTGATAAATTCAGTCAGGCACAAGAAACAGTAGGAATTCAGTTAGAGAAACTAGAAATCAGTGAAGGATTTTCTATCAGGAGCAAGATAAAAGTCCAGTTTGCTTTAAGGCATCAATTAAAGGCTGCAGTAGAAGCCAAAACTCATAACCTTTACTCCTAAACATATTTTAAACTTTAGTTTGTAAGTGTCTCAAGTTAGACCTGTAGACACAAGTTGATTTTCTTTAAGTTCTTCATAAGAACTTTGATTTTAAAGATAACATTCTACAAATTGACTATATACATGTCCTACATTAAATTAATGTTTACTTGAAAAATTAAAAAAAAACATTTTTTGTATGTTTTTTATAACTTATGATGGACTATGGTTTATCTACAACTATTTTAATACACATTTTTTCAACTGTAATGATATTTTATTGATAAATTTAATAATTAAGAAAATGGAGACTTACTCTTTTAGTCATTTGATTATACAATTGTTGATTTTGACTTTACAGATTGCTCTCCAACTTTCATATTGTTTCAAATCATAAACATTTAGTAACCCTCTGAAATGGGTATTGTACATATGTTTGTGCATAAGATACCTGTTGCTAAGACAGACCTTTCTAGGGACATAATGCTATAAATGGGTGACACCAGTTAGATGTAGAATAATTGACAAAGATAGATGCATATGGAGAGCAGATGACCTCTCCAAGGACAGTCACTGAAAAACAAATATATTTCCCTAGATTCAAGTTTCAAAAATCTGTATAAAGCCAAAGTCTGTGAGGCCACTGTCTATCAGTGATAGTGCAAACCATGTGAAGAGGAAAACAGGCAAACACTGGCAGATCAATTGTTTCATGAATTTATTCAGGACACATCAATGCATTCAAAATATATTCAATGCGATTTAATATGTGCTCCTTTTCTGATAGGTTTGCCAGTTATAATGAAAGACACTCAGCTAAACACACAATTTCAGATAAATAATTTTAACAATATTTGGGGGCTTCCCTGGTGGCTCAGATGGTAAAAAATCCACATGCAAGGTGGGAGACCTAGGTTCAATCCCTAGGTTGGAAAGATCACTTGCTGGAGAGTATGGCTACACACTCCAGTATTTTGGCCTGGAGAATTCCATGGATAGAGGAGCCCAGGAGGCTATAGTCCATAGGCTTGCAAAGAGTCGGACAGGACTGAGCAACTGAACTGAACTGAATTGATATGTTAGAACCTAAATGTCCATTGACAGATGAAGGGATAAAGAGGATGTGATACATATATACAATGGCATATTACTCAACCATAAAAAGAAATAAAATTGGGTCATTTGTAGAGATATGGATGAACCTAGAGTCTGTCATACAGAGTGAAGTAAGTCAGAAAGAGAAAAACAAATACCGTATAAAATGCATATATGTGGATTCTAGAAAAATGGTACCAATGAACCTATCTGGAGAGGAGGAATAGAGATGTAGAGAACGGACATGTCGACATAGGGGGAAGGGGGAGGCAGGATGAATCGAGAGATTAGGATCTACACAGATACACTCAATTCAGTTCAATTCAGACATGTACACTACTATGTGTGAGATAGATAGCCTGCAGGAACCTGCTGTATTGCACAAGGAGCCCAGCTTGGTGTTCTGTGATGACTAGACAGGCGGGATGGAGAGGGAATAGGGTGGAAGAGAGGTGGGAGGGAGGTCCAAGAGGGATGGGAATATACATGTAGCTGAATCATTTCTCTGTACAGCAGAAACTAACACAACATTGTAAAGCTATTATACTGAAAAAAAAAAAAGCTTAGGGAGAGATAAACATTTAAACTTAATGTACTTATAAGATCAAATATATTCCAGTTACACCAATTCTTATAAAAGGAGTAACTGTGCCTAAAGGTTCAGGGAAGCTCTTACAGTTGAGATGGTACACAAAATCAATCTTGAAATAAGGGAGAAGAAAAACAAACGGACAGACAACAGGTTCCAGGCAGCATGCACCAAGAATGGAAGTGAATATGTCATGATCAAGAAACTGAAAGGAGCCCCATTTCAGTGGAGCAGTTTTTGAATGAAGATGTGGATTATTAGCATGAAAACATGTGATAAATGTCTGTGAGTGATGCTAAAGATTTGAGAGTAGAATATAGTTGTTAAGCAGTTTTTCAAAGGTTGTGCAGTATTTTTTCTTTTTCTTGTTTTTCTGAAAGAGAATCCTCAAAAGATGATGAGGGCCAATGAAATCAATGATTATTTGCAAGATTTGTTCATGGTAATTGACGGATAAACTGCATGGGTGAGAAGAATGGGCAAAAATAACAGTGTAGGTATTTAGTAGATGATAAAGTAATCCACAGATGTTAATTGACCTAACACATTTAAAATATTATTTTCTATTTATTCCATACCTACTCTAAAGTGTCAGATTGTTGGCATGCTTCACATTCATTTTACACACTTACTTTTCAATTTGTCTACAAAAATATAAGAGCTATAATAATTCTTACTTCAAAAATAATGAAACTAAAACAAGAGACATTAACTGGCTTGCCTGAGCTTATATAAATATCACTGGATTGGGAGACTGAGATTTATATATATCCACTAGTTATGGGCTTTCCAGGTGGCTCTAGTGGTAAAGAACCCTCTGGACAGTGCAGGAGACTTAAGAGGTGCAAGTTCAGTCCTTAGGTCCAGAATATCCCTGGGAGGAGGGCATGGCAACCCACTCAAGTATTCTTGCCTAGAGAATTCTATNTAGTTATGGGCTTTCCAGGTGGCTCTAGTGGTAAAGAACCCTCTGGACAGCGCAGGAGACTTAAGAGGTGCAAGTTCAGTCCTTAGGTCCAGAATATCCCTGGGAGGAGGGCATAGCAACCCACTCAAGTATTCTTGCCTGGAGAATTCTAGGGACAGAGGAGCCTGGTGGTCTACAGTCCATAGGTTTGAACAGAGTTGGACATGACTGAAGTGACTTAACACACACATAAACACATACAATTTATATTAAGCATAAAATAGATAACTAATAAGAATCTACTGTATAGGGCAGGGAACTCTAGTCAGTGCTCTGTGATGACCTAAGTCCCAAAAGGAGGGGATATATGTATACTTATAGTTGATTCACTTTGCTGTACAGTAAGAGCTAATAACCTTGTAAAGCAAATCTATTCCAATAAAAAATAATTAAAGTAAATATCACAAGAGGAACCAGGTTTTTCTAATTAAGAACTCATGTATTTGACTTAAAGTGGCTGAGACATAATTTAGGACCTGAGAAAGATTTTAGAATAATGGTTGGAGAAAAGACATATTTCAGACAACAGGATGGTAATAACACAGGCTAATAAAGTGAGGAAGACACAGGTAGTTGAATGATTTGAGAACTTTGGTTTTGGAAGGAATATTTTTAAGATGAAAGCAGCACGGTCATGTTGTATGATTAAAGGACATAAGCATGTGAAAGATTGTCAATCTAAAATGGAACTGGAGGATATGAAAAGGAGACTCTCAGGCATGCACCCTCAGAAGAAGGAAATCTGAAGACTGAATTCCATCAATGGTTTTTTTTACAAAAGACTGAGACTTATCTTCTGACCAATGAACATCTGCCAAGAATCTCTTCCCCACCTCCAGCCAGTAATGTACTATTTAAATTCTGCCTATACTTCCCCCATTTGTCCACAAATATATCTCATTCCAAGCCTTCAACATGCTATACATGCATTCACTGAATTACAGTTCCTCCACTGTTCCAGAATAAACTCAAATTTTGGTAATTTGAATTTGCCTTAGCTTACCTATTTATTTAGGTTGACAAGTGAAAAGGAGAAAATGATAATAAAAAATAATGTGATACTGGACCTAGTATGGTCTGGAAGCTCAATCATAGGATGTCAAATGTTCCTCCTCCAAGAAGTGGAGGCATTAAACTTGAATAGTAGCAGTGGAAGTAGAGTTTAAAGACAAGTATTCCTTTGAGTCTTGGGAGAAGGAAGTTAAAAAGGATTTAAATGATGTTTGTTTGTAAGAGCAAAGATGCAGACTATTTCCTAAAGCTTTGTTTTGGGGGATTTTGTTCGTTTGCTTTGTTTCTATATCTAAAATTTGCTTTTTCTCCCCACCTTTCTATCATTGATGTGTTCCCTAAATTGTAGTTAACTGAAGCGTCTGATAAGGTGGCTTCTAGCTAATCAAGGCTTTTATCTATGTTGTTTGCTCACTGACAGATTAATTGCCTGAATTGCCTTTTTATGTTTAAGTAGTCCTGAGAAGGAAATTTAGCAATTAAAATGATTTAGACTCAGCAGCTTATGTAGCAATTCAAATGACATTTGAAAGATAGTGCAGAAAATTAATAAATGATTGCAAAAAATAATATGTAGCAGAAATGTGTTTGTTGCTATAATTAAAAGTGAATAACTTAGTGATCCAGGTCAGTTTTTACAAAGAATCAATCAGCTGGGCTTTTCAAATGGCTTTAAAAATTGATTGTTTCTAATCAGAAATATGTCAACTTCAGACATGGATTTGAATATTCAATTAACTGATTTTGAAGTAATATATTATGTAGCTGATAAGTAACTTCTTGTAGAGGTATAGTAAGTACTCATAAAAGTTTAATTAACTAGAGACTTCAAATCAGTATATTAAGAACAGAGTTTTATATTTTCAATTATTAAAGAAAATGTGCCAATATAGGTTTTTATTTTAATACTTCATTTTAAGCACTGCTCTATATATTCACTATGTATAAATAGGTGTAAGACAGGAATAAAATCTTTAAAGTATTTACATATTGGAAATTATACCAACAAATAAGAATACTATTAGAAATCAGAAGCATATATTTCTAGATTTACCTGTATGAAGTTACAGGTGAATAAATAATGCACAGATATGTGTGTGTGAAATTTCACAAAATGGAAACATTAATGTTTCCATTATAATTTTTTTTCTTTTAACATATGTTGAATATATTTCTAAGCCCATAACTATTAATTTTCATAGGTATGAATTTAGCTGTATAAAGTTTTCATTATATGTATTTATGTAATTAACACTAATATACACTAATATTCTCTAATATACTAAAAGTGAGAGAAGGCAATGGCACCCCACTCCAGTACTTTTGCCTGGAAAATCCCATGGACAGAGGAGCCTGGTAGGCTGCAGACCATGGGGTTGCTGAGAGTTGGACACGACTGAGTGACTTCACTTTCACTTTTCACTTTCATGCATTGGAGAAGGAAATGGCAACCCACTCCAGTGTTCTTGCCTGGAGAATCCCAGGGACGGTGGAGCCTGGTGGGCTGCTGTCTATGGGGTCACAGAGTTGGACACGACTGAAGTGACTTAGCAGCAGCAGCATACTAAAGTAGGATTTAATCATGAAAAAGAGTAAATAAAACTTTTGATATGTGACTAATTTATCTCTAGAAAGGACATAATTTATTTTCCTAAATTTCCTTTGTAAGGGAAAGTGTTAGCAAATCATCATCCCTAAGCCTTATTTGGCCTGCCACTATTTGTTGTAAATGAAATGCTTTTGAAACAGAGCAACTTCTTTTGTTTACCTATTATTTTATAATTTTTCATTTGTTATCTACATTTTAGAGTAGTTACAACTGAGACTATATAGTATTTGTATTTAAGATCATCTAAATTTTTTACTATCATCTTTTACAGAAAAATTTTGTAGGCCTTAGTGTTAAAGCTTCCCACAGTCTTATAAATATCTTATAAATATCTTATTCTATATTTAATGAAAAAACAGCAGATTAAAAGTAAAATATATTAAAATTTGTTTTAATTTATTTAACAACTGAGATTTAATATTTTCCTCTGTATATCATCTCTGTATTTCTTTCATTCTGACTGCCACTTTTCCAGCATAACATTCACTTAAAAAAAATCAATTTATTTTTTATTGAAGAATAATTGATTTACATAATTTTGCCATTTTCTGTCAAACCTCAGAGTGAATCATCCATAGGTATACATACATCCCCTCCCTTTTTAACCTCCCTCCCAACTCCCTCCCCATCCTACCTCTCTAGGTTGATACAGAGCCCTGTTAGAGTTTCCTTTTTGTTGATACAAGAAAGCTCTCTAAATGTTGTAGATGTGATTTTTTTAATTCTCCAAGCCAGGCTTCAGCAATACGTGAACCATGAACTCCCTGATGTTCAAACTGGTTTTAGAAAAGTCAGAGGAACCAGAGATTAAATTGCCAACATCCGCTGGATCATGGAAAAAGCAAGAGAGTTCCAGAAAAACATCTATTTC
>SJYW01000156.1:0-10588 GCA_006410735.1 Raphicerus campestris | reverse complement strand
TCAGGCCTTTGTTGGCAAATGTCTCTGCTTTTTAATATTCTCTCTATGCTGGTCATAGCTTTTCTTCCAAGGAGCAAGCATCTTTTAATTTCATGGCTGCAGTTACCATTTGCAGTGATTTTGGAGCCCAAAAGAATAAAGTCTCTCATTGTTTCCCCTTCTATTTGCCATGAAGTGATAGGACCAGATACCATGAGAAAAAGGTTACTCTGATCAATTGTTCAAAGAAGTATTTGAGAAATTAAACAGGGGAATATGCTAAAGGGTAAATATACTGACAGGTAAAAAATAGTTAATACATAAACCATTGGACAAAATACTACCATTTTATAGGTGGCAGCACAGGAATGAGTGAAGTAGAAATGCTGATAAAATTTCTTATTCTTGTTTTCAGAAAGGATGTGACTGTTTAACTTTTTTGGTTGAAATAAAATATATTTACTGATAATTATTGGTTTTTATTGATAGTATATTATAAATATTATGCAAATATACAGATTCTATTAATATCTGTAAGTCACCTACCATTTAAGTCTGTTGTTACCTCTTTAGATTATTTTCTCCTTTTCTAAGCTCATTGATGTATTTGTAAAGATCTTTAAAGTATTACTTAAGGTATTCCTCAATATGGATATCAAGATGTTTATTTTTACAATATACATAGGTGCTTTATTTGGGTACAAAACTGTATTTACTATTTTAAATATTTTACCACAACTGGGCTAAAACTGCACTGAGTCAATTTTATTAACTGATATTTTGAGAATACATTATACTTTTCTGAATTTATGCACATTATAATCATTCAATTAATTCTGTGAGCTCATTTACTTAGTGAGCCCTCACTCTATCAATTTCATGAAGGCGTGCCAGAAGTCTTTCACTAATATTGTGGATTTGTATTAGTAAGTCCATAAGATAATTTAAAATTATCTGAAACAAAACTGACAGATTGTATGTGTATCTATATAGATATATATTAATTAATCACTGAAGTTAGCGTGAGTTAAAAATTTAACTAAATCTTATTTTAAAAAACTAACACATACTGTTCCATAACTTAAATAAAAGCTGGAAAACTAATCATTCCATGAGGCAAGCATAACCTATCACTACTGGGTTATGATAGTAATTTTTCTAAAGACAGTTTTATGTGAAGTAGTTCACAAATGATAATATGTGCAATCATGAGCATTAAAAGTATAAGGAGTTTGCTTTAGTTCTTAGAAATACACTATGTAAAATGACTTATTAAAATTCCCTTCAAATCTCTATAAACCTTTAAAACATTCTTAGAACCATCATACCATGATTGGCCTGAAAACTCATGTTTATATTCTGTGACCTTATGGAAGGAACCTAAGCCATTGAGTATAATAAACATGAATATGCCAACTGGAAATATTCCATACAGGTCTTGAGCAATCATGTATTAAATTTAACAGATAGTAAGTGTTCTGAACCTGAGTGATCCTCTACCTCAGGAGCTAGGGGATCAAGTTATAGTAAAGGATATTATGCCAACAATGAATAAGGGAGAATATCCTATAACAATGGTTTGTCACTTCCTTGTTTACTTACTTCTAGAATACATCAAAATATTTCCAAAATAATCATCACTTTTGTCATCATGGTTATTTAAGAGTTTAATTTCTCTTGCACTGAAACTGTGACTAATATAATAACACCCAATGTATAGATTGTATCAGTATACAACTTATAATACACATTCAGCAAATATTACTCAAGTACCTATGCTTAAAATTTATATACTTATTTAAATATATATTTATAATAAATTATGGTGGTTGTGCAGTGTGTGGTAGCAGCAATAGAGGCAAGGAGAAGTAACTGGACTCTGGATAATAATTGAAGGCAACATCTTCAAAACATAATTCATGATACTTTACACATTGGTATCAAATATTATAAATAAATATGCATAACATCTTTGATATATATGCAGATTACATCATGCAAAGCATTGGGCTGGGTGAATCACAACCTGAAATCAAGATTGCCAAAAGAAATATTAACGGCCTCAGGTATGCAGATGATACCACTCTAATGGCAGAAATGAAGAGGAACTAAAGAGTCTCTTGATGAGGGTGAAAAAGGAGAGTGAAAAAGCTGGCTTGAAACTCAACTTTACCAAAATGAAGATCATGGCACTGATCCCATCGCTTCATGGCTAATAGGGGGCAGGGGGAGTGAATACAGTGACAGATTTCATTTTCTTGGGCTTCAAAATCACTGAAGATAATGACTGCAGCCATGAACCACTACAATATTGTAAAGTAATTAGCCTCCAATTAAAATAAATTAATTAAAAAATAAAAGTTAAAAAAAGAAGCCACTTGCTTCTTGGAAGGAAAGTTATGACACACCTAGACAGCATACTAAAAAACAGAGACACCACTTTGTTGACAAAAGGTCCATATAGTAAAAGTCACAGTTTTCCAGTAGTCATGTTTGGATGTGAGAGTTGGACCATAAAGAAGGCTGAGCACTGAAGAATTGATTCTTTTGAATTGTGGTGCTAGAGAAGACTCTTGAGAGTCCCTTGGGCTGCACAGAGATCAAACCAGTCAACCCTAAAGGAAATCATCCCTGAATATTCATTGGAAGGATTGATGTCAAGACTGAAGCTTCAATACTTTGGCTTCCTGATGCAAAGAGCTCACGCATTGGAAAAGACCCTGATGAAGGGGTGGCAAAGGATGAGATGGTTAGATAGCATCACCAACTCAATGGACACGAATCTGATCAAATTCTGGGAGATAGTGGAGGATAAAGGAGACTGTCATGGGCTCACAAAGAACTGGACATGACTTAATGACTAAAAACAAATCAAAGGTGTAAAGAACTAAGGAAAAGCAGATGGAAGGTATCAACTTAGATAGGAGGGAGTGAAAGTGGAGCCAGTTTTGGGTAAAAGAAAAGTTCAATTTCATATGCTATAACCTATAGATATTTAGTGGAAATATAAGTAGAAATGTTTAGCAAATATTTAGCTGTGTGAATTCAGATAAAAGGTTTGACTGGAGATAAATTTTGTAGTTGTTGGCTTATAAATGGTACATGGAATTGGACAAGATCACTAAGGCATAAGTGTAGATAGAGAAAATCACAGGGCCAATATTAGCTCCCAGAGCACAACTATGAGGAAAAATGATGAAACAGGAATGAAATCTTAGTAGACGCAATCAATAAAAGAAGAAATTAAGAGACAGTGATATTCTAAAAGCAAAATGAAAGTCAAGGAATAATTATCACCATCAAATGCTATCTCTAACTCAAATGATACAGAAATAGAAATGTCACTGCTGACCTCCTATAGAGGTCACTTAATTGCCTGTGTCTGCACTGTGCATGTGTCATATGCATGGGTGTGAGTATGGGGAGTTGTGTGCTTGTGGCAGAGGGTAGACAAATTGAGGGGCATGAACTTCATATTTAATCAAAGAGAATAAACACCATTTTAATAAAACATTGAGAACCAAATTTTAATAAAAANTCTCACATCCATACATGACTACTGGAAAAACCATAGCTTTGACTAGTCAGGCCTTTGTTGGCAAATGTCTCTGCTTTTTAATATTCTCTCTATGCTGGTCATAGCTTTTCTTCCAAGGAGCAAGCATCTTTTAATTTCATGGCTGCAGTTACCATTTGCAGTGATTTTGGAGCCCAAAAGAATAAAGTCTCTCATTGTTTCCCCTTCTATTTGCCATGAAGTGATAGGACCAGATACCATGAGAAAAAGGTTACTCTGATCAATTGTTCAAAGAAGTATTTGAGAAATTAAACAGGGGAATATGCTAAAGGGTAAATATACTGACAGGTAAAAAATAGTTAATACATAAACCATTGGACAAAATACTACCATTTTATAGGTGGCAGCACAGGAATGAGTGAAGTAGAAATGCTGATAAAATTTCTTATTCTTGTTTTCAGAAAGGATGTGACTGTTTAACTTTTTTGGTTGAAATAAAATATATTTACTGATAATTATTGGTTTTTATTGATAGTATATTATAAATATTATGCAAATATACAGATTCTATTAATATCTGTAAGTCACCTACCATTTAAGTCTGTTGTTACCTCTTTAGATTATTTTCTCCTTTTCTAAGCTCATTGATGTATTTGTAAAGATCTTTAAAGTATTACTTAAGGTATTCCTCAATATGGATATCAAGATGTTTATTTTTACAATATACATAGGTGCTTTATTTGGGTACAAAACTGTATTTACTATTTTAAATATTTTACCACAACTGGGCTAAAACTGCACTGAGTCAATTTTATTAACTGATATTTTGAGAATACATTATACTTTTCTGAATTTATGCACATTATAATCATTCAATTAATTCTGTGAGCTCATTTACTTAGTGAGCCCTCACTCTATCAATTTCATGAAGGCGTGCCAGAAGTCTTTCACTAATATTGTGGATTTGTATTAGTAAGTCCATAAGATAATTTAAAATTATCTGAAACAAAACTGACAGATTGTATGTGTATCTATATAGATATATATTAATTAATCACTGAAGTTAGCGTGAGTTAAAAATTTAACTAAATCTTATTTTAAAAAACTAACACATACTGTTCCATAACTTAAATAAAAGCTGGAAAACTAATCATTCCATGAGGCAAGCATAACCTATCACTACTGGGTTATGATAGTAATTTTCCTAAAGACAGTTTTATGTGAAGTGATAGTTCACAAATGATAATATGTGCAATCATGAGCATTAAAAGTGTAAGGAATTTGCTTTAGTTCTTAGAAATACACTATGTAAAATGACTTATTAAAATTCCCTTCAAATCTCTATAAACCTTTAAAACATTCTTAGAACCATCATACCATGATTGGCCTGAAAACTCATGTTTATATTCTGTGACCTTATGGAAGGAACCTAAGCCATTGAGTATAATAAACATGAATATGCCAACTGGAAATATTCCATACAGGTCTTGAGCAATCATGTATTAAATTTAACAGATAGTAAGTGTTCTGAACCTGAGTGATCCTCTACTTCAGGAGCTAGGGGATCAAGTTATAGTAAAGGATATTATGCCAACAATGAATAAGGGAGAATATCCTATAACAATGGTTTGTCACTTCCTTGTTTACTTACTTCTAGAATACATCAAAATATTTCCAAAATAATCATCACTTTTGTCATCATGGTTATTTAAGAGTTTAATTTCTCTTGCACTGAAACTGTGACTAATATAATAACACCCAATGTATAGATTGTATCAGTATACAACTTATAATACACATTCAGCAAATATTACTCAAGTACCTATGCTTAAAATTTATATACTTATTTAAATATATATTTATAATAAATTATGGTGGTTGTGCAGTGTGTGGTAGCAGCAATAGAGGCAAGGAGAAGTAACTGGACTCTGGATAATAATTGAAGGCAACATCTTCAAAACATAATTCATGATACTTTACACATTGGTATCAAATATTATAAATAAATATGCATAACATCTTTGATATATATGCAGATTACATCATGCAAAGCATTGGGCTGGGTGAATCACAACCTGAAATCAAGATTGCCAAAAGAAATATTAACGGCCTCAGGTATGCAGATGATACNGATACTTTACACATTGGCATCAAATATTATAAATAAATATGCATAACATCTTTGATATATATGCAGATTACATCATGCAAAGCGTTGGGCTGGGTGAATCACAACCTGAAATCAAGATTGCCAAGAGAAATATTAATGGCCTCAGGTATGCAGATGATAACACTCTAATGGCAGAAATGAAGAGGAACTAAAGAGTCTCTTGATGAGGGTGAAAAAGGAGAGTGAAAAAGCTGGCTTGAAACTCAACATTACCAAAATGAAGATCATGGCATCTGATCCCATCGCTTCATGGCTAATAGGGGGCAGGGGGAGTGAATACAGTGACAGATTTCATTTTCTTGGGCTTCAAAATCACTGAAGATAATGACTGCAGCCATGAACCACTACAATATTGTAAAGTAATTAGCCTCCAATTAAAATAAATTAATTAAAAAATAAAAGTTAAAAAAAGAAGCCACTTGCTTCTTGGAAGGAAAGTTATGACACACCTAGACAGCATACTAAAAAACAGAGATACCACTTTGTTGACAAAAGGTCCATATAGTAAAAGTCACAGTTTTCCAGTAGCCATGTTTGGATGTGAGAGTTGGACCATAAAGAAGGCTGAGCACTGAAGAATTGATGCTTTTGAATTGTGGTGCTAGAGAAGACTCTTGAGAGTCCCTTGGGCTGCACAGAGATCAAACCAGTCAACCCTAAAGGAAATCATCCCTGAATATTCATTGGAAGGATTGATGTCAAGACTGAAGCTTCAATACTTTGGCTTCCTGATGCAAAGAGCTCACGCATTGGAAAAGACCCTGATGAAGGGGTGGCAAAGGATGAGATGGTTAGATAGCATCACCAACTCAATGGACATGAATCTGATCAAATTCTGGGAGATAGTGGAGGATAAAGGAGACTGTCATGGGTTCACAAAGAACTGGACATGACTTAATGACTAAAAACAAATCAAAGGTGTAAAGAACTAAGGAAAAGCAGATGGAAGGTATCAACTTAGATAGGAGGGAGTGAAAGTGGAGCCAGTTTGGGGTAAAAGAAAAGTTCAATTTCATATGCTATAACCTATAGATATTTAGTGGAAATATAAGTAGAAATGTTTAGCAAATATTTAGCTGTGTGAATTCAGATAAAAGGTTTGACTGGAGATAAATTTTGTAGTTGTTGGCTTATAAATGGTACATGGAATTGGACAAGATCACTAAGGCATAAGTGTAGATAGAGAAAATCACAGGGCCAATATTAGACCCCAGAGCACAACTATGAGGAAAAATGATGAAACAGGAATGAAATCTTAGTAGACGCAATCAATAAAAGAAGAAATTAAGAGACAGTGATATTCTAAAAGCAAAATGAAAGTCAAGGAATAATTATCACCATCAAATGCTATCTCTAACTCAAATGATACAGAAATAGAAATGTCACTGCTGACCTCCTATAGAGGTCACTTAATTGCCTGTGTCTGCACTGTGCATGTGTCATATGCATGGGTGTGAGTATGGGGAGTTGTGTGCTTGTGGCAGAGGGTAGACAAATTGAGGGGCATGAACTTCATATTTAATCAAAGAGAATAAACACCATTTTAATAAAACATTGAGAACCAAATTTTAATAAAAAATCCAGAAGTGTACACAACAGTTATTTCTTTAAAAGTTCAGAAAATATTCCAGTTTGTTTTAAACTAACAGAGCTGCTTGTAACAGCTTCACTCAAATTGTAATTCTACCACATACAGAAAACCTGAACAAAATACATGAAAAGGTTGTTTCCTGATACCGGACAAAAGGTGTTACAAGACTGCCAGGGTCCAGCCCCGGTGGATCCAGGGAATTTGAAGCGGGGATGGAGTCGGTGTCTGAGGAATTATTTGCTTAATTAAAGATATGAAGGGAGATTACAAAGAAATAGTGTAGAAAGAAAATAAGTGGAGAAAAGATACTGATATTCCTTGGTTAACACAGAAAGCTAATAAAGTCTCAAGACAAGAAACTTGCACCTTCTACGTTAGGCCACAGGCGCCCTCTTGAATAGCGGAGGGTGCCCCACCTTGGGCTCCCTCTCGCATGGGTCTTAGAAGCCCAGGCAAATAAGTAGATAGAAAGAGCCTCCAAGAGCATTCCAAGGGATCAGCCTGAAAAGGAGAGGGAGGGAGAGGGATAAAGAGAGAGTCGACACGGGGAAGACCAAGCTTGTGCAAAAACCCCCATAACTTTATTTTTAAAAAGTGTTTATATACCCTAAGTTTCACATAATGGAAGATACAGAGTCATGCAGGGGCAGCAGTCCTGACCCTTTCAGTATCTCTTTTCGCATACAAAAGGTCTCTGGTGATTTACATTATCTTCTGGTCAAGAGGTCTGTTAACACTTTATGGCTCTCATCCTTAATGAATGTTAATCTCATTTCCCCTGAAGTGTTTTTCTTTAATCTGCATCAACCTCAAAGCACTAAAGTTACATCCCTATAGAACAATGGTGCAGTGAGTTATAACAAAGAAGGTACTTAACTCAAAGATCTATGTTGCTGCTTGTTTTTTGTTGTTTTTTTTTTTTGCTATATACCAACTATATCAACAAATAAAAGATATGAAAATTTGGCAGCAAGTATTGGCTCAACAAATGAAACCCTTAATCAGTCCTATTCTAATGATTTTGACTCCAGGGAAGTCAAAATCCTCCCCTACATTCTTAGGATGTTTTAAGCTATCTGTGCCTCTTGAGGCCGTAATCACATGCGCAGCTGTAAGAGTCCTGTAGGCAGGCTAGAAAGCCATCAGAGGGGTTTTTGGATTGAAACACTCTTATTATGCCCAGGAGACTTATTATCTAAAAGCTCTAAATTAACTTTTTCCAGAAAAAGGTGGTGGGAAGACAGCCCCCTGTTAATGTCAGAAACATGAGCGAAAAGTATAATGCAGTACAGCAGGCAGACTCTGGTTTTCAGGGTAGATGCTCGAGAAAATCCAGTGAGTCTCCTTTAAGGCCAGACTCACCTTTGCCTGTCAGACCCCTTAACCTCGTGACCTTTGCCATGGGCGGGACTCCTCTTGCTGGCTCCCAGCACAAGTCTGTGATAACTAAGTTTAAAATGTAAATCTTATAATTATCTCAGATTAATGAAAGAGACTCCAAGCCTCAGCACAGGCTGTATAAAACCATGATCCAACATGCTTGCAGAGTTGAAGGGACAGATATTAGAGTTCACAAAGGCTAAGGTGGCTATTGGTCTCATAGCAGAATATCAAAGTTAAGGGAGCTACACAGAGAAAAGTATTTCTAAGACTGCATAGAATACCTTCCTCTTGAGTTTCTGGCAGAGTATTGATCTGTATGCGTATAGGGCAAATCTTGAAAACTAAAGAAAGAAGAAAAAAAAAGGCAAGCATTCCACTAAAAAGTCATGAAGTCAACCCAGGCCTATCTACATTCTCACTACCCACAATTTAAAGACTGCTTAATACACAGGGCACCAGAGAGAATCCACAGTATGACCTGTGTTTCAGTAGGTCATTCAGCATGAGAGAATAGGCAGGTTTATACCTGCCTTTCGGAGAAGGCAATGGCACCCCACTCCAGTACTCTTGCCTGGAAAGTACCATGGAGAGAGGAGAATGGTAGGCTGCAGTCCATGGGGTCGTGAAGAGGTGGACAAAACTGAACGACTTCACTTTTACTTTTCACTTTCATGCATTGGAGAAGGAAATGGTAACCCCTGCAGTGTTCTTGCCTGGAAAATCCCAGGGACTGGGGAGTCTGGTGGGCTGCCATCTATGGGGTCACAGAGAGTCGGAGATGACTGAAGCAAATTAGCAGCAGCAGCATACCTGCCTTTATCAGAAGTGACAAGCAAGCTGATTTTAAATAACTTACTATAAACAACAACTTACTAATAATAAACTAGTGTTCTGTCTTATTAATACTTATATACTGATAATAAAATAATATTAAAATATCTAAAGTATTGCTACATTGGAAGATATTATAGAGATTATGTACTGCTGAAGAAAACATCAGTGAACTTGAAGACAGAACATAAACTATTCAAAATGAAGTACACAGAGATCTTAATAAAAAAAAAAAATCAGAGGCTCAGGAACCTGGGGGACAAAACCTAGTAATCTTAGACATATAATCAGAATTACAATCCTGAGCAGAAGTACAGAGGTGAAGAGAAAAAATATTGAAGAATCTTGTGTGTGCATGCTTCAGTCATGTTTGACTCTTTGTGACTCTATGGACTATAGTCCACCAGGTTCCTCTGTCCATGGGATTCTCCAGGCAAGAACACCAGAGTGGATTGCCATGCCCTTCTCCAGGGGATCTTTCCCACCCAGGGACTGAACTCAAATATCTAAATCTCCCTTATTGACAGGTGGGTTCTTTACGACTAGTATCACCTGGGGAGCCCATTAAAGAATCTCAGAACTCTCAAAATTTGATGAAAACTGAGCTTACAAATCAAAGAAGTTTAATGAGTCTCAAGCATAACAAAGAAAATCATACCAAGGCACATCATAATAAAACTGCTGAGTAAAATAAAGAGAAAACCTTAATACTCAGAAAAAAATTGAAAGGAAATATCACAACAGTAATAGCCAACTTGGTTGGTAACTGTTTCAAAATGAAGAAAAATCTAGATTTGAAAATATTAAAAAAAAATACTCAAGTCTGTACAATGAAAGTATATAAAATAAAGGCAAGACAAAACTTCTCTCAGAATGACAAAATTTACTGGCAAGAGATATCCCAGAGTAAAATGAAATGATATATCAAGGAAAAAATATCTACACAAAAGAATGAAGAGTTCTAGGCAGTTAGTGGGTAAGTAAAAATTTTTTTCATTTTTATTCCCTCTAGAACAGTTGGTTAAAACAATTATGGTCAATATTTTTTGAGGAATATAATACATGCAGAAGTAAAATGCATTGAATAGTATGCATGATGGGAGAGAAGAAACAGAAA
>SJYW01000155.1:0-30270 GCA_006410735.1 Raphicerus campestris | reverse complement strand
GGAGTGCTGTGATGTGTCTGGTAATGGGTTATGAGTCGTCAATGGTTTTGGAGAATTTTGAGTTGCCTGAATATTGAAGTTCAGGGGCGTGTTCTTATGTTGCTGGAGAATTTGTGTGGTATGTCTTGCTCTGGGACTGGTGGTGCTCAGTTTCAGTGTAGGTATGAAGGCGTTTGATGAGCTCCTATTTGATGATGTTCCCTGTGTTCAGGACTTCTCTGATGATCTTGCGATTTGGACTTAAGCCTCCTGATTCTGGTTATCAGATTTATTTTAACAATAGCCTCATGACTTCTCCATCTATACAGCACTGATGTTAAAACTTCTAGGTTAAAATGATAGGTTTCTCCACCTTGAGGGTCCCCCTAGAGAATCACTGAGTTTCTGTTTTTGAAGCCAATAATCTGCTCTGCTGGATGCCTGATGTCCTCTGCCAGCATTCAGAAGTTGTTCNCTGGGGATTCTTCCCCAGTCGTTTCTGGGTCCTCAGTCCTCGTCTGGGGCTGACTGGAGCCTCAGCTTGCCTCGCCCATGATCACATACGTCTTGGGATTCCCCTGGAGCCCCCACAGGGCAGTCAGGCCTCGTCTCTACTGGAAACGTGCATGGCCGCTATCCTCCACAGCTGCAACAGCTGTGTCTGGCTCCCCGTCGAGTGGACACAGGGATCTGTGGCTTGCTCTCGAGGTACCCCAGGGCTTACACCAGTGCCAGTGTGTCGGGAATCGAGCCTCAGGGTGACAGTCAAGGCAGTGCAGGGCAGTCAGGTGCATCTGGTCGAGGCATTTTGGGGCCTTGGGGAATGGTCGCCCGACCTCTGAGGCTCCTCCCAACTCTGCTGGTGCGAATGCCTCCTCTTGGGATGAGAGAGGAGAGCCAGTAACCCTTTTTCAAAGGAGCAAGTAAAGGGCCCCTCATCTGGAGCTGAGCAGGGGAAAGGGGGCTTCCTCTTGAGTCGCAGTGGGACCCTCGGGATTCCTCTCCAGTGGGGACGGGTGGGGCAGGGAATGTCTTGGGTCACAGCAAGGGTTTGAAGGAGCCTTTCGAGGTCCAAGTGGGAAGAGGTGACTTTCCCTGAGATGCCACAGCAGACAACTGCCTCACCTCACCTGCAGGGGAGAAGCTTCTGGTTTTTCTTGAGTTGTGGCCGGGTCCTCTCCAGTTATGATGGGGACCCCAGGGACCCACCCCTGTGTCCTCAGAAGAAGCCAGTCTCCATGACAGTTACAAGGCGCCTCTGACTATTCCTCCCCAGTCGACACTGCGTCCTCAGTCCCCGTCTGTTGCTGAGACTGGAGCCTGAGCTTGTCTCACCTGTGCTGACATAGGCCTTTGGGTTCTCCTGGAGACCTCACAGGGGACTCAGGCCTTGTCTCGCCGGGAGACGTGCACTGCCACTTTCCTCCCCAGCTGCTGCAACAGTGTTCGTCTCCCAGTCGAGCGAACACAGGGATCTGTGGCTTGACCTCGTGGTACCCCAGGGCTGTCACACATGCCAGTGTGTCTAGAGTCGAGCCTTGGGGTGACAGTCGAGGCAATTCAGAGCAGTCAGGTGCATTTGGAATGGACGAGGTACTTGGGGGTCTTGGGGAATGGTGACCCGAACCCTGAGGCTCCTCGCAACTCTCCTGGTGCGAGCGCCTCCTCATGGGATGTGAGGGGATCGCCGGGAACCATTTCCAGAAGGAGCAGGGAAAGGGCCCCTCATCTGGAGCTGAGCAGGGGAAATCAGGGCTCCTCTTGAGTTGCAATGGGACCCTCGGGGTTTCTGTCGCGTGGGGACGGGTGGGGCAGGGGACGTCTTAGGTCACAGGAAGGGTTTGAAGGAGCCTTTTGAGGTCCAAGAGGGAAGAGGTGATTTTCCCTGAGACGCCCCAGTGGACAAGTGCCTCACCCCACCTGCAGGGGAGAAGCTTCTTGTTTTCCTCGAGTTGCGGCGGGGTCCTCTCGAGTTGCGACAGGGACCCTAGGGACCCGCCCCTGTGGCCTCAGGAGAGGCCAGTCTCTGTGCGAGTTGCGAAGAGCCTCTGGGGATCCCTCCCTAGTCGTCTCTGGGTCCTCAGTCCACGTATGGTGCTGAGGCCAGACACTGAACTTTTCTCGCCCATGCTGACATAGGTCTTGGGGTTCCCATGGAGCTCCCACAGTAAAATCAGGCCTCGTTTTGCCTGGAGATGTGCACGGCCGCTTTCCTCCCCACCTCAGCAGCAGTGTCTGGCTCCCAGTCGAGCGGACACAGGGATCTATGTGTAGCCCTCGAGGTACCCCAGGACTGTCACACATGCCACTGTGTCGGGAGCTGAGCTTCGTGGTGACAGTCGAGGCAGTGCAGGGCAGTCAGGTTCATCTGGGATGGACGAGGCATTTGGGGGTCTTGGGGAATGGTGTCCAGACCCTGAGGCTCCTCCCCACTCTCCTGGTGCGAGCGCCTCCTCTTGAGATGTGAGGGGAGCGCCGGGAACCCTTTCCCATCAGAGCAGAAGAAGGGCCCCTTATCTGTAGCTGAGCAGGGGGAAACGGGGCTCCTCTTGAGTCACGGCGGGACCCTCGGGGTTCCTCTCAAGTGCGGACGGCTGGGCGGGAAACTTCTTGGGTCACAGCAAGGGTGTGAAGGAGGCATTCATGGTCCAGGAGGAAGGGGTGGTTTCCCCCGAGATGCTGCTGCAGACAAGGGACTCAGCACGCTTGCAGGGCAGAAGCTTCTGTTTTTTCTCGCATTGCAGCAGGGTCCTCTCGAGTTTTGACGGGGACCCCATGGACCTGCCCCTTTGGCCTCAGGAGAGGCCAGTCCCCATGCACGTTCTGAGGAGCTGATCGGGATACCTCCCCAGTCGGCACTGGGTCCTCATTCCTCGTCTAGTGCTGAAGCCGGAGCCTGAGCTTGCCTCGCCCTTGCTGACATAGGTCTTGGGTTCGACTGGAGCCCCCACAGGAGAGTCAGGCCTCATCTCGCCTGCAGACGGGCACGGCCGCTTTCCTCCCCACCTGCAGCAGCAGTGTCCGGCTCCCCGTCGAGCGGACACAGGGATCTGTGGCTTGCCCTCGAGGTACCCCAAGGCTGTCCACATGCCAGTGTGTCGGGAGTCGAGCCTCGGGGTGACAGTCGAGTCTGTGAAGGGCAGTCAGGTGCATTTGGAGTGGATGAGGAATTTGGGTGTTTGGGGAATCGTGGCCCGAAACCTGAGGCTCCTCCCTACTCTCCTTGTGAGAGCGCCTGCTTTGGGGATGTGAGGGTAGTGCCGGGAACCCTTTCCCGATGGAGCAGGGAAAGGTCCCCTCATCTGGAGCTGAGCAGGGGAAAACGGGGCTCCTGTTGATGTGCGGTGGGACCATCGGGGTTCCTCACCAGTGGAAATGGCTGGGCGGGGAACTTCTTGGGTCACAGCAAGGTTGTGAAGGAGACTTTCGAGGTCCACGAGGAAAGGGGTGATTTCCCCCAAGACGTCGCAGCGGAGAAGGGCCTCACTCTGCCTGCAGGGGAGAAGTTTCTGGTCTTTCGCAAGTTGCGGTGAGTTCTTCTCGAGTTAACAACGGGGACACCAGGGACCCGCACCTTTGGCCTCAGGAGAGGCCAGTCTCCCTGTGAGTTGCGAGGCACCTCTGGGGATTCTTTTCCATGTCGTCACTGGGTCCTCAGTCCTTGTCTGGTGCTGTGACCAGAGCCTGAGTTTGCCTCACCCGTCCTGGCATAGGTCTTGGGGTTCCCCTGGAGCCCCCACAGGGAAGTCAGGCCTTGTCTCAGCTGGAGACGTGCATGGTCGCTTTCTTCCCCAGCTGCAGCAGCAGTGTCTGGCTCTCCATCGAGCAGACACAGGGGTCTGTGGCTTGCCCTCGAGGTACCTCAGGGCTGTCACACATGCCAGTGTGTCAGGAGTCGAGCCTCGGGGTGACAGTCGAGGCAGTGCCTCGACCACTCCTTGTGAATCTGACACCCCTGCACTGCCTTGAACGTCATCCCTAGGCTCGACTCCCAACACACTGGTATGTGTGTCAGCCCTGGGAACCTGTAGGTCAAGCCACATATCCCTGTATCGGCTCGATGGGGAGCTGGACACTGCTGCTGCAGCTGGGGAGGAAAGCGGCCGTGCACGTCTCTAGGTGAGATGAGGCCTGACTCCACGGTGGGGGCTCCAGGGGATCCCCAAGACAGATGTCAGCATGTGCGACGAAAGCTCACTTTCTGGTCTCAGCACTAGACGAACACTGAGGACCCGGCGACGACTGGGGATGAAACCCCAGAGGCAACTCGCAACTCGCACGAAGACTGGACTCTCCTGAGGCTACAGGGGCGGGTCCCTGTGGCCCCCATCGTAACTTGAGAGGACCTCACCACAACTCGAGAAAAACCAGATGCTTCTCCCATGCAGGCGTGGTGAAGCCCTTGTCCACTGCAGAGTCTCGGGGGAAATCACCTCTTCCCCTTTGGACCTTGAAAGGCTCATTTCACACCCTTGCTGTGACCCAATAAGTTCTCCAACCCACCCGACCCCAATCGAGAAGAACCCTGAGGGTTCCCCCGGGACTCAATGGAGCCCTGTTGTCCCTGCTCAGTTCCAGATGAAGGTCCCTTACCCTGCGCCTCCGAGAAAGGTTTCAAGCGCTCCCCTCACATCCCAAGAAGAGGCGCTAGCACCAGGAGAGTCGGGAGGAGCCTCAGGGGTCGGGCCACCATTTCCCAAGACCCCTAATGCCTCGTCCACTCCAGGTGAACCTGACTGCCCTGCACTGCCTCGACTGTCACCCTGAGGCTCGACTCCCGACACACTGGCACGTGTGACAGCCCTGGGGTACCTAGAGGGCAAGACACAGATCCCTGTGTCGGCTTGATGGGGTGCCAGACACTGCTGCTGCAGCTGGGGAGGAAAGCGGCCTTACACGTCTACAAGCTAGACGAGGCCTGACTCCCCTATTGGGGTTCCCAAGTCCTATGACAGCACGGTGGGCAAAAGCTTGGGTTCCAGCCTCAGCAAGAGACGAGGACTGAGAACCCTGCGATATCTGGGGAGAAATCCCCAGAGGCGCCTCGCAATTCGCACGGAGAATTGCCTCTCCTGTGGCCATAGGGGCGGGTCGCTGGGGTCCCCGTCATAACTCGAGAGGACCTTGTCACAACTCGAAAATAAAACAGAAGCTTCTGCCCTGCAGGCGGTGTGAGGCCCTTGTCCGCTGCGCCATCTCGGGGGAAATAACCTCTTCACTCTTGGACTTCGAAAGTCTCCTTCACACTCTTGCTGTGACACAAGAAGTTCCCAGCCCACCCGTCCCCACTCGAAAGGAACCCTGAGGGTCCCGCCATGACTCAAGAGGAGCCTCGTTTTCTCCTGCTCAGCTCCAGATGTGGGTCTCTTTCTCTGCTCCGTTGGGAAAGGGTTCCAAGCACTCCCCTCACATCCCAAGAGGAGGCGCTCCCACGAAGAGAGTTGGGAGGATCTTCAGGGGTCGGGCCGCCATTCCGCAAGACCACCAAATGCCTCGTCCACTCCAGATGAACCTGAGTGCCCTGCAGTTCCTCCACTGTCACTCCGAAGCTCGACTCCCAACACACTGGCATGTGTGACAGCCCTGGGGTACCTCGAGGGCAAGACACAGATCCCTGTGTCCACTCCACGGGGAGCCAGACACTGCTGCTGCAGCTGGGGAGGAAAGAGGCCATGCACGTCTCCAGGCGACATGAGGCCTGAGTCCCTGTGGGGGCTCCATGGGAACCCCAAGACCTATATCAGCACTGGTGAGGCAAGCTCAGGCTCCGGCCTCAGCAACAGACGAGGACTGAGGACCCAGCGACAACTGGGGAGGAATCCCCAGAGGCGCTTCACAACTCGCACGGAGACTGGCCTCTCCTGAGGCCACAGGGTCAGGTCCCTGGGATCCCCATTGTAACTCGAGAGGACCCCACTGCAACTTGAGAAAAACCAGAAGCTTCTCCCCTGCAGACGGGGTGAGGCCCTTGTCCACTGCAGCGACTCGGGGGAAATCACCCCTTCCCTCTTGGACGTCGAAAGGCTCCTTCACACTCTTGCTGTGACACAAGAAGTTCCCGGCCCACCCATCCCCACTCGAGAGGAACCCTGAGGGTCCCGCCGTGACTCAAGAGGAGCCTCGTTTTCTCCTGCTCAGCTCCAGATGCGGGTCTCTTTCTCTGCTCCATCAGGAAAGGGTTCCAAGCGCTCCCCTCGCATCCCAAGAGGAGGCGCTCCCACGAGGAGAGTCAGGAGGACCTTCAGGGGTCAGGCCACCATTCCCCGAGACCACCAAATGCCTCGTCCACTCCAGATGAACCTGAGTGCCCTGCAGTTCCTCCACTGTCACTCCGAAGCTCGACTCCCAACACACTGGCATGTGTGACAGCCCTGGGGTACCTCGAGGGCAAGACACAGATCCCTGTGTCCACTCCACGGGGAGCCAGACACTGCTGCTGCAGCTGGGGAGGAAAGAGGCCATGCACGTCTCCAGGCGACATGAGGCCTGAGTCCCTGTGGGGGCTCCATGGGAACCCCAAGACCTATATCAGCACTGGTGAGGCAAGCTCAGGCTCCGGCCTCAGCAACAGACGAGGACTGAGGACCCAGCGACAACTGGGGAGGAATCCCCAGAGGCGCTTCACAACTCGCACGGAGACTGGCCTCTCCTGAGGCCACAGGGTCAGGTCCCTGGGATCCCCATTGTAACTCGAGAGGACCCCACTGCAACTTGAGAAAAACCAGAAGCTTCTCCCCTGCAGACGGGGTGAGGCCCTTGTCCACTGCAGCGACTCGGGGGAAATCACCCCTTCCCTCTTGGACGTCGAAAGGCTCCTTCACACTCTTGCTGTGACACAAGAAGTTCCCAGCCCACCCGTCCCCACTCGAGAGGAACCCTGAGGGTCCCGCCGTGACTCAAGAGGAGCCTCGTTTTCTCCTGCTCAGCTCCAGATGCGGGTCTCTTTCTCTGCTCCATCAGGAAAGGGTTCCAAGCGCTCCCCTCGCATCCCAAGAGGAGGCGCTCCCACGAGGAGAGTCAGGAGGACCTTCAGGGGTCAGGCCACCATTCCCCGAGACCACCAAATGCCTCGTCCACTCCAGATGATCCTGACTGCCCTGCACTGCCTCGACTGTCACCCAAAGGCTTGACTCCTGACACACTAGTACGTGTGACAGCCCTGGGGTACCTCGAGTTTAAGCCACAGAATCTTGTGTCGCTTGACGGGGAGCCGGACACTGCTGCTGCAGCTGGGGAGAAAAGCGGCCGTGAGAGAAGAGTCCTGACTGCCTTGTGGGGGATCCAGGGGAACCCCAAGGCCTATGTCAGCACTGGCGGGGAAAGCTCAGGCTGTGGCCTCCACACCAGACGAGGACTGAGGACTTGGTGACGATTGGGGAGGAATTCCCAGAGTCGCCTCGAAACTCTCTCAGAGACTGGCCTCTCCTGAGGCCACAGGGGCGGATCCCTTGGGTCCCAGTCATAACTTGAGAAGACAAGCCACAACTTGAGAGAAACCAGAAGCTTCTCCCCTGCAGGTGGGGTGAGACCCTTGTCCACTGCGGTGTCTTGGGGGAAATCATCCCTTCCCTCTTGGTCCTTGAAAGGCTCCTTCACACCCTTGCTGTGACCCAAGAAGTTCCCCCACCCTACCCGTCCCCACTCGAGAGGAACCCCGAGGGTCTTTCCGTGACTCCAGAAGAGCCCCGTTTTCCTCTGCTCAGCTCCAGATGAAGTTTCGTTTCCCTGCTCCATTGGGAAAGGTTTCCCAGCACTCCCCTCGCATCCCAAGAGGAGGCGCTGGCACCTGAGTCAGGAGAAGCATCAGGGATCAGGCCACCATTCCCCAAGACCACCAAATGCCTCGTCCACTCCAGATGCACCTGACTGCCCTGCACTTCCTAGCTTGCTTCACCCGTGCTGACATAGGTCTTGGGGTTCCCCTGGAGTCCCCACAGGGGAGCCAGGCCTCGTATCACCTGGAAACGTGCACGGCCACTTTCTTCACCAGCTGCAGCAGCACCCTCCAGCTCCCGGTCGAGCGGACACAGGGATCTGTGGCTTGCCCTCGAGGTACCCCAGGGCTGTCACACGTGCCAGGTTTTCGGGAGTTGAGCCTCGGGGTGACAGCCAAGTCAGTGCAGGCAGTCAGGTTCATCTGAGGTGGACGAGGCTTTTGGGGGTCTTGGGAAATGGTAGCCTGACCCCTGATGCTCCTCCCGACACTCCTGGTGCGAGCACCTCCTCTTGGGATGGGAGGGGTGCACCGGGAATCCTTTCCCGACACAGCAGGGAAAGGGCCCCTCATCTGGAGCTGAGCAGGGGAAACGGGGCTCCTCTTGAGTCCTGGCGGGACCCTCGGGGTTCTTCTCGATTGGGGACAGGTGGGTCGGGAAAATTCATGAGTCACAGCAAGGTTGTTTAGGAGCCTTTCAAGGTCCAAGAGGAAAGGGACAATTTCCCACTAGATGCTGCAGTGCTCAAGGGCCTCACCCCACCTGCAATGAAGAAGCTCCTGATTTTTCTCGAGTTTCAGTGGTGTCCTCTCGAGTTACGGTGAGGACCCTAGGGACCCGCCCCTGTGTCCTCAGGAGAGGTCAGTCTCCATTGGAGTTCGGAGGGGCCTCTGGTGAATCCTCCCCAGTCAGCGCCAGGTCCTCAGTCCTCATCTGAAGCTGAGGCCGGAGCCTGAGCTTTCCTCGTCCATGCTGACATGTGTCTTGGAGTTCCCCTGGAGCCACCACAGGGGAGTCAGGCCTTGTGTCATGTGGAGACGTGCACGGCCACTTTCCTCCCGAGCGGCAGCTGCAGTGTAAGGGTCCCCACTGAGCGACGCAGGCATCTGTGGCTTCCCTTTGTGGTACCCCAGGGCTGTCACACGTGCCAGCGTGGCGTGAGTCGAACTTCGTGGTGAGAGTCGAGGCAGTGCAGGGCAGTCAGGTTCATCTGGAGTAGACGAGGCTTTGGGGGGTCTTTCGGAATGTTGCCACGACCCTGGTATTCCTCCTGACTCTTCTGGTGGGAGCGCCTCCTCTTGGGATGCGAGGGGAGCGCCGGGAATCCTTTCACAAATGGAGCAGGTAAAAGGACCCTCATTGTAGCTGAGAAAGGGAGGATGGTGCTCCTCTTGAGTCGTGACAGGACCCTTGAAGTTCCTCTCAAGTGCCAACGTGTGTGTCAGGGAACTTCTTCGGTCATAGCAAGGGTGGGAAAAAAGCCTTCTGAGGTCCAAGAGAGAAGGGGTGATTTCTCCCGAGAAGCCGCAGTGGACAAGGGCCTCACCTCGCCTGCAGGGCAGAATCTCCTGGTTTTTCTCGAGTTGCAGCGGGGTCCTCATGAATTACGACAGGGACCCCGGGGCCCACCCCTGTGGCCTCAGGAGAGACCAGTCTCTGTGGGAGTTGTGAGGGTCCCCTGGGGATTCCTCCGCAGTTGTCGCCAGGTCCTCAGTCCTCGTCTGATGCTAAGGCTGGAGCCTGAGCTTTCCTCAACCATGTTGACATGGGTCTTGGGGTTCCCCTGGAGCCCCCACAGGGGTTCAGGCCTCACCTCACATGGAGAAGTTCACGGCCGTTTTCCTCCTGAGCTGCAGTGGCAGTGTCAGCTCCTTGTCTAGTGGACACAGGTATCTGTGGCTTGTCCTCTAGCTACCCTGGGCTGTCACACGTGCCAGCGTGGTGTGAGTCGATCTTCGGGGAGACAGTCGAGGCAGTGCAGGGCAGTCAGTCTCATCTGGAGGCGGTGAGGCATTTGAGGGTCTTGGGGAATGGTGGCACGACTCCTGTTGTTCCTTCTGACTCTCGTGGTGCGAGAGCCTCCTCTTGGGATGCGAGTGGAGCACGGGAAATCCTTTCCTGACGGAGCAAGGAAAGGGACGCAAATCTGGAGCAGAGCAAAGGAAAACGGGGCTGCTCTTGAGTCCGGTGGGACCCTCAAGGTTCCTCTTGAGTGAGGACGGTGGGCCAGGGAAGTTCGTGGGTCACAGCAAGGATGTTTAGGAGCCTTTCAAGGTCCAAGAGAAAAGGGGTAATTTCCCTCGAGACACTGCAGTGTTCAAGGGCCTTACTCCTCCTGCAGGGGAGAAGCTCCTGATTTTTCTCGAGTTGCCACGGGGTCCTCTCAAGTTACAACAGAAACACCAGGGACTCGTCCCTTTGGCCTCAGGAGAGGCCAGTCTCCGTGTGAGTTGCGAGGGGCCTCTGGGGATTCCACCACAGTCGGCGCCGGGTCCTCAGTACTCGTCAGGAGCTGAGGCTGGAGCCTGTGCTTTCCTCGCCCATGCTGACATTGGTCTTGGGTTTTCCCTGGAGCACCCACTGGGGATTCAGAGCTTGATTTGCATGAAGACGTGCACGGCCACTTTCCTCCTGAGCTGCAGTGGCAGTGTCATGCTCCCGTCGAGGGTACACAGGGTTCTGTGACTTGGTCTCGAGGTACCCCAAGGCTGTCATGTGTGCCAGCGTGGCGTGAGTCGATCCTTGGGATGACAATAGAGGCAGTGCAGGGCAGTCAGGTTCATCTGGGGTGGACGAGGCATTTGGGGGTCTTGGGGAATGGTGGCACGACCTCTCGTGTTCCTCCCGACTCTCCTGGTGCGAGCGCCTCCTCTTGGGATGCAAGGGGAGCGGCGGGAATCCTTTCACAAATGGAGCAGTGAAAGGGACCCTCATCTGGAGCTGAAAAGGGAAAAACGGGGCTCTCTAGAATTGCGGCAGGACATTCGGGGTTCCTTTTGAGTTAGGACAGGTGGGTCGGGGAACTTCGTGGGTCACAGCAAGGGTGTGAAGGACCTTTTCGAGGTCCTAGAAGGAAGGGGGGATTTCACCTGAGACACCGCAGTGGCAAGGGCCTCACCGCGCCTGCAGGGGAGAAGCTTCTTGTATCTCTCGAGTTGCAGCGGGGTCCTATCAAGTCACGACGGGGACCCCAGGAGCCCGCCCTTGTGGCCTCAGGAGAGGCCAGTCTCTGCGCGAGTTGCGAGGCGCCTCTGGGGATTCCTCCCCAGTTGTCGCCGGGTCCTCAGTCCTCTTCTGGTGCTGACGCCAGAGCCCGAGCTTGCATCACCCGTGATGACATAGGTCGTGGGGTTCCCCTGGAGCCCCCACAGGGGAATGAAGCCTTGTCTCGCCTGGAGACATGCACGGCCACTTTATTCCCCAGCTGCAGTAGCAGTGTTCAGCTCTCTGTCGAGCGAGCATACACAGTGTTCCGTGGCTTGCCCTCGAGGTATCCCAAGGCTGTCACACATGTCAAGTGTCAGAAGTCGAGCCTTGGGGTGACAGTCGAGGCAGTGCAGGGCAGTCAGGTTCATCTGGAGTGAACGAGGCATTTGGGGGTCTTGGGGAATGGTAGCCCGACCCCTGAGGCTCCTCCTGACTATCCTGGTGTGATTGCCTCCTCTTGGGATGCAAGGGGAGCATCAGGAACCCTTTCCCGAGGGAGCAGGGAAAGGGCCCCTCATCTCCAGCTGAGCAGGGGAAAACGAGGCTCCTCTTGCGATGCGGCAGAACCATCAGGGTTCCTCTCAAGTGGGGACGGGTGGGGCGGGGAACTTCTTGAGTCACAGCAAGGGTATGAAAGAGGCTTTTGAGGTCCAATAGGGAATGTGTGATTTCCCACGAGACGTCGCAGTGGACAAGGGCCTCACTCTGCATGCAAGGGAGAAGCTTCTGGTTTTTCTCCAGTTGTGGCAGTGTCCTCTCGAGTTATGATGGGGACCCCATGGATCCGCTCCTGTGGACTCAGGAGAGGCCAGTTTCTGTGCGAGTTGCGAGTCTTCTCTGGGGACCCCTCCCCTGACGTTGCCGGGTCCTCATTCTTCTTCTGGTGCTGAGGCCAGAGCCTGAGCTTTTTGCCCCCGTACTGACATAGGTCTTGGAGTTCCCCTGGAGCCGCCACAGGTTAGTCAGGCCTTGTCTCACCTGGAGACGTGCACGGTCACTTTCCTCCCCAGCTGCACTAGCAGTGTCCGGCTCCCCATTGAGCAGACACAGAGATCTGTGACTAGCCCTTGAGGCTACCCAGGGCTGTCACAAAAGCCAGTGTGTCAGGAGTCAAGCCTTGCGGTGACAGTCGAGACAGTGCAGGGCAGTCAGGTGCATCTGGAGTGGACAAGGCACTTGGGGGTCTTTGGAAATGGTGGCCCGATCCCTGAGGCTACTCTCGACCCTCCTGGTGTGAGCGCCTCCTCTTGGTATGCAAGGGGAGCGCAGGTAACCCTTTCCCGTCGGAGCAGAAAAAGTGACCCTCATCTGGAGCTGAGCAGGGGAAAACGTGGCTCCTCTTGATTCACAGCGGGACCCTCGGGGTTCCTCTCGAGTGGGGACGTGTGTGGCAGGGATCTTCTTGGGTCACAGCAAGTGTGTGAAGGAGCCTTTCGAAGTCCAAGAGGGAAGGGGGGATTTCCCCTGAGACACTGCAGTGAACTAGGGCCTGACCCCACCTGCAGGGGAGAAACTTCTGCTTTTACTGGAGTTGAGGTGGGGTCCACTCGAGTTACAACGTGGACACCAGGGACCCGCCCCTGTGGCCTCAGGAGAGACCACTTCAGGGAGCTGCGAAGGGCCTCTGGGGATTCTGCCCCAGTCATTGCCGGGTCCTCAGGCCTCATCTGGTGCTGAGGCCGGAGCCTGAGCTTGCCTCGCCTGTGCTGACATAGGTCTTGGGGTTCCACTGGAGCCCCCACAGGGGAATCAGGCTTCGTCTTGCCTGGAGACGTGCACGGCCACTATCCTCCCCAGCTGAATCAGCAATGTCCAGCTGCCCGTCGAGTGTACACAGGGAACTGTGGCTTGCACTCGAGGTACCCCAGGGCTGTCACACATGCCAGTGTGTCAGGAGTCAAGCCTCGGGGTGACAGTCGAGGCCGTGCAGGGCAGTCAGGTTCATCTGGAGTGGATGAGGCATTTGGGGGTCTTGGGGAATGGTGGCCCGACCCCTGTGGCTCCTCCCGACTCTCCTGGTGCGAGCACCTTCTCTTGGGATACGAGGTGAGTGGGAAACCCTTTCCCTACGGAACAGGGAAAGGGCTTCTCATCTGGAGCTCAGCAGGGGAAAACAGGACTCCTCTTGAGTCATGGTGGGACCCTCGGGGTTCCTCTCAAGTTGGGCCGGGTGGGGCGGGAAACTTCTTGGGTCAGAGCAAGGGTGTGAAGGAGCCTTTCGAGGTCCAAGAGGTAAGGGGGGATTTCCCCTGAGATGCCGCAGCGGAAAAGGGCCTCACCCCGGCTGCAGGGGAGAAGCTTCTGGTATTTCTCGAGTTGCGGTGGGGACCTCTTGAGTTACGACGGAGACCCTAGGGCCCCGATCCTGTGGCCACAGGAGAGGCCACTCTCTGTGCGAGTTGCCAGGAGCCTCTGGGGATTCCTCCCCAGTCATCGCTGGGTCCTCAATTCTCGTCTGGTGCTGAGGCCAGAGCCTGAGCTTGCCTCGCCCGTGCTGACATAGGTCTTGGGGTTCCCCTGGAGCCCCCACAGGTTAGTCAGGCCTCGTCTCGCCTGGAGACGTGTACGGCAGCTTTCTCCCCAGCTGCAATAGCAATGTCCAGCTCCCCATCAAGTGGTCACAGGGATCTGTGACTAGCCCTTGAGGTTACCCAGGGCTGTCACCCGAGCCACTGTGTCAGGAGTCAAGCCTCGCGGTGACAGATGAGGCTGTGCAGGGCAGTCAGGTGCATCTGGATTGGATGAGCCTTTTGGAGGTCTTGGGAAATGGTGGCCAGACCCTTGAGGCTCTTCCCGACTCTCCTGGTGCAAGCGCCTACTCTTGGGATGCCAGGGGAGTACAGGGAAAACTTTCCCGACGGACCAGGGAAAGGGCCCCTCGTCTGGAGCTGAGCAGGGGAAAATGGTGCTCCTTGTGAGGCGCGGCGGGACCCTCGGGGTTCCTATCGAGTGGGGATGGGTGGGGTGGGGAACTTCTTGGGTCACAGCAAGGGTGTGAAGGAGCCTTTCGAGGTCAAAGAGTGAAGGGGTCATTTCCCCCGTAATGCTGCAGCGGACAAGGGCCTCACACTGCCTGCAGGGGAGCAGCTTCTGGTTTTTCTCAAGTAGCAGTGGGGTCCTCTCGAGTTACGACGGGAACCCCAGGGATCCACCCCTGTGGCCTCAGGAGAGGCCAGTCTCCATGTGAGTTTGGAGGCGCCTATGGGGATTCCTCCCCAGCAGTCACCGAGTCCTCAAACCTTGTCTGGTGCTGAGGCCGGAGGCTGAAATTGCCGCATCCGTACTGACATAGGTCTTGGGGTTCCCCTGGAGCTTTCACAGGGGAGTCAGGCCTCTTCTTGCCTGGAGATATGCAAGGCCGTTTTTCTCCCCAGCTGCAGCAGCAATGCCTGGCTCCCTATAGAGCGGACACAGGGATCTTTGGCTTGCCCTTGAGGTACACCAGGGTTGTCACACCTGCCAGTTTGTAGGGAGTTGAGCCTCATGGTGACACTCGAGGCAGTGCAGGGCAGTCAGGTGTTTCTGGAGTGGACGAGGCATTTGGGGGTCTTGGGGAATGGTGGCCCGACCCCTGAGGCTCCTCCCTTCTCTCCTGGTGCGAACGCCTCCTCTTGGGATGCGAGGGGAGCGCCAGGAACCCTTTCCCAATGTAGCTGGGAAAGGGCTCCTCATCTGGAGCTGAGCAGGGGGAAACGGGGCTCCTCTTGTGACACGGCAGGACCCTCGGGGTTCCTCTCGAGTGGGGACTGGTGGGGCGGGAACTTCTTCTGTAAAAGCAAGGGTCTAAAGTGTTTCAAGGTTCAAGAGAGAAGGGGTGATTTCCCCCGACACGTCACAGCAGACAAGGGCCTCACCCCCGCTTGCAGGGGAGAAGCTTCTGGTCTCTCTTGAATGGCAGCTCGGTCCTCTAGAGTTACGACGGTGACCCCAGGGACCTGCCCCTGTGGCCTCAGAAGAGGCCAGTCTCCGTACCAGTTGGGAGGTGCCTCTGGGTTTTCCTACCCAGTCGTCGCTGGTTCCTCAGTCCTCGTCTGGTGCTGAGGCTGGAGCCTGAGCTTGCCTCACACGTGCTGACATAGGACTTGGGGTTCCCCTGGAGCCCCCACAGGGGAGTCAGGCCTCGTCTCACCTGGAGACGGGCAGAGCCACTTTCCTCCCCAGCTGCAACAGCAGTGTCTGGCTCCCTGACGACGACCGGACACAAGGATCTGTGGCTTGTCCTCGAGGTACCCCAGGGCTGTCACATGTGCCAGTGTGTTGGGAGTTGAGCCTCTGCGTGACAGTCGAGGCAGTGCAGGGCAGTCAGGTGCAACTGAAGTGGACGAGGCATTTGGGGGTCTTGGAGAATGGTGGCCTGACCCCTGAGGCTCCTCCCTTCTCTCCTGGTGTGAACACCTCCTCTTGGGATGCGAGGGGAGCGCCAGGAACCGTTTCCCAACGTAGCAGAAAAAGTGCCCCTCATCTGGAGCTGAGCAGGGGAAAACATGGCTCCTCTTGATTCACAGCGGGACCCTCGGGGTTCCTCTCGAGTGGGGACGTGTGTGGCAGGGATCTTCTTGGGTCACAGCAAGTGTGTGAAGGAGCCTTTCGAAGTCCAAGAGGGAAGGAGGGATTTCCCCCAAGACACTGCATGAACTAGTGCCTGATCCCACCTGCAGGGGAGAAGATTCTGCTTTTACTCGAGTTGCAGCGGGGTCCACTCGAGTTTTGACGGGGACCCCAGGGATCCACCTCTGTGGCCTCAGGAGAGGCCAGTCTGTGTTGGAGTTGCGAGGCACCTCTGGGGATTCCTCTCCAGTCATCGCCGGGTGCTCAGTCCTCATCTTGTGCTGAGTCCGGAGCCTGAGCTTGCCTCGCCCATGCTGACATAGGTCTTAGGGTTCCCCTGGAGACCCCACAATTGAGTCAGGCCTTGTTTCCCCTGGAGACGTGCACGGCCACTTCCTTTCCACCTCAGCAGCAGTGTCTCGCTCCCTGTCGAGCGGACACAGAGATCGATGGCTTGCCCTCAAGATACCCCAGGGCTCTCATACGTGCCAGTGTGTCGGGAGTCAATCCTTGGGGTGATAGTCATGTCATTGCTGGGCAGTCAGGTTCATCTGGAGTGGACGAGGCATTTGGGGGTTGGGGAATTGTGGCCCGACTCCTGAGGCTCCTCTGGACTCTCCTGGTGCGAGTGCCTCCTCGAGATGCGAGGGGAGCGCCAGGAAGCCTTTTCCATGGAGCAGTGAAAGGGCCACTCATCTGGAGATGACCAGGGGAAAACTGGGCTCCTCTTGATTCGCAGCGGGACCCTCGGGGTTCCTCTCGAGTGGGGCCTGGAGGGATGTGGAACTTCCTGGGTCACAGGTAGGGTGTGAAGGAGCCTTTCGAGGTCCGAGAGGGAAGGGGGTATTTCCCCTGAGACGCCGCAGTGGACAAGGGCCTCACCCACCTGCAGAAGAGAAGCTTCTGGTTTTTCTCGAGTTGCGGCGGGGTCCTCTCGAGTTACGACGGGGAGCCCAATGACCCACCCTTGTGGCATCAGGAGAGGCCAGACTCCATGCGAGTTGCAAGGTGCAGCTGTGGATTCCTCCCCAGTCTACGCCAGGTCCTCAGTCGTAGTCGGGTGCTGAGGACAGAGCCTGAGCATGCCTGGCCCGTGCCTACATAGGTCTTCGGGTTCCCGTGGAGCACCACAGGGGAGTCAGGCCTCATCTCGCCTGGAGACGTGCATGGCCGCTTTCCTCCCCAGCTGCAGAGGCAGTGTCTGGCTCCCCATCTAGCGAGCACAGGGATCTGTGGCGTGCCCTCGAGGTACCCAAGTGCTGTCACACGTGCCAGTGTGTCGGGAGTCGAGACTCAGTGTGACAGTCGAGGCAGTGCAGGGCAGTCAGGTGCATCTGGAGTGGATGAGGCCTTTGGGTGTCTTGTGAAATGGTGGCTCGACCCCTGAGTCTCCTCGCAACACTCCTGGTGGAGCACCTCCACTTGAGATGCGAGGGGAGCGCCAGGAACCCTTTCCCGAAGGATCAGGGAAAGGGCCCCTCATCTGGAGCTGAGCAGGGAAAAACAGGGCTCCTCTTGAGTTGCGGTGGGACCCTGGGGGTTCCTCTCGAGTGGGGATGGATGGATCGTGGAGCTTCTTTGGTCACAGCAAGGGTGTGAAAGAGCCTTTTGAGGTCCAAGTGGGAAGGGCTGATTTCCCCCGAGACGCCACAGTGGACAAGGGCCTCACCCCACCTGCAGGGGAGAAGATTCTGGGTTTTCTCAAGTTGCGGCGGGGTCCACTCGAGTTACGACGGGAACCCCAGGGACCCGCCACTGTGGCCTCAGGAGAGGCCAGTCTCCCTGCGAGTTGTGAGGCGCCTCTGTGGATTCCTTCCCAGTCGTCACCAGGTCCTCTGTCCTCGTCTTGTTCTGAGGCCAAAGCCTGAGCTTGCCTCGCCCGTGCTGACATAGGTCTTGGGGTTCCCTAGCAGCCCCCGCAGTGCAATCAGGCCTCGTCTTAGCCTGCAGATGTGCACGGACGCTTTCCTCTTCAGCTTCAGCAGCAGTGTCCGGCTCCCCATCGAGCTGGCTTGCCCTCGAGGTACCCAAGGGCTGTCACACGTGCCAGTGTGTCCGGAGTTGAGCCTCAGGGTGCCTGTCGAGGCAGTGCAGGGCAGTCAGGTGCATCTGGAGTGGATGAGGCCTTTGGCGGTCTTGGGGAATGGTGTGCTGACCCCTGAGTCTCCTCCCGACACTCCTGGTGCGAGCGCCTCCTCTTGGGATCAGAGGTGAGCACCAGGAACCCTTTCCCGACGGAGCAGGGAAAGGGTCCCTCATCTGGAGCTGAGCAGGGAAAATCGGGGCTCTTCTTGAGTCGCGGTGGCACCCTCGGGGTTCCTTTCTAGTGGGGACGGGTGGGGCGGGGAACTTCTTGGATCACAGCAAGTGTGTGAAGGAGCCTTTCGAGATCCAAGAGGGAAGTGATGATTTCCCCCAGGACGCTGCTGCGGACAAGGACATCATATCGCCTGCAGGGGAGAAGCTTCTGGTTGTTCTCGAGTTATGGCGGGGTCCTCTCCAGTTAAAACGGGGACCCCAGGGACTCGCCCATGTGGCCTCAGTAGAAGCCAGACTCCATGCGAGTTGCAAGGCGCCTCTGGAAATTCCTCCCCAGTTGTCGCCGGGTCCTCAGTCCTCATCTGGTGCTGAGGCTGGAGCCTGAGCTTGACTCGCCCGTGCTGACATAGGTCTTGGGGTACCCTTGGAGTCCCCACAGGGGAGTCAGTCCTCCTCTCATCTGGGGACATGCACGTCCACTTTCCTCCCCAGCTGTAGCAGCAGGGTCCTGCTCCCTGTCAAGCGTACACAGGGATCTGTAGCTTGCCCTCGAGGTACCCCAGGGCTGTGACACATGCCAGTGTGTCCGGAATCGAGCCTCAGGGTGACCGTCGAGACAGTGGAGGGCAGTCAGTTGCATCTGGAGTGGATGAGGCATTTGGGGGTTTTGGAGAATGGTGGCATTACTGCTTGTGTTCCTCCCTATTCTCGTGGTGCGAGAGCCTCTTCTTGGGATGCAATGGGAGCGCCAGGAATCCTTCCATGATGGAGCACGCAAAGGGACCCTCAATGGCGTGAGCAGGGGAAAATGGGCCTCCTATGGAGTCGCAGCGGGACACTCGCTGTTCCTCTCGATTGGGGACGGGTGTGTCGGGGAACTTCGTGGGTCACAGCAAGAGTGTGAAGGAGCCTTTCGAGCTCCAAGAGGGAAGGGGTGATTTCCCCAGAGAGCCACAGCGGAAAAGGGCCTCACCCCACCTGCAGAGGTGAACCTCCTGGTTTTACTCAAAATGCAGTGGGGTCCGCTCGAGTTTCGACGGGGACCCCAGGGACCCGCCCTTGTGGCCTCAAGAGAGGCCAGTCTCCGTGTGAATTGCCACGGGCCTCTGGGGATTCCTCACCAGTCGGCGCCGGTTCTTCCTTCCTCATCTGGAGCTGAGGCCGGAGCCTGAGCTTTCCTCGCCTGTGCTAACATGGGTCTTGGAGTTCCTTTGGAGCCCTCACAGGGGAGTCAGGCCTCATCTTGCGTGGAGACGTGCACGGCCGCTTTCCTCCCGAGCTGCAGCAGCAGTGTCATGCTCCCCGTCGAGAGGACACAGGAATCTGTGACTTGCCCTCGAGGTATCCCTGGGCTGTCACACGTTCCAGCGTGTCGTGAGTCGATCCTCAGGTGACAGTCGAGGCAGTGCTGGACCGTCAGGTTCATCTGGAGTGGAAGATACATTTTGGGGTCTTGGGGAATGGTAGCATGACCTCTGTTGTTTCTCCTGACTCTCCTGGTGCGAGCGCCTCATCTTGGGATGCAAGGGGATCGCCGAGAATCCTTTCCCAATGGAGCAGTGAAACTGACCCTCATCTGGAGCTGACTAAGGGAATTCAGTTCTCCTATGAGTCGNCATAGGTCTTGGGGTTCCCTAGCAGCCCCCGCAGTGCAATCAGGCCTCGTCTTAGCCTGCAGATGTGCACGGACGCTTTCCTCTTCAGCTTCAGCAGCAGTGTCCGGCTCCCCATCGAGCTGGCTTGCCCTCGAGGTACCCAAGGGCTGTCACACGTGCCAGTGTGTCCGGAGTTGAGCCTCAGGGTGCCTGTCGAGGCAGTGCAGGGCAGTCAGGTGCATCTGGAGTGGATGAGGCCTTTGGCGGTCTTGGGGAATGGTGTGCTGACCCCTGAGTCTCCTCCCGACACTCCTGGTGCGAGCGCCTCCTCTTGGGATCAGAGGTGAGCACCAGGAACCCTTTCCCGACGGAGCAGGGAAAGGGTCCCTCATCTGGAGCTGAGCAGGGAAAATCGGGGCTCTTCTTGAGTCGCGGTGGCACCCTCGGGGTTCCTTTCTAGTGGGGACGGGTGGGGCGGGGAACTTCTTGGATCACAGCAAGTGTGTGAAGGAGCCTTTCGAGATCCAAGAGGGAAGTGATGATTTCCCCCAGGACGCTGCTGCGGACAAGGACATCATATCGCCTGCAGGGGAGAAGCTTCTGGTTGTTCTCGAGTTATGGCGGGGTCCTCTCCAGTTAAAACGGGGACCCCAGGGACTCGCCCATGTGGCCTCAGTAGAAGCCAGACTCCATGCGAGTTGCAAGGCGCCTCTGGAAATTCCTCCCCAGTTGTCGCCAGGTCCTCAGTCCTCATCTGGTGCTGAGGCTGGAGCCTGAGCTTGACTCGCCCGTGCTGACATAGGTCTTGGGTTACCCTTGGAGTCCCCACAGGGGAGTCAGTCCTCCTCTCATCTGGGGACATGCACGTCCACTTTCCTCCCCAGCTGTAGCAGCAGGGTCCTGCTCCCTGTCAAGCGTACACAGGGATCTGTAGCTTGCCCTCGAGGTACCCCAGGGCTGTGACACATGCCAGTGTGTCCGGAATCGAGCCTCAGGGTGACCGTCGAGACAGTGGAGGGCAGTCAGTTGCATCTGGAGTGGATGAGGCATTTGGGGGTTTTGGAGAATGGTGGCATTACTGCTTGTGTTCCTCCCTATTCTCGTGGTGCGAGAGCCTCTTCTTGGGATGCAATGGGAGCGCCAGGAATCCTTCCATGATGGAGCACGCAAAGGGACCCTCAATGGCGTGAGCAGGGGAAAATGGGCCTCCTATGGAGTCGCAGCGGGACACTCGCTGTTCCTCTCGATTGGGGACGGGTGTGTCGGGGAACTTCGTGGGTCACAGCAAGAGTGTGAAGGAGCCTTTCGAGCTCCAAGAGGGAAGGGGTGATTTCCCCAGAGAGCCACAGCGGAAAAGGGCCTCACCCCACCTGCAGAGGTGAACCTCCTGGTTTTACTCAAAATGCAGTGGGGTCCTCTCGAGTTTCGACGGGGACCCCAGGGACCCGCCCTTGTGGCCTCAAGAGAGGCCAGTCTCCGTGTGAATTGCCACGGGCCTCTGGGGATTCCTCACCAGTCGGCGCCGGTTCTTCCTTCCTCATCTGGAGCTGAGGCCGGAGCCTGAGCTTTCCTCGCCTGTGCTAACATGGGTCTTGGAGTTCCTTTGGAGCCCTCACAGGGGAGTCAGGCCTCATCTTGCGTGGAGACGTGCACGGCCGCTTTCCTCCCGAGCTGCAGCAGCAGTGTCATGCTCCCCGTCGAGAGGACACAGGAATCTGTGACTTGCCCTCGAGGTATCCCTGGGCTGTCACACGTTCCAGCGTGTCGTGAGTCGATCCTCAGGTGACAGTCGAGGCAGTGCTGGACCGTCAGGTTCATCTGGAGTGGAAGATACATTTTGGGGTCTTGGGGAATGGTAGCATGACCTCTGTTGTTTCTCCTGACTCTCCTGGTGCGAGCGCCTCATCTTGGGATGCAAGGGGATCGCCGAGAATCCTTTCCCAATGGAGCAGTGAAACTGACCCTCATCTGGAGCTGACTAAGGGAATTCAGTTCTCCTATGAGTCGTGGCGGGCCCTCAGTGTTCCTTTCGAGTGAGCACGGGTGGGTCGGGGAACTTCGTGGGTCTCAGAAATGGTATGAAGGAAGCTTTCGAGGTCCAAGAGTGAAGGGATGATTTCCCCCGAGACTCCGCAGTGGACAAGGGCCTCACGCTGGCCGCAGGGGAAAAGCTCCTGGTTTTTCTCAAGTTGCGGCAGGATACTCTCGAGTTATGACGGGGACCCTAGGGATCCGCCCCTGTGGACTCAGGAGTGGCCAGTCTCCGTGCAAGTTGAGAGGGGCCTCTGGGGATTCCTCTCCAGTCGGCACAGAGACCTCAGTGCTCATCTTTAGCTGAGGTTGGAGCCTGAGCTTTCCTCGCCCATGCTGACACAGGTTTTGGGGTTCCCTTAGAGCACCCACATGGGAGTCAGGCCTCGTATGCCTTGGAGACATGCACGGTTTCTTTCTTCCCGAGCTGCAGCAGCAGTGTCACACTCCCCGTCGAGCAGACACAGAGATCTGTGGCTTGCCCTCGAGGTACCCAAGGGCTGACACACGTGCCAGCGTGGCGTGAGTCTATCCTCAGGGTGAGAGTCGAGGTAGTGCAGGGTATTCAGGTTCATCTGGAGTGGATGAAGCATTTGGGGGTCTTAAGTAATGGTGGCATGACCCCTGGTGTTCCTCCCGACTCTCCTGGTGTGAGCGCCTGCTCTTGGGATGCGAGGGGAGCGCCAGCAATCCTTTCCCGACCGAGCAGTGAAAAGAACCCTCATCTGGAGCTTAGCAGGGGAAAACGGGGCTCCTGTTGAATCGCAGTGGGATCCTCAGTGTTCCTCTTGAGTGGGACGTGTGGTTCAGGAAATGTCTTCATCACAGCAAGGGTGTGAAGCAGCCTTTCGAGGTCCAAGAGGGAAGGGGTGATTTCCCCCAAGACAATGCAGTGGACAAGGGCCTCACCCCGCCTGCAAGGGAGAAGCTCCTGGTTTTTCTCGAGTTGCGGAGGGGTCCTCTTGAGTTATGATGGAGACCACAAGGACCCGCCACTGTGGCCTCAGGAGAGGACAGTTTCCGTGCGAGTTGAGAAGGGCCTCTGGGGATTCCTCCCCAATCGGTGCTGGGTCCTGAGTCCTTGTATGGAGCTGAGGCCAGAGCTTGAGCTTTCCTCGCCTGTGCTGACTGGGTCTTGGGGTTCCCCTGGAGCCCCCAGTGCAGAATCAGGCCTCAACTCGCATGGAGATGTGCTCCTCTGCTTTTCTCCTGAGCTGCAGCAGCAGGATCAGACTCCCCATCGAGCCAACACAAGGAGTCAGGCCACCTCTCGCGGGGAGATGTGCTTTTCCGCTTTTCTCCCAAGCTGCAGCAGCAGTGTCAGCCTCCACGTCGAGCGGACACAGGGATCTGTGGCTTGAACTCCAGGTACCCCACGGATGTCACAGGTGCCAGCGTGGCATGAGTCGATCCTCAGAGTGACAGTCAAGGCAGTGCTGGGCAGTCAGGTTCATCTGGATTGCACGAGGCGTTTTGGGGTTTTGGGGCATGGTGGCAAGACCCGTGGTGTTCCTCCCGACTTTCCTGGTGGGAGCGCCTCCTCTTGGGATGCAAGGGGAGCGCCAGGAATCCTTCCTCGAATGAGCAGGGAAAGCGAGCCTCATCTGGAGCTGAGCAGAGGAAAACGGGGCTCCTCTCAAGTCACGGCGGGACCCTCAGTGTTCCTCTCGAGTGGGGACGTGTGGGTCGGGGAACTTCATGGGTCACAGAAAGAGTGTGAAGTAGCCTTTCGGTGTCCAAGAGGGAAGGGTTGATATCCCACGAGACGCCACAAAGGACAAGGGCCGCACCCCGCCTGCAGGGGAGAAGTTCCTGGTGTTTCTCGAGTTGAGGCGGGGTCCTCTCGAGTTACGACGGGGACCCCAGGGACCCGCCCCTGTGGCCTCAGGAAAGGCCAGTCTCCGTGCCAGTTGGGAGGGGCTTCTAGGGATTCCTCCCCATTTGGTGCAGTGTCCTCAATCCTTGTCTGGAGCTGAGGCCGGAGTCTGAGCTTTTCTTGTCGTGCTGACATGGGTCTTGGGGTTCCCCTGGAGCCCCCACAGGGGAGTCAGGCCTCATCTCGCCTGGAGACGTGCACGGCCGCTTTCCTCCCCAGCTGCAGCAGCAATGTCAGGCTATCCGTCGAGCAGACACAGGAATCTGTGGCTTGCCCTCGAGGTACCCCAGGGCTGTCACACGTGAGAGCATGGCCTGAGTTGATCCTTGGGCTGACAGTCGAGGCAGTGAAGGGCACTCAGGTTCATCTGGAGTCTACGAGGTGTAGGGGTCTTGGGAAATGGTGACACATCCCATGGTGTACTTCCCAACTCTCCTGGGGTGAGGACCTCCTTTTGGGATGTGATGGGAGCACCAGGAATCCTTTCCCGATGGAGCAGGAAAAGGGACCCACATCTGGAACTGAGCAGAGAAAAACGGGGCTCCTCTTGAGTCACGACAGGACCCTCAGGGTTCCTCTCGAGTGGGGACGGGTGGGTCTGGGAATTCCTGGGTCACAGCAAGGGTGTGAAGAAGCCTTTCGAGGTCCAAGAGGGATGGGGTGATTACCCCCGAGACGCTGCAGCGGAAAAGGTGCCTCACCCTGCCTGCAGGCGAAAAGATCCTGGTTTTCCTCAAGTTGCGGCAGTGTCTTTTTGAGCTTTGACAAGGACCCCAGGGACCCGCCCCTATGGCCTCAGTAGCGGCCAGTCTCCATGCGAGTTGCGAGGCGCCTCTGGGGATTCCTCCCCAGTTGTCGCCGGGTTCTCAGTCCTCATTTGGAGATGGGGCCAGAGCCTGAGCTTCCCTCGCCCGTGCTTACATGCATCTTGGGGTTCCTCTGGAGCCCCCACAAGGGTGTCAGGCTTTGGCTCTCATGGAGACGTGCACGGCTGCTTTCCTCCCGAGCTGTAGCAGCAGTGTCAGGCTCCCTGCCGAGCAGACACAGGGATCTGTGACTTGCCCTCAAGGTACCCCAGGGATGTCACATGTGCCAGCGTGGTGTGAGTCAATTTTCGGGGTGACAGTCAAGGCAGTGTGGGGCAGTCAGGTTCATCTGGAGTGGACGAGGCCTTTGGGTGACTTGGGGAATGGTGGCACGACCCATGTTGGTCCTCCCGACTCTCATGGTGCGAGCGCCTCCTCATGGGATGCGAGGGGAGCGCCGGGAATTCTTTCCCGACAGAGCAGGCAAAGGGACCCTCATCTGGAGCTGAGTAGGGGAAAATGGGGCTCCTCTTGAGTCTCGGAGGAACCGTCAGTGTTCCTCTCGAGTGGGGATGGGTGGGTTGGAGAACTTCGTGAGTCACAGCAAGGTGTGAAGGAGCCTTTCGAGCTCCAAGAGGGAAGGGGTGATTTCCATCCAGATGCCGCAGCAGACAAGGGCCTCACCCCGCCTGCAGGGGAGAAGCTCCTGGTTTCTCTCGATTTGCAGCAGTTTCCTCTTGAGTTACGACGGGGACCCCAGGGACCTGCCCCTGTGACCTCAGGAGAAGCCAATCTCCATGCGAGTTTCGAGGGGCCTCTGGAGATTCCTCCCCAGTTGGCACCGGGTCCTCAGTCCTCGTCCAGATCTGAGGCCAGAGCCTGAGATTTCCTCGTACGTGCTGACATGGGTGTTGGATTTACCCTGGAGCCTCCACAGTTGTGTCAGGCCTCGTCTTGCATGGAGACAAGCATGTCTGCTTTCCTCCCAAGCTGCAGCAGCACTGTCAGTCTCCCCGTTGAGTGGACACAGGGATCTATGGCTTGCCCTCGAGGTAACCCAGGGCTGTCACACATGCCAGCACAGTGTGAGTCGACCCTCGGTGTGACATTCAAGGCAGTGCAGGGCAGTCAGGTTTATCTGGAGTGGACGAGGCATTTGGGGGTCCTGGCGAATGTTGACACGACCTCTGGTGTTCCTCTCGACTCTCCTGGTGCAAGTTCCTCCTCTTGGGATGTGAGGGGAGCACCGAGAATCCTTTCGCGACAGAGCAGGGAAAGGGACCCTCATCTGGAGCTGAGCAGGGGAAAACGGGGCTCCTCTTGAGTCGGGGTGGGACCTTTGGTGTTCCTCACGAGTGGGGACGGGTGGGTCAGGGAACTTCGTGGGTCACAGCAAGGGTGTGAAGAAGCCTATAGAGGTCCAAGTGGGAAGGGGTGATTTCCCCCGAGACGGCACACAGGACAATGGCCTCACCACGCCTGCAGGCGAGAAGCTCCTCGTTTTTCTCGAGCTGCGGCGGGGTCGTCTCAAGTTAAGACGGGGACCCCAGGGACGTGCCCCTGCACCTCAGGAGAGGCCAGTCTCCATGCGAGTTGGGAGGGGCCTCTGGGTATTCCTCCCCAGTCAGCGCCAGGTCCTCAGTCCTGGTCTGGAGCTGAGGCCATAGCCTGAGCTTTCCTCGCCCATGCTGACATGGGTCTTGGGGTTCCCCTGGAGCCTCCACAGGGGAGTCAAGCCCTGTTTCCCCTGGAGACGTGCACGGCCACTTTCCTCCCGAGTTGCAGCAGCAGTGTCAGGCTCCCCGTCGAGTGGACACAGGGATCTGTGGCTTGCCTTCAAGATAACCCAGGGCTGTCAAAAGTGCCAGTATGGCGTGAGTCGATCCTCGGGGTGACAGTCAAGGCAGTGCAGGGCAGTCAGGTTCATCTGGAGTAGACCAGGCATTTGGGGGTCTTGGGGAATGGTGGCACGACCCCTGGTCTTCTGCCTGACTCTCCTGGTGTGAGCGCCTCCTCTTGGAATGCGAGGGGAGCGCCGGGAACCCTTTCGCGATGGAGCAGGGAAAGGGACCCTCATCTGGAGCTGAGCAGGGGAAAACGGGGCTCCTCTTGAGTCGTGGCGGGACCCTCGGTGTTCCTCTCGAGTGGGGACGGATGGGTAGGGGAACTTCGTGGGTCACAGCAAAGGTGTGAAGGAGCCTTTCAGGGTCCAAGACAGAAGGGGTGATTTCCCCCGAGATGCCGCAGTGGACAAGGGCCTCACCCTGCCTGCCGGGGAGAAGCTCTTGGTTTTTCTTGAGTTGCAGCATGGTCCTGTCGAGTTATGACGGGGACCAGACTTCTTAAATATTAGTCATTTTTGTTAGAAGGACCAGTAACTAAGCTTAAAATTTGTGGAAATTTAAATACTGCCTTTTCTGAAACACCTCATCACGATTGTTCTCAATTCCTAACTTTAAACTATTCAGCTCAGGAAGATCTAATGGACACCCTATTAGAAAATCCTGACTTGGAAATATTTACAGATGGCAGCTCTTTTGTTCGGGATGGAAAGTGTAAAGCAGGTTATGCCATGGTGACTGCTGAACAGGTTTTGGAAGCAAAATCTCTCCACCAGGGAACCAGTGCTCAGTTAGCAGATCTTGTGGCTCTGACCTGAGCTCTACTGCTGCTAACTCACTTCAGTCATTTCTGACTCTGTGTAACCCCATAGACGGCAGCCTACCAGGCTCCCCCATCCCTGGGATTCTCCAGGCACGAACACTAGAGTGGGTTGCTATTTTCTTCTCCAAAGCACGAAAGTGAAAAGTGAAAGGGAAGTCACTGAGTTGTGTTCCACTCGCCACGACCCCATGGACCACAGCCTACAAGGCTCCTCTGTCCATGGGATTTTCCAGGCAAGAAGAGTACTGGAGTGGGGTGTCATTGCCTTCTCTGGACCTGAGCTCTAGAGTTAAGCAAAGGGCAGTGGGTAAATATCTACACTGATTCTAAGAATGCTTATTTGACTTTACATGCTCATGCTGCAATATGGAAAGAAAGACAGCTTAAAACAGCCACAGGAAAACCTATTAAGCATTTCAGAGAGACCGAGAGACTTTTAACTGCTATATATTGTCCTAAAGAAGGAGCTGTTATGCACTACAAAGTGCAGAGCAGGGATGGGAGTAAAGTAGCCAAAGGTAATCAGCTGGCTGACTGTCAAGCCAGAAAAGCGGTACTTTACCAAACCCCTTCACAGTAGATGCCTTTGATCTGGACAGGTCCTGTGGAACAGGAAAAAACAAAGAATTAGAAAGATATGAAAAAAGAGGAGCAATGATTACAGATAAAGGATGGTTACAGTTTGAGGATGGAANCAGCTCAGGAAGATCTAATGGACACCCTATTAGAAAATCCTGACTTGGAAATATTTACAGATGGCAGCTCTTTTGTTCGGGATGGAAAGTGTAAAGCAGGTTATGCCATGGTGACTGCTGAACAGGTTTTGGAAGCAAAATCTCTCCACCAGGGAACCAGTGCTCAGTTAGCAGATCTTGTGGCTCTGACCTGAGCTCTACTGCTGCTAACTCACTTCAGTCATTTCTGACTCTGTGTAACCCCATAGACGGCAGCCTACCAGGCTCCCCCATCCCTGGGATTCTCCAGGCACGAACACTAGAGTGGGTTGCTATTTTCTTCTCCAAAGCACGAAAGTGAAAAGTGAAAGGGAAGTCACTGAGTTGTGTTCCACTCGCCACGACCCCATGGACCACAGCCTACAAGGCTCCTCTGTCCATGGGATTTTCCAGGCAAGAAGAGTACTGGAGTGGGGTGTCATTGCCTTCTCTGGACCTGAGCTCTAGAGTTAAGCAAAGGGCAGTGGGTAAATATCTACACTGATTCTAAGAATGCTTATTTGACTTTACATGCTCATGCTGCAATATGGAAAGAAAGACAGCTTAAAACAGCCACAGGAAAACCTATTAAGCATTTCAGAGAGACCGAGAGACTTTTAACTGCTATATATTGTCCTAAAGAAGGAGCTGTTATGCACTACAAAGTGCAGAGCAGGGATGGGAGTAAAGTAGCCAAAGGTAATCAGCTGGCTGACTGTCAAGCCAGAAAAGCGGTACTTTACCAAACCCCTTCACAGTAGATGCCTTTGATCTGGACAGGTCCTGTGGAACAGGAAAAAACAAAGAATTAGAAAGATATGAAAAAAGAGGAGCAATGATTACAGATAAAGGATGGTTACAGTTTGAGGATGGAAGATTAATAATTCCTGAAAATGCTCAATGGAAAATTCTTAAGGGTTTACATCAGAGTTTTCATTTGGGTGCAGAGAGTACTTACCAAATGGCTTCTCGCTTGTTTGAAGGTAAAAACGTAATGAAAACTTTAGAATATTATCAAAAGTTGTGAGGTTTGTCAGAAAAATAACCCAAAGACTGAAAAACTAGCAAAATCTGGATTACAACAAAGTGGGAAGTACCCTGGAGAGGACTGGGAAATTGATTTTACTCATATGCCAAAAGCTAATGGATATTCTTGCTTACAAGTTTGGGTAGATACTTTTACTGGATGGATTGAACAGGCTAAGTAGTTATAACGGTTTTAATCCATGAATTTATCCCCAGGTTTGGGCTGCCACAGAGCCTTCAAAGTAACAATGGCTCCGCCTTTAAAGCTGCTGTAACTCAGGGGGTATCTAAAGTTCTAGTAATAGAATAATATCACTTACACTGTTCCTAGAGACCCCAATCCTCAGGAATGGTTGAAAAAGCTAATGACATTATCAAAAGACATCTGCACAAATTAACTCAAGAGACACAGGACAATTGGATTAAAGTCCCACCCATAGCTTTAATGAGGGCTCAAACTGCTCCAGAAAGGAGGGACTGTCCCCCTTTGAATGTATTTATGGAAGGCCTTTCTTATGCACAGACATTGTTATAGACTCTGAAGCCTTGGAATTAACTAGTTATGTAACTCAGCTCTCAGCTTTTCAACAAGCATTAACAGAACTCCAGGAGATGACTCCTGACCCCGCCTCTGAGTCAAGCAAGCCTCTATTTGAGCCAGGAACTGAGGTCCTCATAAAAACTTTGGGATCTGGGGACCCATCCCTCGAGCCCCTCTGGGAAGGCCCTTACCAGGTTATTCTTTCTTCTCTGACAGCTGTCAAAGTGCCAGGAATTGATTCGTGGGTACATCACACTCGAGTTAAGAGGTGGCACCCTGACCAAAACTAAGTGACATCTTTTTATGTCTTTACTTTCTATGCTCTGACTTTGTACTTTTCAGATGGGCCTGATAACCTACGTGAGCCTACTTCTGCTGACTCCAAATATCCTGAGTCTGCTGTTCAATCCTCAAGACAATGCCTACCTGTCCTGGGCTCAGTCCTACGCTGCATTCCACAATCGGTCTAACTGCTGGGTCTGTGGAGCACTCCCCTCTTCATCAGTTGAATGCTTCCCATTGTGGACATCTCCACTTCAAGGAAAGGACTTTCCCCAAGTCTGTGAATATTTTCAACAACAATCACATGCAATGCCTCTTCTTCTACTGATGACATCTACAAACCCTAAAATGGACTGGTACAACACTTTGTAATTTAACTATGAACATAATGTGACTTTTAATTTTGATTTTAACTTGCTTTTGCTGTTTGCTCCCTGCATCTGTAACTGTATAACTGTATTTGTTTCTAGCCGCATGAAAGCTCTCAGGTTACAAATGGTTGCTCAAACTCCTGCTACTGCTGCAGCTTCCTCCAACTACTGTTTGGGGCCCCTGGATCAGATATCCTCAATATGAGGATTAGGAGAATATGTTGCCTCACCAATTTAGGGACAACACCCCTTCTCAGCTCAGAAGCAGTTATGGAAAGAAAACGATGCCCCTATTCCCTAGGCAACATAATTCTCCTAAAAGAAAAGGGGGGAATGAGAACGTAACAGGCAAGAAGGCCAGGGGTCTCCAAACGGAGGAAATAGCCTGCAAGTGTGAGACATTTTTATCTCTCTCAAGCAGCAGGAGGAAACAAACTACCAATATTCTTTTTCTTCCTATACAAATTTAAAAGGAGATTTCTCTTAAAATTCTGTATTGCCATGACACTTGGCTTCACCTAAAGTTCAGTTCACTCGCTCAGTCTTGCCCGACGGTGTGATCCCATGAATCACAGCATACCAGGCCTCCCTGTCCATCACCAACTTCCGGAGTTCACTCAGACTCACGTCCATCAAGTCAGTGATGCCATCCAGCCA
>SJYW01000149.1:0-29238 GCA_006410735.1 Raphicerus campestris | reverse complement strand
ACATGCAGCACGAACCACAGGCTTCCTCTAGAATTTCAATAGGTGAGGCAAGCCTTCTCTTGAGATATGAAGGGAACATTGAGATTATTCTCAAGATGAAGCAGAGGAATTGGCCCTCAGTCGAGATAAGGCAGTGAACATGGGGTTCTTCTCGATTTGTTGTGGGATTGTGAGGTGGCAACAGGTATCATGGAGAACCTTTTAAGTTACTAAAGGGAATCGAGCCACCTTTCCAGTTTCGAGAGGAAACATGGGGATGCTCTCGAGGTGCTGCAGGGAAAAAGTCCTAATCCTGCTTACAGGCGGGAATCTCTTGGTTTCTCGAGTTGCCGCCAGAAGCTTGGGGTTCCTCTCAGGCTACCACGGGTAACTCAGGGGAACCTCTCGTGATGCCTCAGGGAAGTCAAGTCCCCTTTCAAGTGGCAAGGAGGAACAGAGGGTTGCTCTCGACTCACTGCAGGGGGATCGGGCCTCATCTTGCATTCAGCAGGGAATCTCGTGATGTTTCTCANAGTCAAGTCCCCTTTCAAGTGGCAAGGAGGAACAGAGGGTTGCTCTCGACTCACTGCAGGGGGATCGGGCCTCATCTTGCATTCAGCAGGGAATCTCGTGATGTTTCTCAAGTTGTGGAAAGCCACAACTGGGCTCCTCTCGAGTATTGACGTGGTATTCTTGGAACCTGGCATATTGCCTCAGGCAAGTCAGGCCTCCTTTCAGGTTCTGAGGGCCATCTCGGGATTCATTTGAGTCGCTGAAGGAACATATGGACTCATGTCAGGTTGTGGCGGGAATCAGGCTGTTCTCCAGTTGCAAAAGGGATCTCGGGTTTCCTATTGAGTTTCAACAGGGGAGTCAGGCCTTGGCTCGTGTTGAGGCATGGAACTCCACTTTCCAATTGAATTGGAAAAGGGGGTGTCAAGCCTCCTGTGGAATTAACGTGGAAAATTTTGGTTTTTTGTAGAGGTGCAACAGGGGAGTCAGACCTTCCTTCGTGCCATTAGGTGACACTCAGGGTTCCATTTGAGTCTTTTCAGGGGAATGAGGCTTTATCTAGGATTGAGGGGGAAGTCGGTGTCCTTTCCACTTGCAGCAGGAACCGCAGAGTTCCTCTGGGGTTCCAATAGGGAGGACAGGCCTCTTCTTGAGGTGTTAGCGGAAATTTGGGAATCCTCTAAGTTGAAGCAGGAGAACTGGCGCTAATCTCAAGATGATGCGAGGAAACCGGGGCTCTTTTTGAGTTGTGGCATGCAAATCAGGGTTCCTCTCGAGTGGTGATGGGTATCTCAGAGAACCTCGTGAGTTGTGTAAAGGAATTCAAGCCTCCTTTTGAGTTTCAAAAGGGTTTAGTGAATTGTTCTCAAGGCACTGTAGGGGGAAAGAGTCTCATTTCACGTTTGCAGTGTTGGTGGTTTTGGTGGGGGAATCCTGTTTTCCTGGAATTCCGGCAGGAAGCTTGGGGTTCCATTAGATTTCTGAAGATGAACCTAGGGAATCTCGGGTGTTGCCTCAAGGAAGTCGTTTCCTTTTGAGTTGCAAGCCGGTCTGTGGATTGCTCTCAGGTCACTGCAGGGTAGGTAAATGGGCCTCATTTCCCACTGAGGGGTGTATCTCATGATATTTCTCAAGTTGCGGCCTGAAGCTTTGTGTTCCTCTTGATTTGCAGCAGGCACTTCAGGGAACCTCTACTTTTTTTTTTTTTTTTAAACCTTATTTTACTTTACAATACACTATTGGTTTTGCCAGACATCAATATAATCCATCACGGGTGTACATGTGTTCCCACTCCCTCCCTATACCATCTCTCTGGTATATCCCAGTGCACCAGCCCCAAGCATCCTTTATCCTGCATCGAACCTAGACTGGCAATTGATTTCTTATATGCTATTATACATGTTTCAATGGCATTCTCTCAAATCATTCCACCCTCTTCCTCTCCCACAGAGTCCAAAAGACAGTCCTATATATCTGTGTCTCTTTTACCGTCTCACATACAGGGTTATCATTACCATCTTCCTAAATTTCATATATATGTGTTAGTATACTGTATTGGTGTTTTTCTTTCTGGCTTACTTCACTCTGTAAAATCATCTCGTTTCATCCACTTCATTAGAACTGATTCAAATGTATTCTTTTTAATGGCTGAGTAAGGCTATGACTTTTCCAGTAGTCATGCATGGGTGTAAGAGTTGGATTTTGAAGAAGGCTGAGCACTGAAGAATTGATGCTTTTGAACTGTGGTGTTGGAGAAGACTCTTGAGAGTCCCTTGGACTGTAACGAGATCCAACCAGTCCATTCTGAAGATCAACCCTGGGATTTCTTTGGAAGGAATGATGCTAAAGCAGAAACTCTAGTACTTTGGCCACCTCATGAAAAGAGTTGACTCATTGGAAAAGACTTTGATGCTGGGAGGGATTGGGGGCAGGAGAAGAAGGGGACAACAGAGGATGAGATGACTGGATGGCCTCATTGGCTTGATGGACATGAATCCGGGAGTTGGTGATGGATAGGGAGGCCTGGCGTGCTGCAATTCATGGGGTTGCAAAGAGTCGGACACAACTGAGTGACTGAACTGAACTGAATACTCCATTGTGTATATGTACCACTGCTTTCTTATCCAGTCATCTGCTGATGGACATCCAGGTTGCTTCCATGTCCTGGCTATTATAAACAGTGCTGCAATGAACATTGGAGTACACATGTCCCTTTCAATTTTGGTTTCCTCAGTGTGTATGCCCAGTAGTGGGATTTCTGGGTCATATGGCAGCTCAATTTCCAGTTTTTTAGGGAATCTCCACACTGTTCTCCATAGTGGCTATACTAGTTTGCATTCCCACCAAGAGTGTAAGATGGTTCCCTTTTCTCTACACCCTCTCCAGCATTTATTGCTCATAGACTTTTGAATTACAGCCATTCTGACTGGCGTGAAATGGTACCTCTTTGTGGTTTTGATTTGCATTTCTCTGATAATGAGTGATGTTGAGCGTCTTTTCATGTGCTTGTTAGCTATCTGTACGTGTTCTTTGGAGAAATGTCTATTTAGTTCTTTGGCCCATTTTTTTAAATTGGGTCATTTACTTTTCTGTAATTGAGCTTCAGGAGTTGCTTGTATATTTTTGAGATTAGTTGTTTGTCAGTTGCTTCATTTGCTATTATTTTCTCCCATTCTGAAGGTTGTCTTTTCACCTTGCTTATAGTTTCCTTTGTTGCACAGAAGCTTTTAATTTTAATTAGACCCCATTTGTTTATTTTTGTTTTTATTTCCAATATTCTGGGAGGTGAGTCATAGAGGATCCTCCTGTGATTTATGTCGAAGAGTGTTTTGCCTATGTTCTCCTCTAGTAGTTTTATAGTTTCTGGTTTTATGTTTAGATCTTTAATCCATTTTGGGTTTGAGTTAGTGAATGATGTTAGAAAGTGTTCTAGTTTGATTCTTTTACAAGTGGTTGACCTGTTTCCCAGCACCACTTATTAAAGAAATTGTCTTTAATCCATTGTATATTCTTGCCTCCTTTGTTGAAGATAAGGTGTCCATAAGTGTGTGGATTTATCTCTGGGTTTTCTATTTTGTTCCATTGATCTATATTTCTGTCTTTGTGCCAGTACCATACTGTTTTGATGACTGTGGCTTTGTAGTAGAGCCTGAAGTCAGGCAGGTTGATTCCTCCAGTTCCATTCTTCTTTCTCAAAATTTCTTTGGCTATTTGAGGTTTTATTTTGTATTTCCATACAAATTGTGAAATCATTTGTCCTAGCTCTGTGAAAAATACTGCTGGTAGCTTGATAGGGATGCCATTGAATCTATAAATTGCTTTGGGTAGTATACTCATTTTCACTATATTGATTCTTCCGATCCATGAACATGGTATATTTCTCCATCTATTAGTGTCCTCTTTGATTTCTTTCACCAGTGTTTTATAGTCTTTAAAAACCAGTTATATAGGTTTCTAGTTTCTTTAGGTAGATATATTCCTAAGTATTTTATTCTTTTCTTTGCAATGGTGAACGGAATTGTTTCCTTAATGTCTTTTTCTACTTTCTCACTATTAGTGTATAGGAATGCAAGGGATTTCTGTGTGTTGGTTTTATATCCTGCAACTTTACTATATTCATTGATTAGCTCTAGTAATTTTCTAGTGGAGTCTTTAAGGTTTTCTGTGTAGAGGATAATGTCATCTGCAAAAAGTAAGAGTTTTACTTTTTCTTTTCCAATTTGGATTCCTTTTATTTCTTTTTCTGCTCTGATTGCTGTGGCCAAAACTTCCAGAACTATGTTGAATAGTAGTGGTGAAAGTGGGCACCCTGGTCTTGTTTCTGACTTTAGGGGAAATGCTTTCAATTTTTCATCATTGAAGATAATGTTGGCTGTGGGTTTGTCATATATAGCTTTTATTATGTTGAGGTATGTTCCTTCTATTCCTGCTTTCTGGAGAGTTTTTATCATAAATGGATGTTGAACTTTGTCAAAGGCCTTCTCTCCATCTATTGAGATAATCATATGGCTTTTATTTTTCAATTTGTTAATGTGTTGAATTACATTGATCGATTTGTGGATATTGAAGAATCCTTGTATCCCTGGGATAAAGCCCACTTGGTCATGGTGTATGATCTTTTTAATGTATTGTTGGATTCTGATTGCTAGAATTTTGGAATGATTTTTGCTTCTATGTTCATCAGTGATATTGGTCTGTAGTTTTCTTTTCTTTTCTTTCTTTCTTTCTTTCTTTTTTTTTTTTTTTTTTTTTGCATCTTTGTCAAGTTTTGGTGTTAGGTTGATGGTAGCCTCATAGAATGAGTTTGGAAATTTACCTTCCTCTGCAATTTTCTGGAAGAGTTTGAATAGGATAGGTGTTAGCCCTTCTCTAAATTTTTGGTAGAATTCAGCTGTGAAGTGATCTGGACCTGGACTTTGTTTGCTGGAAGATTTCTGATTACAGTTTCAATTTCGATGCTTGTGATGGGTCTGTTAAGATTTTCTATTTCTTTCTGGATCAGTTTTGGAAAGTTGTATTTTTCTAAGAATTTGTCCAGTTTTTCCACGTTGTCCATTTTATTGGCATATAATTGCTGCTGGTGTTGGGACCTAACAAATGCCATGATAGGCTTCTGGGACTGGGGTGGGCCTCATGGAAAAAGCTGAGTCATTGCCCAGTGAGGTCATCGCCGTGGATGGCAGGACTTGTCCAATCAGCATACTCCCCGCAATCTGGTTTGAGTCTGTCAGGACGTAAAAGACATCCCCCAAGGAAGCCCGCACACATGAAAGACCAGCCAATTAGTAAATAACAGGAAACCCCTGCAGCCAATAAAGATTAGCCAATTAGTAAATACCAGGAAAAACCCTGTAGCCAATCCACCCTTGCCATCTCTCTGTCTTTGTTCTAAACCTATAAATACTGCTGTAATTCTGGGCTCAGCGCTCTTATTCCACTCCACTACGTTGGATGTTGCAGGGGCCCTAGCTCAAGCTAGAAATAAAACCCCTTCATGCTTTTGCTTTGCTGTGGACATCTTATTCTCTCAGTTTTGTGGACTTGGACTCTGGGCATAACAATAATANATAGAATGAGTTTGGAAATTTACCTTCCTCTGCAATTTTCTGGAAGAGTTTGAATAGGATAGGTGTTAGCCCTTCTCTAAATTTTTGGTAGAATTCAGCTGTGAAGTGATCTGGACCTGGACTTTGTTTGCTGGAAGATTTCTGATTACAGTTTCAATTTCGATGCTTGTGATGGGTCTGTTAAGATTTTCTATTTCTTTCTGGATCAGTTTTGGAAAGTTGTATTTTTCTAAGAATTTGTCCAGTTTTTCCACGTTGTCCATTTTATTGGCATATAATTGCTGATAGTGTTGGGACCTAACAAATGCCATGATAGGCTTCTGGGACTGGGGTGGGCCTCATGGAAAAAGCTGAGTCATTGCCCAGTGAGGTCATCGCCGTGGATGGCAGGACTTGTCCAATCAGCATACTCCCCGCAATCTGGTTTGAGTCTGTCAGGACGTAAAAGACATCCCCCAAGGAAGCCCGCACACATGAAAGACCAGCCAATTAGTAAATAACAGGAAACCCCTGCAGCCAATAAAGATTAGCCAATTAGTAAATACCAGGAAAAACCCTGTAGCCAATCCACCCTTGCCATCTCTCTGTCTTTGTTCTAAACCTATAAATACTGCTGTAATTCTGGGCTCAGCGCTCTTATTCCACTCCACTACGTTGGATGTTGCAGGGGCCCTAGCTCAAGCTAGAAATAAAACCCCTTCATGCTTTTGCTTTGCTGTGGACATCTTATTCTCTCAGTTTTGTGGACTTGGACTCTGGGCATAACGATAGTAGTCTCTTATGATCCTTTGTATTTCTGTGTTGTCTGTTGTGATCTCTCCATTTTCATTTCTAATTTTACTGATTTGATTTTTTTTCCCTTTGTTTCTTGATGAGTTTGGCTAATGGTTTGTCAATTTTATTTATCCTTTCAAAGAACCAGCTGTTGGCTTTGTAGATTTTTGCTATGGTCTCTTTTGTTTCTTTTGCATTTATTTCTCTCCTATTTTTTAAGATTTCTTTCCTCTACTAACCCTGGGGTTCTCCACTTCTTCCTATTTCTTCCTTTTCTAGTTGCTTTAGGTTTAGAGTTAGGTTATTTATTTGACTTTTTTCTTGTTTCTTGAAGTATGCCTGTATTGCTATGAACTTTCCCCTTAGCATTGCTCTTACGGTGTCCCCCAGGTTTTGGGTTGTTGTGTTTTCATTTTCATTCGTTTCTATGCATATTTTGATTTCTTTTTTGATTTCTTCTGTGATTTGTTGGTTATTCAGCTGCATTTTGTTCAGCCTCCTTATGTTGGAATTTTTAATACTTTTTCTCCTGTAGTTGAGATCTAATCTTACTGCATTATGGTCAGAAAAGATGCTTGGAATGATTTCAGTTTTTTGAATTTACCAAGGCTAGATTTATGTCCCAGGATATAATCTATCCTGAAGAAGGTTCAGTGAGCATTTGAGAAAACAGGTGAAATTCACTGTTTGGGGGTGAAATGTCCTATAGATATCAATTAGGTCTAACTAGTCTATTGTATCATTTAAAGTTTGTGTTTCTTTGTTAATTTTATGTTTAGTTGATCTATCCATAAGTGTGAGTGGGGTATTAAAGTCTCTCACTATTTTTATGTTATTGTTAATTTTCCCTTTCATACTTGGTAGCATTTGTCTTACATATTGCAGTGCTCCTATGTTGGGTGTATATGTATTTATAATTGTTATATCTTCTTCTTGGATTGATCCTTTGATCATTATGTAGTGTCCTTCTTTGTCTCTTTTCACAGCCTTTGTTTTAAAGTCTATTTTTTCTGATATGAGTATTGCTACTCCTCCTTTATTTTGGTCTCTATTTGTGTGGAATATCTTTTTCCAGTCCTTCACTTTCAGTCTGTATGTGTCCCTTGTTTTGAGGTGGGTCTCTTGTAGACAACATATATAGGGGTCTTGTTTTTGTGTCCACTCAGTCAGTCTTTGTCTTTTGGTTGGGGCATTCAATCCATTTACGCTTAAGGTAATTATGATAAGGATGATCCCATTGCCACTTACTTTATTGTTTTGGGTTCTGGTTTATATATCCTTTTTATGTTTCCTATCTAGAGAATATCCTTTAGCATTTGTTGGAGAGCTGGTGTGGTGGTACTGAATTCTCTCAGCTTTTGCTTGTCTGGAAAGCTTTTTATTTTTCCTTCATATTTGAATGAGTTCCTTGCTGGGTACTGTAATCTGGGCTGTATATTATTTTCTTTCATGACTTTATGTCTTGCCATTCCCTCCTGGCCTGAAGAGTATTGAAAGATCAGCAGTTATCCTTATGGGAATCCCCTTGTGTGTTGTTGTTTTTCCCTTGCTACTTTTAATATTTATTTTTTCTTTGTGTTTTATCTTTGTTAATTTGATTAATATGTGTCTTGGGGTGTTTTGCCTTGGGTTTATCCTGTTTAGGACTCTCTTGGTTTCTTGGACTTGGGTGATTATTTCCTTTCCCATTTTAGGGAAGTTTTTAACTATTATCTCCTCAAGTATTTTCTCATGGTCTTTCTTTTTGTCTTCTTCTTCTGGGACTCCTATAATTTAAATGTTAGAGCGTATCATATTGTCCTGGAGGTCTCTGAAATTGTCCTCATTTCTTTTAATTTGTTTTTCTTTCTTCCTCTCTGATTCATTTATTTCTACCATTCTATCTTCTACTTCACTAATCCTATCTTCTCCCTCTGTTATTCTACTATTTATTGCCTCCAGAGTGTTTTTGATCTTATTTATTGCATTATTCATTATATATTGACTCTTTTTTATTTCTTCTAGGTCCGTGGTAAACCTTTCTNCAAAAAATGGGCCAACGAACTAAATAGACATTTCTCCAAAGAACACGTACAGATAGCTAACAAGCACATGAAAAGACGCTCAACATCACTCATTATCAGAGAAATGCAAATCAAAACCACAAAGAGGTACCATTTCACGCCAGTCAGAATGGCTGTAATTCAAAAGTCTATGAGCAATAAATGCTGGAGAGGGTGTAGAGAAAAGGGAACCATCTTACACTCTTGGTGGGAATGCAAACTAGTATAGCCACTATGGAGAACAGTGTGGAGATTCCCTAAAAAACTGGAAATTGAGCTGCCATATGACCCAGAAATCCCACTACTGGGCATACACACTGAGGAAACCAAAATTGAAAGGGACATGTGTACTCCAATGTTCATTGCAGCACTGTTTATAATAGCCAGGACATGGAAGCAACCTGGATGTCCATCAGCAGATGACTGGATAAGAAAGCAGTGGTACATATACACAATGGAGTATTCAGTTCAGTTCAGTCACTCAGTTGTGTCCGACTCTTTGCAACCCCATGAATTGCAGCAAGCCAGGCCTCCCTATCCATCACCAACTCCCGGATTCATGTCCATCAAGCCAATGAGGCCATCCAGTCATCTCATCCTCTGTTGTCCCCTTCTTCTCCTGCCCCCAATCCCTCCCAGCATCAAAGTCTTTTCCAATGAGTCAACTCTTTTCATGAGGTGGCCAAAGTACTAGAGTTTCTGCTTTAGCATCATTCCTTCCAAAGAAATCCCAGGGTTGATCTTCAGAATGGACTGGTTGGATCTCGTTACAGTCCAAGGGACTCTCAAGAGTCTTCTCCAACACCACAGTTCAAAAGCATCAATTCTTCAGTGCTCAGCCTTCTTCAAAATCCAACTCTTACACCCATGCATGACTACTGGAAAAGTCATAGCCTTACTCAGCCATTAAAAAGAATACATTTGAATCAGTTCTAATGAAGTGGATGAAACGAGATGATTTTACAGAGTGAAGTAAGCCAGAAAGAAAAACACCAATACAGTATACTAACACATATATATGAAATTTAGGAAGATGGTAATGATAACCCTGTATGTGAGACGGTAAAAGAGACACAGATATATAGGACTGTCTTTTGGACTCTGTGGGAGAGGAAGAGGGTGGAATGATTTGAGAGAATGCCATTGAAACATGTATAATAGCATATAAGAAATCAATTGCCAGTCTAGGTTCGATGCAGGATAAAGGATGCTTGGGGCTGGTGCACTGGGATATACCAGAGAGATGGTATAGGGAGGGAGTGGGAACACATGTACACCCGTGATGGATTATATTGATGTCTGGCAAAACCAATAGTGTATTGTAAAGTAAAATAAGGTTTAAAAAAAAAAAAAAAAGTAGAGGTTCCCTGAAGTGCCTGCTGCAAATCAAGAGGAACACAAAGCTTCAGGCCGCAACTTGAGAAATATCATGAGATACACCCCTCAGTGGGAAATGAGGCCCATTTACCTACCCTGCAGTGACCTGAGAGCAATCCACAGACCGGCTTGCAACTCAAAAGGAAACGACTTCCTTGAGGCAACACCCGAGATTCCCTAGGTTCATCTTCAGAAATCTAATGGAACCCCAAGCTTCCTGCCGGAATTCCAGGAAAACAGGATTCCCCCACCAAAACCACCAACACTGCAAACGTGAAATGAGACTCTTTCCCCCTACAGTGCCTTGAGAACAATTCACTAAACCCTTTTGAAACTCAAAAGGAGGCTTGAATCCCTTTACACAACTCACGAGGTTCTCTGAGATACCCATCACCACTCGAGAGGAACCCTGATTTGCATGCCACAACTCAAAAAGAGCCCCGGTTTCCTCGCATCATCTTGAGATTAGCGCCAGTTCTCCTGCTTCAACTTAGAGGATTCCCAAATTTCCGCTAACACCTCAAGAAGAGGCCTGTCCTCCCTATTGGAACCCCAGAGGAACTCTGCGGTTCCTGCTGCAAGTGGAAAGGACACCGACTTCCCCCTCAATCCTAGATAAAGCCTCATTCCCCTGAAAAGACTCAAATGGAACCCTGAGTGTCACCTAATGGCACGAAGGAAGGTCTGACTCCCCTGTTGCACCTCTACAAAAAACCAAAATTTTCCACGTTAATTCCACAGGAGGCTTGACACCCCCTTTTCCAATTCAATTGGAAAGTGGAGTTCCATGCCTCAACACGAGCCAAGGCCTGACTCCCCTGTTGAAACTCAATAGGAAACCCGAGATCCCTTTTGCAACTGGAGAACAGCCTGATTCCCGCCACAACCTGACATGAGTCCATATGTTCCTTCAGCGACTCAAATGAATCCCGAGATGGCCCTCAGAACCTGAAAGGAGGCCTGACTTGCCTGAGGCAATATGCCAGGTTCCAAGAATACCACGTCAATACTCGAGAGGAGCCCAGTTGTGGCTTTCCACAACTTGAGAAACATCACGAGATTCCCTGCTGAATGCAAGATGAGGCCCGATCCCCCTGCAGTGAGTCGAGAGCAACCCTCTGTTCCTCCTTGCCACTTGAAAGGGGACTTGACTTCCCTGAGGCATCACGAGAGGTTCCCCTGAGTTACCCGTGGTAGCCTGAGAGGAACCCCAAGCTTCTGGCGGCAACTCGAGAAACCAAGAGATTCCCGCCTGTAAGCAGGATTAGGACTTTTTCCCTGCAGCACCTCGAGAGCATCCCCATGTTTCCTCTCGAAACTGGAAAGGTGGCTCGATTCCCTTTAGTAACTTAAAAGGTTCTCCATGATACCTGTTGCCACCTCACAATCCCACAACAAATCGAGAAGAACCCCATGTTCACTGCCTTATCTCGACTGAGGGCCAATTCCTCTGCTTCATCTTGAGAATAATCTCAATGTTCCCTTCATATCTCAAGAGAAGGCTTGCCTCACCTATTGAAATTCTAGAGGAAGCCTGTGGTTCGTGCTGCATGTAGAAAGGATGGCAAGCACCACCTCAACTCAAGATAAGGCCTGATTCCCCTACACTGACTCGAATGGAACCCCAAGTATGACTTCACAACCCAAATGGAGGTCTGACTCCCCCTGTTGTACCTCTAGAAAAAGACCCACATCCCCCCTCAACTCGACAGGAAGCCTGACACCCTTTTTACTCGGGAAAAATCAAGTTCCATGACTCAACACGAACCTAGGTCTGACTCCCCTGTTGAAACTCGATAGGAACCCCTAGATCCCTGTCACAACTGGATCAGAACCCTGATTCCCACCTCAACCTGAAATGAGCTCCTATATCCCTTTAGCGACTTGAGAGGAATCCCGAGGTGGCCTTGATAACTTGAAACTAGGCCTGAATTCCCTGAGGCAACATGATTGTGTCGCTGAGGTTACCCTCGAAACTCAAGAGCAACCCAAAGCTTCCTGCTGCAACTTGAGAAACACCACAAGATTTTCCCATCAATGTGAGATAAGGCCCATTTCCCCCTCAGTGACTTGAGAGCAATCCTGCCCAACCCTCGCACCTCGAAAGGAGCCTTGACTAAACTCAGGCAAGACGAGAGCTACCCTGAGGTCCTCGTCACAACTTGAGAGGAACCCAAAGCTTCAGGTCACAACTTGAGAAACACCATGATATTCCAACCCACCGCTAGATGAGGCCCTTTCCCCTGCAGTGACTCGAGAGCAATTCTGTGCACCACATTGCAACTCAAAAGGAGACTGGACTACCCTGAGGCAACTGGAGAGGTTCCTTGAGGTCCCCATCACAACTCGAGAAGAACTCAGTTTCAGGCCGCAACTTGAGAAATACCACGAGATACATCCCTCCGTGCAACATGAGGCCCATTTCCCCTGCAGTGACTCAAGATGAATCGTGAGGTGCCCCTCACAATGCAAAATAGAGACCTGACTTCCCTGAGGCAACACTAGGTGGTCCCTGAGGTACCCTTCACAACTCAAGAGGAATCCCAAGCTTCCCACCACAACCTGAAAAAAACAACCAGATTCTCCCCTCAATGAGAGATGAGGCCTTTTTCTGCTGCATCATCTTGAGAGAAATCCCACTTTCTCTATTGAAACTAGAAAGGATACTTGGCACCTTTATGCAACTCAAGAAATTCCCCGAGATACCCGGCCACACTCAAGAGGGTTATATCCGGCCTCACTGGAGAGGAACACCGAGTTTCCCATCACAATCAAAGAAGTGCCCTGTTTTCCCCTCCGCATCACAAGATGAGGTTCGATTTCCCTACTTCATCTGGAAAGGAATCTCAACATTCCTGTCGCACCTCTAGAAAAGGCTGGTCTCACCTTGAAACTAGAGAGGAACCACGGATGTCATGCCACAATTTGAAAAGACCCCGATTTGTCCATCTACTCTAGATAAAGGCCTGATTCCAATGCACTGACTCGAATGTAACCCTGAATGTCCACTCACAACACAAAGGGAGGAGTGACACCACTCTGGCACCTCTAGCAAAAACCCCAGATCCCTACCTCAATTAGACAGGAGGCCTGACACCCATTTCACACCTCAAGAGGAATGTGGAGTTCCATGTCTCAAGAGACGAGGCCTTAGTCCCCTATGGAAACTCCACTGAAACCCCGAGATCCATGTTCGGAAATGGAGAGGAACACTGAGGTTCCCACGTCAAATTGAGATGAGGCCTTTTTCCCTTGAACCAACTAGAGAGGAACGCAGAGAGGCCACTCACAACTCAAAAGGATTCCTAACTTTCCAGAGACATCATGAGAGGCTCCCTGAGGTACCCATCGCAACTCAAAGGAATCCAAGATTCCTGCCACAACTCCAGAAACACCTCTAGATACCCCTTTCAATTTCAGTTGAGGCCCGATTCCCCTGTAGTGATGCAAGAATAATCCCACACTCCCCCTTGCAACTCGAATGGAGACTTGACTTCCCTGAAGCAACACGAGAAGTTCCTTGCGGTCCCCATTGCAACTCGAGAGGAACCTTCAGCTTCCCACCGCAAGTTGAGAAAACCCATGAGATTCCTCCCTCATGAGGCCAGAATACCCTGCAGCGACTCGAGAGCAATCCTGAGTTACTCCTCACGACTCAAAAGGATTGTTGACTCCCTTTGGCAACTCGAGAGGTTCCCCGATATCCCCGTTGCAAATCGAGAGGAATTCGAGTTTTCTGCCTCAACTTGAGAAGAAACCCATTTTCCCCACCTCATCTTGAGATTAGGGCTGATTCCCCTGCTTCAACTCGAGAGGAATCCTGACTTCCCCTTGCATCTCAAGAGGAGCAGGCCTTTCTCACCTGTTGCAACTCAAAAGGATCCCCAAGTTCCCCATCTTATCTCGTGAGAAACCCCATTTCTAGCCACAACTTGAGAAGTACCATGACTTTTCCACTTCAATATGAGATGTGGCCTGATTCCCCTGCAGTGACTCGAGAGAAATCCCGAGTTCCCAGTCCCAACTCGACACGAGCCCTAAGACCCTGATTCAAAGGCAGAGGATTTTCAAGAGGAGCTTACCCCTCTGCAATTGGAGAAGAGCCTTCTACTGGAAGCAGGGATGAAGCCTCATATCACAACTAACAAGGAGGCCCATCCTGCCACAAATAACCAGTACTCCCTGCATTTTGCAAGTAGAAAAAGCACCACTTCTGATTACAATAATAGAGAAGACACCATCTCCCAATTTGAGACGAGCACTCTACCACATCTAGAGAGGATCCANGCAGAGAGGCCACTCACAACTCAAAAGGATTCCTAACTTTCCAGAGACATCATGAGAGGCTCCCTGAGGTACCCATCGCAACTCAAAGGAATCCAAGATTCCTGCCACAACTCCAGAAACACCTCTAGATACCCCTTTCAATTTCAGTTGAGGCCCGATTCCCCTGTAGTGATGCAAGAATAATCCCACACTCCCCCTTGCAACTCGAATGGAGACTTGACTTCCCTGAAGCAACACGAGAAGTTCCTTGCGGTCCCCATTGCAACTCGAGAGGAACCTTCAGCTTCCCACCGCAAGTTGAGAAAACCCATGAGATTCCTCCCTCATGAGGCCAGAATACCCTGCAGCGACTCGAGAGCAATCCTGAGTTACTCCTCACGACTCAAAAGGATTGTTGACTCCCTTTGGCAACTCGAGAGGTTCCCCGATATCCCCGTTGCAAATCGAGAGGAATTCGAGTTTTCTGCCTCAACTTGAGAAGAAACCCATTTTCCCCACCTCATCTTGAGATTAGGGCTGATTCCCCTGCTTCAACTCGAGAGGAATCCTGACTTCCCCTTGCATCTCAAGAGGAGCAGGCCTTTCTCACCTGTTGCAACTCAAAAGGATCCCCAAGTTCCCCATCTTATCTCGTGAGAAACCCCATTTCTAGCCACAACTTGAGAAGTACCATGACTTTTCCACTTCAATATGAGATGTGGCCTGATTCCCCTGCAGTGACTCGAGAGAAATCCCGAGTTCCCAGTCCCAACTCGACACGAGCCCTAAGACCCTGATTCAAAGGCAGAGGATTTTCAAGAGGAGCTTACCCCTCTGCAATTGGAGAAGAGCCTTCTACTGGAAGCAGGGATGAAGCCTCATATCACAACTAACAAGGAGGCCCATCCTGCCACAAATAACCAGTACTCCCTGCATTTTGCAAGTAGAAAAAGCACCACTTCTGATTACAATAATAGAGAAGACACCATCTCCCAATTTGAGACGAGCACTCTACCACATCTAGAGAGGATCCAAACTACAAAAACTAATGAGTTCTCCTGCCACAAGGAGAGAGGTGGCTGCAGACTGCAACTAGAGATGAGCTGAAACACAGCAAATAAAGAGTGGATACCCACTGAAATGAGAATGGACCCCAAGCCATATCTAGAGATTAGCCTCCCACACATTGCCCTTAAACAGGGAACAGCTTGCACATAGCTACTAAAGAGGATCTCCCCCATTGAAGAGTCTCCACCACAACTTTAAATGAACCCTGAGTGATATGCTACAACTCAAGAGGCACCCGAGTTCCCTACTGCAGTTTCACAGGATCCCTAGGTTGATTGGCCCTAGGGAAAGGGGCCCTAAGAAAAGGGGCCACTGCACCAAATGATGCAGGGGCTCCCAGCCAATACTGAAGCAGATTTCCCAGGCACAACTTGAATGTGTCCCCCAGGACATCACACCTAGAGAGAAGACCTTCTGCCTCCAATAGAGACGAGCTCCCTAAAGAAAGTTGAGGGGAGGCCCTCATAACTAGAGAGAAGCGATCCCATGAATTGAAGTGAGGAATTCATTGCACCAAAAGCAGAGAGGACAATCCCCATGGAGGCACGCATACACAACCCAGAGAGGGCAAAGCTTTGCCCATATAAAGAAGCCCTCAAACCAAACTTCAGAGGCATCTACTGACATCACACACAGAGAGGAGCCACTCTTCTGGTAATACACATAAACCTTAAACAATAAGGAGAGAGGAGCTTTCACACCACCACTAGAGAGACTCAAAACCCTTGCAATTAGAGTGGACCCTGACCACAATGATAGAGTAGTTCCTTGACAAATCTAGTGAGCACTCACCCTTCATTGCAACAAGACAGGAGCCACCCTGCACATCCCTGCTAGAGATGAGTCACCCCAAGAGAATTCGACAGGAGGCCCCATTGCAAGTCACCAGGAACCAACCAAGCTTGAGGAGAACCCTGACTTCCACACCATGTCTCCAGTGCAATCCTACATCCCGGGCTTCAAATCCAGAGGAACACTGATTTATTGCTGCACTTTGAGAGGAGCTCTGTCCCCTATTGTAACTCTCGAGGAAACTCCAAGTTTCTAGCAACAACTAGAGAAGAACCCCGAGTTTTTGCTGTAACTCGAGAGGAGACTCTACTCCCTTGCTGCAACTCTAGAGATAACATGACTTCCCCGTCTCAAATCTAAAGGAGTCCTGACTCCACTGTTGCCACTTGAGAGGTATCCCCAGATCCCCACAGTAACTTGAGAGGAACCCCGTGATTCCAGCCACAAGTTGAAAGGCCACCGAGTTCCCCCTCAACACAAGATAAGAACCGATTCCTGTACAGCAACTTGAATGGAATACTGAGTTTCCCCTCACAAGATGAAGGGAGGTCTGACACCCCTGTTGCAACTCAAGAAAAATTACAAGTTCCCCTGTCTAACTCGACAGGAGGCCAGACACGTCTTTCACAACTCAAGAGGAAATCAGAGTTCCATGCCTTAACATGAGACAAGTCCTGGCTCCCCCGTTGCAACTCAAGAGGAACACTAAAATCCATGTTGTAACTGAAGATGAACCCTGAGTTTCCTGTGTTAACTTGAAATGAGGCCCTATTTCCCTGCAGCGACTTGAGAGGAATCCCAAGTTACCCTCACAACTCAAAAGGAGTCCTCACTCTCTTGAAGCAACATGAGCAGTTCTGTGAGATTCCCGTCGCAACTCGAGAGGATCCCAACATACCCATCACAATTCGAGAGGAACCCTGAGTTTCCCGCCTCAATGCGAGATGAGGCCCTATTCCCCTGCTGTGACTTGAGAGAACCCCAAGGTTCCCATCGCATCAAAAAGGAGGTCTGATTTCCACAATGCAACCAGATAGGATCCCTGAGGGCCCTGTTGTAACTCAAGGGGAACCCCAAGATACCCATCGCAACTCTAGAGGAATCCTGAGTTTCCCACCTCAGCTAAAGATGAGGCCTGACTCCCCTGCAGTGATTCAAGAGCAATCCCAAATTCCCCCGGCAACTTGAAAGGAGTCCTGACTCCCCTGGGGCAACATGAGAGGTACCCTGAGGTCCCAGTCATAACTGGAGAGGAATCCTAAGCTTCCCACCCCAACTCGAGAAAAACTGAAATTCCCCTCTCATCGTGAGATGAGTCCTGATTACCCTGCAGTGACTTGTGTGGAAAGTCGAGTTCCCCATCCCAACTTGACATGACTGCCAAGAAACTGATGCAACTGCAGAGGATTCCCAAGAGGAGACTACCCAGTCCCAAGTGGAGAAGAGAGGAAGTCTCATACTGCAGCTAAGCAGGAGGCCTACCCTTCCAAAGTAGCCAGTAGATTCCTGCACTTCACAACTAGAAAAAGAGCCCCTTTTCATTATAACCACAGAGGAGTCAACCACCTATCAATTTGAGAAGAGCACTGTACTACATCTAGAGAGGATCCCAACTAGAACGGCTAAAGAGGAGTTTCCCTGCCACAACAAGAGAGGTGGCCATAAATGACAGCTAGAGATGAGTTGATCCACAGCAAATAAAGAGCAGTGGACTACACTCTAAATGAGAGTGGACTACAAGCTGTATCTAGAGAGTAGCCTCCCACACATTGTACTTAGGAAGGGACCAGCTTGCACATCACTGCTAGAGAGGATCTGCCCCACTCTTGTTCAATAGGAGTCTCCACCACAACTATAAAGGAACCCCGAGTCATCTACTGCAACTCAAGAGGCACCCCGAGTTCCCCCCTGCAATTTTACGGGATCTCTATGCTGGCACAAGAAAAGGGACCACCGCGCCAAATGATGGAGGGGCTCTGGGGCCAAAACTGAAGTGGATTTCCCAGGTGCAACTTGAGAGGTGTCTCTCTAGATATCACACCTAGAAAGAAGACCTTCTGCCTTTAATAGAAACGAGATCCTTGAAGGAAGTCAAGTGCAGGCCCTCACAACTAGAGAGTAGTGATCCTGTGAATAGAAGTTAGGAACCCATAGCGCCAAAAGGACCTCCCCCATGGAGACAAGCACATCCCAACCGGAAAGGACACAGCCTCGCCCCTTGAGAGGAACCCTCCTCCACAACTTGAGAGGAGCCCGCTGGAATTCACACGCAGAGAGGAGCCCCTCTTCTACTATTACAGTCAAATCTTACACCACAAGGAGAGAGGAGCTTGCACACCACCCTAGAGAGAATCGAAATCCTGGCAACTACAGAGTAGACCCCGACCATAACGATAATCACTTGTAAAAATAGTGAGCCACCACACGTTACTGCAAAAAGACAGAAACAACTCTGAATATCCTTGCTAGGGACGAGTTGCCCCAGGAAAACTCGACAGGAAACCCCACCGCAAGTCGCCAGGAACCCTGAGTACTAACCAAACTCGAGGAGAACCCCAGCTTCCCGACCATGACTCCAGTGCAATCCTGCATCCCATGCTGCAAATCCAGAAAAGCAGATTTCTCGCTACACTTCGAGAGGAGGTCTCAGGCACTGTGGCAACTCTACAGCAAACCCTGAATTTCTAGAAACCATTAGAGAAGGAGCCCGAATTTCTGCTGCCAGTGAGAGGAGGCCTGACTCCCCTGCTGCAACCCGAGAGGTATCCCCAGATCCCCATCTAAACTCAAAAGGAACCCCGTGTTTCCTGCCACAAGTTGAAAGGACACCAAGTTCCCCCTTAACTGAGATAAAGACTGATTCCCCTGAAGCGACTAAAATGGAATCCCAAGTTTCCCCTCAAAACATGAAGGGAGGTCTGAATCCTCAGTTGCAACTCAATAAAAATCCCGACTTCCCTGCCTCAATTCAACAGAATGCCTGACACCTCTTTCATAACTCGAGAGGAAAGCAGAATTCCATGCCTCAACGAGAGATGAGCCCTTACTACCCTGTTGAAACTCGACAGGAACCCCGAGATCCATGTCACAACTGGAGACAAACCCCAAGTTTTCTGCCTTAACTTGTGATGAGACCCTATTCCCCTGCAGTGACTCGACAGGAATCCCTAGGTTCCCCTCACAACTCAAGAGGAAGCCTGATTCCCCTGAGGCAACATGACAGATTCCCTGAGGTCCCNAGCCACCCTGCACATCCCTGCTAGAGATGAGTCACCCCAAGAGAATTCGACAGGAGGCCCCATTGCAAGTCACCAGGAACCAACCAAGCTTGAGGAGAACCCTGACTTCCACACCATGTCTCCAGTGCAATCCTACATCCCGGGCTTCAAATCCAGAGGAACACTGATTTATTGCTGCACTTTGAGAGGAGCTCTGTCCCCTATTGTAACTCTCGAGGAAACTCCAAGTTTCTAGCAACAACTAGAGAAGAACCCCGAGTTTTTGCTGTAACTCGAGAGGAGACTCTACTCCCTTGCTGCAACTCTAGAGATAACATGACTTCCCCGTCTCAAATCTAAAGGAGTCCTGACTCCACTGTTGCCACTTGAGAGGTATCCCCAGATCCCCACAGTAACTTGAGAGGAACCCCGTGATTCCAGCCACAAGTTGAAAGGCCACCGAGTTCCCCCTCAACACAAGATAAGAACCGATTCCTGTACAGCAACTTGAATGGAATACTGAGTTTCCCCTCACAAGATGAAGGGAGGTCTGACACCCCTGTTGCAACTCAAGAAAAATTACAAGTTCCCCTGTCTAACTCGACAGGAGGCCAGACACGTCTTTCACAACTCAAGAGGAAATCAGAGTTCCATGCCTTAACATGAGACAAGTCCTGGCTCCCCCGTTGCAACTCAAGAGGAACACTAAAATCCATGTTGTAACTGAAGATGAACCCTGAGTTTCCTGTGTTAACTTGAAATGAGGCCCTATTTCCCTGCAGCGACTTGAGAGGAATCCCAAGTTACCCTCACAACTCAAAAGGAGTCCTCACTCTCTTGAAGCAACATGAGCAGTTCTGTGAGATTCCCGTCGCAACTCGAGAGGATCCCAACATACCCATCACAATTCGAGAGGAACCCTGAGTTTCCCGCCTCAATGCGAGATGAGGCCCTATTCCCCTGCTGTGACTTGAGAGAACCCCAAGGTTCCCATCGCATCAAAAAGGAGGTCTGATTTCCACAATGCAACCAGATAGGATCCCTGAGGGCCCTGTTGTAACTCAAGGGGAACCCCAAGATACCCATCGCAACTCTAGAGGAATCCTGAGTTTCCCACCTCAGCTAAAGATGAGGCCTGACTCCCCTGCAGTGATTCAAGAGCAATCCCAAATTCCCCCGGCAACTTGAAAGGAGTCCTGACTCCCCTGGGGCAACATGAGAGGTACCCTGAGGTCCCAGTCATAACTGGAGAGGAATCCTAAGCTTCTCACCCCAAATCGAGAAAAACTGAAATTCCCCTCTCATCGTGAGATGAGTCCTGATTACCCTGCAGTGACTTGTGTGGAAAGTCGAGTTCCCCATCCCAACTTGACATGACTGCCAAGAAACTGATGCAACTGCAGAGGATTCCCAAGAGGAGACTACCCAGTCCCAAGTGGAGAAGAGAGGAAGTCTCATACTGCAGCTAAGCAGGAGGCCTACCCTTCCAAAGTAGCCAGTAGATTCCTGCACTTCACAACTAGAAAAAGAGCCCCTTTTCATTATAACCACAGAGGAGTCAACCACCTATCAATTTGAGAAGAGCACTGTACTACATCTAGAGAGGATCCCAACTAGAACGGCTAAAGAGGAGTTTCCCTGCCACAACAAGAGAGGTGGCCATAAATGACAGCTAGAGATGAGTTGATCCACAGCAAATAAAGAGCAGTGGACTACACTCTAAATGAGAGTGGACTACAAGCTGTATCTAGAGAGTAGCCTCCCACACATTGTACTTAGGAAGGGACCAGCTTGCACATCGCTGCTAGAGAGGATCTGCCCCACTCTTGTTCAATAGGAGTCTCCACCACAACTATAAAGGAACCCCGAGTCATCTACTGCAACTCAAGAGGCACCCCGAGTTCCCCCCTGCAATTTTACGGGATCTCTATGCTGGCACAAGAAAAGGGACCACCGCGCCAAATGATGGAGGGGCTCTGGGGCCAAAACTGAAGTGGATTTCCCAGGTGCAACTTGAGAGGTGTCTCTCTAGATATCACACCTAGAAAGAAGACCTTCTGCCTTTAATAGAAACGAGATCCTTGAAGGAAGTCAAGTGCAGGCCCTCACAACTAGAGAGTAGTGATCCTGTGAATAGAAGTTAGGAACCCATAGCGCCAAAAGGACCTCCCCCATGGAGACAAGCACATCCCAACCGGAAAGGACACAGCCTCGCCCCTTGAGAGGAACCCTCCTCCACAACTTGAGAGGAGCCCGCTGGAATTCACACGCAGAGAGGAGCCCCTCTTCTACTATTACAGTCAAATCTTACACCACAAGGAGAGAGGAGCTTGCACACCACCCTAGAGAGAATCGAAATCCTGGCAACTACAGAGTAGACCCCGACCATAACGATAATCACTTGTAAAAATAGTGAGCCACCACACGTTACTGCAAAAAGACAGAAACAACTCTGAATATCCTTGCTAGGGACGAGTTGCCCCAGGAAAACTCGACAGGAAACCCCACCGCAAGTCGCCAGGAACCCTGAGTACTAACCAAACTCGAGGAGAACCCCAGCTTCCCGACCATGACTCCAGTGCAATCCTGCATCCCATGCTGCAAATCCAGAAAAGCAGATTTCTCGCTACACTTCGAGAGGAGGTCTCAGGCACTGTGGCAACTCTACAGCAAACCCTGAATTTCTAGAAACCATTAGAGAAGGAGCCCGAATTTCTGCTGCCAGTGAGAGGAGGCCTGACTCCCCTGCTGCAACCCGAGAGGTATCCCCAGATCCCCATCTAAACTCAAAAGGAACCCCGTGTTTCCTGCCACAAGTTGAAAGGACACCAAGTTCCCCCTTAACTGAGATAAAGACTGATTCCCCTGAAGCGACTAAAATGGAATCCCAAGTTTCCCCTCAAAACATGAAGGGAGGTCTGAATCCTCAGTTGCAACTCAATAAAAATCCCGACTTCCCTGCCTCAATTCAACAGAATGCCTGACACCTCTTTCATAACTCGAGAGGAAAGCAGAATTCCATGCCTCAACGAGAGATGAGCCCTTACTACCCTGTTGAAACTCGACAGGAACCCCGAGATCCATGTCACAACTGGAGACAAACCCCAAGTTTTCTGCCTTAACTTGTGATGAGACCCTATTCCCCTGCAGTGACTCGACAGGAATCCCTAGGTTCCCCTCACAACTCAAGAGGAAGCCTGATTCCCCTGAGGCAACATGACAGATTCCCTGAGGTCCCACCACAACTCGAGAGAAACAACAAGCTTCCCGCAGCAACTCAAGGAAAACCATGAAATTCCCCCTTCAAAGGAAGATGATGCCCGATTCCTTTGCAGCGGTTCAAGAACAATCCGAGTTTCCCCTCACATCTGGAAAGGAGGCCTGACTCCCTTGAGGCAACATGAGAGGTTCCCTGAGGTACCTGTCACAAATCGAGTGGAACCCCCTTTTCCCACCTCAACTTGAGATGAGGTGAGGCTGGATGACTCTCTGCAATGACTTAAAAGAAATCCTGAGTTTCACCTCACAACTTGAAAGATTGCCTGACTCCCCTGAGGACACATGAGAGGTTCCCTGGGGTCCCTGTCACAACTTGAGAGGACCCCGATTTTTCTGCTGCAACATGAGAAAAACCACCAAATTCATCCCTGAATGCAAGATAAGGTCTGTTTACCCTACAGCGACTTGAGAGCAATGCTGAGTTCCCTCCTGCAACCAGAACGGAGGCTTGACTTCCTTTTAGCAACTCAAGAGTTTCCCTGAGATACCTGTTGCAACTCGAGAGGAACCCCAAGTTTCCTGCCTCAACTTGAGATGAACCCCATGTTGCCCACCTCATCTTGAGATGAGGGCTGATGCCCCTGCTTCTATTTGAAAGGAATCCCAACTTCCCTTAGAACCTCAAGAGCAGACCTTTATCACCTATTGCAACCCCATATGACCCCCAAATTCCACATCACAACTTGAGAGAAACCCTGAGTTTCTCGCCACAACTCGAGAATAACCCAAGGTTCCCTGCCTCAATTCGAAATGTGGCCCGATTCCCTACAGTGACTGGAGAGGAACCCCGAGTTCCTCAAGTTCCTCTCAAGTTGCAACAGGTATCTCAGGGAACCTCTCGAGTTGCTAAAAGAGAGTCAACTCAACATGAGCCCCAAGACCCTCATGCAACTGCAGAGGATATTCAAGAGATTACCCCACCACAATTGGAGAAGAACCTTCTATCACAAACAGAGAGGAAGTCTCATACCACACATAAGCAGGAGGCCCACCCTGCCACAAAAAGCCAGTAGCTTCCTGCACTTCACAACTAGAAAAATATCCCCTCTTCATCACCACCATAGAGGAGTCACCCACATCCCAATTTGATAAGAGCACTGTACCGCATCTAGAGAGGAGCCCAACTACCACAATTAAAGAGAAGTTCCCCTGCCACAATTAGACAGGTGGCTGAAACTAGAGATGAGTAGATTCATAATAAATAATGAGCGCACACCCACTGCAATTAGAGTGGAGCCCATGTCACGTCTAGAGAGTAGCCTCCCACACATTGCACTTAGATGGGGACTNCAAATAAAGAGCAGTGGACTACACTCTAAATGAGAGTGGACTACAAGCTGTATCTAGAGAGTAGCCTCCCACACATTGTACTTAGGAAGGGACCAGCTTGCACATCACTGCTAGAGAGGATCTGCCCCACTCTTGTTCAATAGGAGTCTCCACCACAACTATAAAGGAACCCCGAGTCATCTACTGCAACTCAAGAGGCACCCCGAGTTCCCCCCTGCAATTTTACGGGATCTCTATGCTGGCACAAGAAAAGGGACCACCGCGCCAAATGATGGAGGGGCTCTGGGGCCAAAACTGAAGTGGATTTCCCAGGTGCAACTTGAGAGGTGTCTCTCTAGATATCACACCTAGAAAGAAGACCTTCTGCCTTTAATAGAAACGAGATCCTTGAAGGAAGTCAAGTGCAGGCCCTCACAACTAGAGAGTAGTGATCCTGTGAATAGAAGTTAGGAACCCATAGCGCCAAAAGGACCTCCCCCATGGAGACAAGCACATCCCAACCGGAAAGGACACAGCCTCGCCCCTTGAGAGGAACCCTCCTCCACAACTTGAGAGGAGCCCGCTGGAATTCACACGCAGAGAGGAGCCCCTCTTCTACTATTACAGTCAAATCTTACACCACAAGGAGAGAGGAGCTTGCACACCACCCTAGAGAGAATCGAAATCCTGGCAACTACAGAGTAGACCCCGACCATAACGATAATCACTTGTAAAAATAGTGAGCCACCACACGTTACTGCAAAAAGACAGAAACAACTCTGAATATCCTTGCTAGGGACGAGTTGCCCCAGGAAAACTCGACAGGAAACCCCACCGCAAGTCGCCAGGAACCCTGAGTACTAACCAAACTCGAGGAGAACCCCAGCTTCCCGACCATGACTCCAGTGCAATCCTGCATCCCATGCTGCAAATCCAGAAAAGCAGATTTCTCGCTACACTTCGAGAGGAGGTCTCAGGCACTGTGGCAACTCTACAGCAAACCCTGAATTTCTAGAAACCATTAGAGAAGGAGCCCGAATTTCTGCTGCCAGTGAGAGGAGGCCTGACTCCCCTGCTGCAACCCGAGAGGTATCCCCAGATCCCCATCTAAACTCAAAAGGAACCCCGTGTTTCCTGCCACAAGTCGAAAGGACACCAAGTTCCCCCTTAACTGAGATAAAGACTGATTCCCCTGAAGCGACTAAAATGGAATCCCAAGTTTCCCCTCAAAACATGAAGGGAGGTCTGAATCCTCAGTTGCAACTCAATAAAAATCCCGACTTCCCTGCCTCAATTCAACAGAATGCCTGACACCTCTTTCATAACTCGAGAGGAAAGCAGAATTCCATGCCTCAACGAGAGATGAGCCCTTACTACCCTGTTGAAACTCGACAGGAACCCCGAGATCCATGTCACAACTGGAGACAAACCCCAAGTTTTCTGCCTTAACTTGTGATGAGACCCTATTCCCCTGCAGTGACTCGACAGGAATCCCTAGGTTCCCCTCACAACTCAAGAGGAAGCCTGATTCCCCTGAGGCAACATGACAGATTCCCTGAGGTCCCACCACAACTCGAGAGAAACAACAAGCTTCCCGCAGCAACTCAAGGAAAACCATGAAATTCCCCCTTCAAAGGAAGATGATGCCCGATTCCTTTGCAGCGGTTCAAGAACAATCCGAGTTTCCCCTCACATCTGGAAAGGAGGCCTGACTCCCTTGAGGCAACATGAGAGGTTCCCTGAGGTACCTGTCACAAATCGAGTGGAACCCCCTTTTCCCACCTCAACTTGAGATGAGGTGAGGCTGGATGACTCTCTGCAATGACTTAAAAGAAATCCTGAGTTTCACCTCACAACTTGAAAGATTGCCTGACTCCCCTGAGGACACATGAGAGGTTCCCTGGGGTCCCTGTCACAACTTGAGAGGACCCCGATTTTTCTGCTGCAACATGAGAAAAACCACCAAATTCATCCCTGAATGCAAGATAAGGTCTGTTTACCCTACAGCGACTTGAGAGCAATGCTGAGTTCCCTCCTGCAACCAGAACGGAGGCTTGACTTCCTTTTAGCAACTCAAGAGTTTCCCTGAGATACCTGTTGCAACTCGAGAGGAACCCCAAGTTTCCTGCCTCAACTTGAGATGAACCCCATGTTGCCCACCTCATCTTGAGATGAGGGCTGATGCCCCTGCTTCTATTTGAAAGGAATCCCAACTTCCCTTAGAACCTCAAGAGCAGACCTTTATCACCTATTGCAACCCCATATGACCCCCAAATTCCACATCACAACTTGAGAGAAACCCTGAGTTTCTCGCCACAACTCGAGAATAACCCAAGGTTCCCTGCCTCAATTCGAAATGTGGCCCGATTCCCTACAGTGACTGGAGAGGAACCCCGAGTTCCTCAAGTTCCTCTCAAGTTGCAACAGGTATCTCAGGGAACCTCTCGAGTTGCTAAAAGAGAGTCAACTCAACATGAGCCCCAAGACCCTCATGCAACTGCAGAGGATATTCAAGAGATTACCCCACCACAATTGGAGAAGAACCTTCTATCACAAACAGAGAGGAAGTCTCATACCACACATAAGCAGGAGGCCCACCCTGCCACAAAAAGCCAGTAGCTTCCTGCACTTCACAACTAGAAAAATATCCCCTCTTCATCACCACCATAGAGGAGTCACCCACATCCCAATTTGATAAGAGCACTGTACCGCATCTAGAGAGGAGCCCAACTACCACAATTAAAGAGAAGTTCCCCTGCCACAATTAGACAGGTGGCTGAAACTAGAGATGAGTAGATTCATAATAAATAATGAGCGCACACCCACTGCAATTAGAGTGGAGCCCATGTCACGTCTAGAGAGTAGCCTCCCACACATTGCACTTAGATGGGGACTAGCTTGCACATGGCTAATACAGAGGATCTGCCCCAGATTCATGAATCTAATGCAAGAGGTGTCTCCAGCACAACTCTTAAGCAACCTCGAGTCATATACTGCAACTCAAGAGGCACCCTGAGATCCCTGTTGCAATCTCAGAATCCCTAGGCTAACACAAGGGACCTGGGATCAAATGACAGAGGTGTTCTCCAGCCAAAACTGAAGTATATTCCCCAGGCACAACTAGAGAGTTGTCCCCATGGATAATACACCTAGAGAGAAGACCTTCTGCCTCCAATGAAGACGAGCTTCCTGAAGGAAGTCAAGTGGAGGCCCTGGCAACTAGAAAGCAGGAATCCCACGAATAGAGGTGAGGAACGCATAACACCAAAAGCAGAGAGGACCTCCCAAGTGGAGACAATAACACCCCAACCTAAGAGACTGACTGCAGCCTCAACTCTTGAGAGGAACCCTCTTCCACAACTTGAGAGGCGCCTGCTGGACATCACACACAGAGAAGAGCCCCTCTTCTGCTAAGACAGACGGACCTCACACCACAAGGAGACAGGAGCTGGCACACCACCACTAGAGAGAATCGAAGCCCCCAGAAATAAAGAGTTGACCAAGACCACAATGATAGAGTAGTCCCTTTTCAAAACTAGTGAGCAACTACCCGTCATTGCAAGAAGACAGGAGCCACCCTGCACATCCCTGCTACGAGTATCCCGAGAGAACTTGACAGGATACCCCATTGTAAGTCACCAGGAACACTGAGTACCGACTAAGCTCGAGTGTAGCCCTGACTTTCTCAACGGGACTCCAGTGGCATCCTGCATTCAATGCTGCAAATCCATAGGAATGTTGATTTCTTGCTGCACTTCAAAAGAAGCTCTCAGACGCTGTGGCACCTCTCCAGCCAACCCCAAGTTTCCAGCAACCACTAGAGAAGAACCTCACATTTCTGCTGCAACTTGAAGAAGGCCAACTCCCCTGCTGCACCTCGAGAGGAGATATGACTTTCCCACCTCAACTTGAGAAGAGTCTTGACTTCCTGGTTGCTATTTTAGAGGCATCTCCAGATCCCCATCACAACTCAAAAGAAACCCCATGTTTCCCGCCACAAGTCAAAAGGACACTGAGTTCCTCCTCAACTCAGAATAAGGCCTGATTCCCCTGCAGCAACTTGAATGGAATCCTGAGTTTCCCCTCGCATGAAGGGAGGTTATGAATTCCCTGTTGCAACTCGAGAAAAANTTCCCGCCACAAGTCAAAAGGACACTGAGTTCCTCCTCAACTCAGAATAAGGCCTGATTCCCCTGCAGCAACTTGAATGGAATCCTGAGTTTCCCCTCGCATGAAGGGAGGTTATGAATTCCCTGCTGCAACTCGAGAAAAATTCCGAGTTCCCTGCCTCAACTCGAAGAGGCCGGATACCCCTTTCACAACTTGAGGGGAAAGAGGAGTTCCATGCCTCAACACAAGATGAGCCCTGATTACCTTTTTGAAACTTGATAGGAACCCCAAGATCCATGTCTGAACTGGAAAAGAACCCCAAGTTTCACGCCCNGAGGGGAAAGAGGAGTTCCATGCCTCAACACAAGATGAGCCCTGATTACCTTTTTGAAACTTGATAGGAACCCCAAGATCCATGTCTGAACTGGAAAAGAACCCCAAGTTTCATGCCCCAACTTGAGATGAGGCCCTATTCCCCTGCAGTGACTTGAGAGGAATCCATATGTTCACCTCACAACACGAAAGAAGCCTGACTCCCCTGAGGCAACATGAGAGGTTCCCTGGGGTCCCCATCGCAACTTGAGAGGGCCCCGCAGTTTTCTACCTGAACCTGCGATGAGATGAGGCCTGACTCCCTTTCAGCAAATCGAGAGGAATCTGGAGTGCCTGCTCACAGCTTGAAAGGATGACTGACTCCCCTAGGGCAACAGTACAGGTTCCCTGAGGTCAATGTCACAACTCAAATAGAACCCCAAGCTTCCCTCTGCAACTCGAACAAAACAAACAGATTCATCTCTCAACGTGAGACGAGGCCTGATTCCCCTTTGGTGACTTGAGAGCAATCCCAACTTCCCGCTGGCAACTCAAAAGGAAGCTTGACCTCCCTTTTGCAGCTTGAGAGGTTACCCAAGATACTAGTCACAACTGGAGAGGATCCCCGAGTATCCCATCTCAAATCGAGATGAGGCCCAATTCCCCTGAGCCTGACAACTCACAACTAGGGGCAGTTGTGAGCTGCCCCTCACAACTAGAAAGGAGACCTAACTCTCCTGAGGCAGCCAGAATAGTTCTCTGAGATCCCCGTGGCAACTTGAAGGGAACCCTGAGATACCCATCGCAACTTGAGAGGAAACCCGAGTTTCCAGGCTCAAGATGAGGTCCAATTCCCATGCAGTGACTCGAGAGAAATCCCAAGTTCCCCACTGCAACTCGAAAGGAGGCTTGACTCCCTTTTTCCAACTGAAGATGTTACCTGAGACAGCCGTCACAACTTGAGAGAAACCCCAAGTTTCACGCTACAACTACAGAAGAATACCATGTTCCTCACCTCATCTTGAAATGAGGACCAAGTTCCCTGCTTCAACTCTAGAGGAATTCCAACTTCCCCCTCGCTCCTCAAGAGGAGATCTGTCTCACCTATTGCTTCAGGAGGTTCCCTTAGTCTATGTCCCTATCACCAATGCCAGAGAAGCTGAAGTTGATGAG
>SJYW01000146.1:0-11127 GCA_006410735.1 Raphicerus campestris | reverse complement strand
AGGATTTCTATACCAAGAGTGCTTCTGTGAAGTTTTAGAAGCCCTTGGACCAGAGTTTTCTGAAACACAAATAAAATCATAAGAAGAAGCCCACTAATATTATCATTTAGTGGAACTGCTTATTGCCACCACTCTTTAGTTCCACAAAGAGCAGACGCACGTGTCTCTTTGAAGAGTAAGCAGTGAGTTCTAGGTCATAGGCAGCCCATTATGTCCTCACAGTGGTTTCTATTTTCCCAATTAAACTCTGACTGATATAATGACATAATTTAATAAAAAGTGAGATTAAGAACCTAAGCTATCTGATCACGAGCCCCGTGCTCTTTCTACAAAGAAATAAATGGCACATTTATGATGGTAAGGAAATTTTCGCCATCTTGGACATATATATACTACCCATGGCTAACTAAAGTTTCATGTAGTACTAAGGGGCAACTTAGATGTCATTCTAGTTCAGTGTCTCATTTTACAGATGCGAAAACTGAGGTCCAGAATTATTGAGACTTGCCAGAATCACCCAGAGAGAATGTGCCATTGCTATAACATGGGTACAAATCTTCTGAGCTACATACAGAAATTATTTTACTTGATTAACACATTAACTTTCACATTACCACAAAGGAAGAAAGAATCTGGGGACTGGATACAAGAGAGGAATATGTTCGGGTCTTGCTTAGAAAGGGAGGACAAATCGTGAAGATGCTGTCCTTTTTGAAAGAAATTAAGAATAGAAGGAGGTGCTAAGATTAATGCTGTCCTTTGAAATTGTGCCAACATAGTTCATACACACACACACACACACACACACACACACATCAGTTATTTATCAAAGCCAAGTCTGTTTGTGGGAATAAAATTATGGGTCTAACATGGCTTCCTTCTCTAGGATTGAGGAAACAAATCTGTTTTGAATAGTAAAAGAAACCATGAGGTATAAAAAAGTGGAGATGCTGATTTCCCTTCTGTGCCTGAGTAGGACATTGATCATCTGCATCCACTGTCTGGCAGGGGAAGAGCTGGTGGGTGACTTGTTCATGCAAATTCTCCNGTGAGGTATAAAAAAGTGGAGATGCTGATTTCCCTTCTGTGCCTGAGTAGAACATTGATCATCTGCATCCACTGTCTGGCAGGGGAAGAGCTGGTGGGTGACTTGCTCATGTAAATTCTCTAGAGCACTGCCATTCAGGGACTACAGATTCCCAAAGGAGAAGAAAAGATAAACTCAGAGTAACTCTATTTCAATACATGTAAGTTCCTAACAGAGAATTTTCTGTGGACTAATAATATTATCAGGAAAGGCACTGAGAAAGTAAAATGGATTCTAAAACTCCCAAATGGAGTTATTTTAAAAGCAAATGTGCTCGCTCTTTTCTTCACACTCGCTCCCTTTTCTTCACTACCTTGCCCTTTTCTGGTCACTGCATATCACAGCTGAAAGAGGCATCTGGGGCCTTCTCTAGGGCAGCCCGAGACATCTGGGTGGGGAGACAGAGGAGTTGCTGCCATTTCTGCATAAAGAGAAGAGTCACCAAAACAGAGAAATTACAAGTATGGTTCTAAGCTCTGTCTTATTTTCGGGTGTTTCTTTAATTATTCTTTCAATTTATTCCACAGAAAAAATTTTTAAAGACGAAAAAACTTGAAAAAGTTTTGCAAATATCAGCCAAGAACACTGAAAGAATGTGCTCTCAAAATACCTTATTGTAAACAAATATTCATCTCGGTAGGCAAGAGCTGAATGTCTGATTTAGAGATTATCCTGAGATAGTTAAAAGAGTCAGAAAAAACTTAAATTCAATGTGATTGCACCCTAAGAAGTGGGAAAGGGCAATTTTATTTAGCCACAACATTCAGCTTGGAACATCTTAGTTCCCCGACTGAGGATTGATCCTTGGGCCCTCGGCAGTGAAAGCAAGAAGTCCTAACCACTGGATTGCCAGGGTATTCCCAGGAGAGGGGAATGGAGAGGAGGCTAAGAAGGTCGAGGTCAACAAGCTTGATGAGAAAGCTCAAGAAACAGCTTGAATTGAACTTAATCAAAACTAGCTAATAAAGTAGAATATCAATGTGATATTTGATAGAAGGCTGAAATAATTCTAGAATAGAAGAATAGAGAAAGAATAATAGAAGAGTCTGGTAATTTCATTAAAAAATTAAAGACAAACATAAACATTTTGCTGGACTTAGAAAACTAAATATAATCATATGTCAATAAAAGTCATAAACTGAACTAAAAATCTTAACAAAAGAGAATTAAAAAGAGAAAACATTGAACTCTTTCTTCCTTTAATATTTGTGATAACTTTATAAGACAAATATTATTATTTTTACTTTTTAGATTAGGAGGCCATGATTCTAGAAGATTCATAATGTGCTTGAGGTCACACAGATATTTTTGTTTCTGCAACTATTGGTAGGCATTTTACAAAAAAAGATTTCATGGTAAATAATTTTTGAAAAACAGCTTATCACATTACTCTCTTCTAGAGATTAAGCTTTGAAAGTTTGTGCAGAGATAAATGTTTTCAGCCTCCCTTTAAGCCAAAATTTCTCAAACTTATAACATGATGAGAAATGTGTGTGTGTTTGTGTGTGTGTATGTTTGTGTGCTCTTGCTACCTTTGTGAGCACATGAATGTTCTATGGGAAGCATTTCGGAAAAGATATCAAAAGCTATAATGAAACTAAGCTAATAAATGGAATTTAATAGAGAGCAATTTAAATCTGGCATTGGATAGTCTCAGAATCTCCATAGCTCTATTTAAAGAAGAAATTGGATATTTTAAAAGTCTGATTACGCAGGAACAAAATTCAGGGCAACAATGTCATTTAAAATGCTCAGGAGCAGGGCTATCATGAGTCAAAAGATGATAACAAAGCTGAAAGTCAATGAAATCTCAGGTTATATTAATATCAGTATAATGCCAATATCAGGTGAGGCATGTCTGACCCTGGATAAAACCGTGAAATAGAATGTTTACAAATTAAAGAAGAATCAGACATTAACAACGTCTAAAGTTCTGGGAACAATGTCACATGACATTACTGGGGAAACTGAGAATATTTTAAAGATATTTGGTTAGAGGCTTGGGGCTGCTGAGGGGAGGTAGTTATCTTTCATAGTTAAAAGATTGTCGTAAGGATAATGGTGTAGATTTAGTCAGTGTTTTTCTAGAGTGATGAACAAGGACTAACAAACTATAGTGACAAGGGATTAAGTTTATTATTATACATGATAAAATGATTCACTAAGTAAGATATCTGAGAAAAATATGGGTTGATGAATGATTAGATTTCTTATATAGTCTCTTAGAAGTTACCAAAGACTAGAGGCATTGTCCAGTTACTTCATTTAATAGAGGTTCACTCTGGAAATTCATTAATGAAAAAGGAAGTCTCCAGTTATTAAAGTATGTTCCCAGACAAGAAGACTGGAATGGGTTATCATTTCCTACTCCAGGGGATCTTCCTGACCTAGGAGTTGAACACACATCTCTTGCATTGGCAGGCAGATTCTTTACCACTGATTCACTAGGGAAATCCCAGAAACCCCATAGCTGTGTTTAAAGAAGAAATAGAACATTATATACTGATGTCCAGAATTCAAACATCTTTAGCTATCAAAGAACTGTTCTGTTGACCNCTCCAGTTATCAAAGTATGTTCCCAGACAAGAAGACTGGAATGGGTTATCATTTCCTACTCCAGGGGATCTTCCTGACCTAGGAGTCGAACACACATCTCTTGCATTGGCAGGCAGATTCTTTACCACTGATTCACTAGGGAAATCCCAGAAATCCCATAGCTGTGTTTAAAGAAGAAATAGAACATTATATACTGATGTCAAGAATTCAAACATCTTTAGCTATCAAAGAACTGTTCTGTTGACCCAACACAGCAACTCCAGTGATTGGCTTTGCTTTTGACTGGGCTTCTCCTCTTTGCTACTCCAGCAACTTTGATCTGCCCCACAGTTAAGTTCCTTCCAATTATCAAACTACATTCTTTCAAGCAACTGTAGAGTACTTGTTTGGTGCTCAGAAGAAAATTGGGCATTTGAATTTCAGGCACCTTTCTAGATTACAAACTCACCACTAGCCAGTTGTTCAGCCTTGAGTTTCACCATTCCCTTCTCCATACGTTTTCCATTTGATTGCCCTTCACAACTCATATGTATACAACAACTAATTCTATATTTCTCATTCATTTTTGCAAATCACATTGATTTACCACTCAGATAATAAATCCTAGGGGAAATATCCAAGAGATTGAGCATCTACAATGTATCAGGTTCCCAAGCCTAAGGATAGCACAGTCAATAAGACAGATGAGTATCCTGTTTGCACAATTCTAATTTAGTCACTAAACAATGAAGTAAATGAATAGATAATTCCAGAGATAAGTGTTATAAAGAAAAGAAGCTGGGCAACAGAATAAGGAAAAACAACAGAGATCGGGACACGGAAGAGCTTATTTCTACTCTCACAGCAGACTCCGAGAAGTGAAGAACTGAGTGATGAGATGCCTCCCACTTGAACACTGGGAGGAAAAATGGTTGAAGTAGAGGGAACCATGATGGTAAGCATGACATGTTTAGGGAAGAGAGGCCACTATGGCAAAAGCACAAAAATCAGATTGTGGTTGAAGATGTGGTCAGTGTGAAGAACAAGAGCCAGATTCTGCAAGGATGTGGAAACCTTGAGAATGAGTTTGTATTTAACCTAAGGGGCTTCCTTGGCAGTTCAGATGGTAAAAGCGTCTGCCTACATTGCGGGAGACCCAGGTTCGATACCTGGGTCAGGAAGATCCGCTGGAGAAGAAAATGGCAACCCACTCCAGTGCTCTTGCCCAGAAAATTACATGGACCGAGGAGCTTGGTAGGCTTCAGTCCATGGGGTTGCACAGAGTCGGACATGACTGAGCGACTTCACTTCACTTCACTTCAGTGGGAACAAGCAACTGAAGAGTTTCTAGCAATGGACCAGGAGGATCTAATTTACATTGTTAAGAGCTTACTCTGGTTATTTAGCACATAAGAATGGAAGTACGGAAGTTATTTAGTCTTTTGAAACATTCAGTAATACAGACAAGACATAGTTGATGGCTTGGACTATCACTGAAAGTGGGTCCAGAGAAGAAATGGTGGTGGTCAGATAAGAGGTGAGAATAAGAGGTGGTCAGATTCAGGATATATCTTGGAAGTAAAGTCAATGGGTTTTTTGATTGATGTGATGTGTGAAATCAAAATGAGGAGTCGAGGCAACAATTTTTGTACTTTATTCTTCAGCCTATTTCATACCAGTCTCTGCACTGCATGGTAAGAGTTCAAAATTGATAACAAAAATAAAGTATCTAAGTAAGAGAAGGTTTGAAAATGAGGAAGGGTCTACTTGATATTAGAGAATTATAAAAGAATGCATTGTGAGACCAGTATAGAAATAAAAGTAAAGGCTGTCTCTAATTCTGTGATCACTGTAGGAAGACCAGGGCTTCTGCATTTGTGGGATTTTCCATGTCTTTCCTCTATTTATTCTACCTCAGTTTCTATATTTTAAACAGGGCAATACGTTTTTCACAATGTTTCATTAAGTGCTACCACCTTATTATATAATTTTGATACAATTTGGTCAGCATAGATATAGACAAAGGAAAGGTAAAACAAAATGACAGTAAGAAAATATGTAAAGGCATAGGGGATGAAAGAAATAGAGGGGGAAAGCCTGAAACATGCCTGGAAAATACAAAGCAAATTCATTTCTGATCATCAGCTCTTGTGTACTTTTGAACCGAGGAAGTTTTGAGCTGAGTGAGCTAAAAAGGTGGCCAAGACTGATAACATGTCTTTGTTAATAGAAAAATTTTAAATGAATCGACTTGAGGGAGGCAAATTTAGAAGTCCTCTAATGAGCTTCTCAGAAAAAAAAAAAAAAAACTGAACCTAACATTTGGCTCATAAGTTAGTTTTCTTATTGAAAGAAGAGTCTAGTGAAATAAATTTTACAAAATGCTAAAAGAAAACGTCTACAGAGAGTTGAGACTCCAAACCACTGCACTTCAGACCTTTCTATTTTTTTCTTTTTTATCCTCTTTGTTGGTTAATCTAGAAACTATGCATCAGACTTCTAGGCAATACAAAGCTCTGAATGATTTGTGATAGACATTTGAAAAAAATCACATTGTGTCTATCAAATCTTATATTTGTGGAGGCGAACAGTAAAAATCAGGAGAATGAGTCTGCAATCTGTATTTCTTCTACAAGGATAATGCCCAGAACCCTTTGTGCTAGAGGAAGAATAGCACAGGATCTCAGGCCATGTCCTTGAAGTATTAATACAAATATGATTGCACAAGACTACCCATGGAAGATCTGCTTAGACCTTGGTATTTTGGTAAACCAAGTTTCGCAGCCTTATAAATGCTGCAGGGAAATTTTAGTAAGAATCTCATGAAAGTAGACAGATTGTAGAAAACATTACAAAGCTTTACTTCTTTAAGTCTCAAGGTAATTGTAAGCATCTGATTTTACCACCTCATTAATCTGGGAAACAGTCAGCTCCTTTTAACCATGGATAAAGAGTAAGAGAAATTTAAAGTTTCAAAGCTCCAAACTCTTCTAACCCAGTTTTTCAAACAGTTACAGAAAATATTTTGTCAACATAAGTAAATAAAATAAAGTGGTACTTGAGTTAAAAATGGAATATTTATATAGAACTTTTCATAGTGAAATGGCCAAGGTAAATGGGATAGTGGGGTCAGTTGGAGAGATACACATTATTTTTGTATAAAATATAATAAAAGTAGTGACATTAAAATAGAGAACAACTTTTCCTTTTTATTGGTCATCAGCAAATACCGGTGTGCCCCTCTGGAAAAAAAATATTTTCCATCAATGGGGGAAAAATAACTAGTATATCTGGATGGTTAAAGTAACCCTGGGGAAAAAATGTCAAAATCTAAAGCTTATTTCACATGTTTAAGCTGCTTTAAACATCTTGGGGCTTCCCAGGTGATGCTAGTGGTAAATAACCTATCTACCGATGTAGGAGATAATAAGGGACATGGGCTCGATCCCTGGGAAGATCCCCTGGAGGAGAAAATGGCAGCCCACTCCAGTATTCTTGCCTGGAGAATCCACATGGACAGAGCAGCCTGGCACACTACAGTCCATAGGGTTGCAAAGTGTCAGACACGACTGAAGTGACTTAGCACACACGCACAAGCTACTTTACTGGGAAGCATGCCCTCTGCAAAAAGAGCACAGAGTATACAGTAAGAAAGACATGTNCCTGGCACACTACAGTCCATAGGGTTGCAAAGTGTCAGACACGACTGAAGTGACTTAGCACACACGCACAAGCTACTTTACTGGGAAGCATGCCCTCTGCAAAAAGAGCACAGAGTATACAGTAAGAAAGACATGTTTGCCTCCATGCTCCATCACTAACAAGCCAGCTCATCTCAGGCCAGTTGCTTTACTTTTCTGAGCCTCAATGTCCTTAACTGTAAAATTAAGACTCAGAAATTAACCTCATTGGAGTTGCTCAAAGATGTAAATGAGACATCACCTTGGAAGCATTTGATTCATGATATGTAATGCTTCGGGGCTTCCCTGGTGGCTCAGGTGGTAAAGAACCTGCCTGCAATGCAGTAGACCTGGGTTTGATCCCTGGGTCGGAAGGATCTCCTGGAGAAGGGAATGGCTACTGGCTACTCCAGTACTCTTGCCTGGAGAATCCCTTGGACAGAGGAGCCTGGTGGGCTACTTTGTAGCCCATGGGGCCACAAAGAATTGGACACAACTGAGCAACTGACACACACATACACACAATATCTAGAGTACCTTCACATCTAATTCTCAATTTGTACATACAGAACAGCACCTATTTGAGAAATAAGAAAATTAAATGAGTCCCATAATTTTATTTTCCCTTAAAGTACTGAATGCTACTTTGTAATTATACTGAGGCACTTTATTATTAGCAATGAGTTGTGTGTGCTCAGTCCTTAGCTATAAATTAACCATTTCTTTACACAAATACACATCTTATAGCTTAGAAGCTCAAGACAAAGTATAGTGAGAAACTTGCCTTTTTTTTTTTATAGACTTAGGGATAAATGGAATAAGTGAAAGTAAAAGGCTACAAAAATAGACGATTTCTTCTGTCTCAAAGGCATTTTAAAAGAGAATATCTAAAGAAGAGCACCAAGTGTGGGCTTATTTAAGGTGAACATATTTGGAAAGTAATGGTCTAAGTTATAAATACTCAAGTAGGATTATTTATAAATAAAAAGAAATTCTAGAATCAATAAAGAATTTTCCAACTTTCACACTTTTAAAAGAGTTGGGGAGATAAAAGCCAAAGTGTGGCAGTTTTTAAACATAATTAACATTTAGTGACTCTTCCTTATAGACCAGGCACTAAACTGAGAGCTTACATTAACGATCTCATTTCATCACCCAATAGCTTTGTAATCTGTGTAATAAATTTTGACCTTGATATTAAGCATAAAGAATAGGCCAAGATCACACAATTATGAGACACAAACACTAGCATCTGATTCCAAAGTCCAAGCATTCAACCCTTTCACTATGCTCTTTAACAACACCAGTAGATCTCATGAGCTTCTGCTCAAACATTTCCACTTACCAATAAAAGCCTCCTGATGTTTAACCATAACTTACAAGATCAAAGTCTTCAAAATGATTAGCATAATATTGGACACAGTCTGACAATTTGTGTTCACTTTCTTCAAGAGCTTGTGAGAGTCTCCAGATTGAGCTTATGTTTTTTCCCAAGTGAATTCATTTTCTAAAATTCCATTTTCTTTTCCTCTTGCAAGTATCAGTAGGTATAAATTTCAGTAAACTCTGATTTATTAGATTGATTTGCAGGAATCCTCTCTTCTTATGTAATCTCTTGCTTTCAGTGAAGATATAAATTATTTCTTTTTATAGGTAGCATTTATTGAGTGTAAGTATGTGTCAGGCACAGTGCTAAGCTCTATGCATAACTTACTCAGTTTGATCCTCACCAGCCTCTATATGTTGCTATTATCTCTGTTATATGTCTGCAGAAACTGAGACTCAGAAAAGGTAAGTGTCTTGTCCAACATTATAAAGCTTTCAGAAAGAGATAGGTTTGATTCGAGAGCTATGGGACTACAAGTTCAAACTTTTAGTCATTATAAAGTTGGGTTAATGTCACTTTTCATGAGCTGAGTGTATCTTGGATAAGACAGAAAACCTTAATGATCCACAATCTCCTCATATGAAAACTGGAAATGATGATATATTGGGTTGGCCAAAAAGTTCGTTCAGGCTTTCTGTAATATCTTATGAAAAACCCAGATGAACTTTTTGGCCAACCTAATAACTAGCTCTTAGATTATGACCAGTAAATATGAGATAATGTATGTGTGATAGCTTAAAGAGTACTAGAACATATGTAGTAAGTATTAAATAAATACAAACTAAAATTTTACTTCCACCCAGTAGTGTTTTTTAATAGAAACGATAAGTACTATATAGATATGTTTGGGTGTATCTCAGATTTTATGAACACCAAGTTTCAATAATGGCAGGACAGAGAAGCTTCCTGGAAAGACTTCTATCTAATTATATACTGTTAAATGCTACTGTTGGTGTTGGTTAATCTTGCTTGGCCTTGTCTTTTGGCTCAAGCCTCACTCTCCATGTGAGCTATTGTATAAGTCCTAAGGAGAAGTGAGGCTATAAGTAAAAGCTCCCACAGTATTACAGGATTTTTGTGAGCCAAAATATCTATAAGACTCTGATGGGAAAAAACAGAAATGCAAGGCATCACTCTCTATGATCAAAGTAACATGGAGGAAAGACAGTCCCCTAAAAATGATTTTCTGGGAAGAAGTTCATAGAGTTTAAACCCTTCCTCTTTCTTTGTTGTTTGGGCTTGCCTCCTTAGATGGTATCTCAAACCACGGCAAAGGACCATCCTGCAGGCTCACAGTGAAAAAGAAGCAGGCCTTAAATTTAACCCCATCCTTCTAAAATCATTTGGTTTGGAATTTCAGGAAAATATGTCAAAGTTACATTTATTCTTTAGTTTTCCTTGAAATCTACCAAAAGTGCCCAAAAAGTTTTAATGGGGAGAAACATTGCACTCACAAGTTCAGAAAAGAGCTAGTAAACAAACACTTTAAAAAAAAAAAAGGCAAGGGGAACAATCACACAAAATCTACTGAGTTCGGTTCGGTAAAATGTAGCCAAAAATAAGGGAGGAAGATATAAATTTAAGCATCTTGAAGTAAGCCAAAGGATCACTCAAAGACTCTTCCAATGACATTTTATATAACATAAGGAGGATTAAGGGCATGGCTTCTGAAGAAGACACATGGTACAGTCCTAAGAAAGCCAAAGCCAACACCATGCAAATAGAAGAGGAGAAACTGCCACCAAGGCTGAGATATCTGACCTCTAACTACCATCTGGAGGTAACATGAGGAAGAGGATAAATGAGGAACAAAAACCAGATTTGCAGTTAAGGATGAATGCAACTGAGCAGTAATAAATCCGGAATGATCACTTTTAAGACCATGGTAAGCCAATATGCTCTACTGAAACCCAATATGGTCTCTGCCTAGTTCACCTGCTCACATTGAAAGGAAACATGCTATCAGGTCAGAAAACTATGTTGAACTGATGAGGACTTGTGAGGCAACATTCCTGATCTGAAGCTGTCCATGACTCCAGTTCAGACCTGGGGTGCATGGTCCACACTACTCTAAGGCACAGGTGAACATTAACTTCCTCATTCAGGAAGGGGAATAAGAAACAAGATTCTAACATGGGAACCTCAGCCAAAAGCCACGATTTTTAAAAAGATGAATAAAAAGAAAAGAACAGCAAAAAATCTAAGAGTACCCTATGAAATGGAAAAAAAAATTAAGCTCTTATAAAATTAAAAGGATTATGAATTCTGAAAAGGGATTCAGTGAAGAGCTACAGTGATCAAGAACACACCAAAGAAATAAATCACCCTGGTTAAGAGTAACCAGAAACAATAGGTTATATCATCAAAGTCTTCAGTTGAAACTATTAGGTACAGAATAAAAAATAGCTATGTACTATATATTTTTTAAAATAAAAGTA
>SJYW01000136.1:0-13146 GCA_006410735.1 Raphicerus campestris | reverse complement strand
CTTCACATCAGGTGGCCAAAGTATTGGAGTTTCAGCTTCAGCATCAGACCTTTCAGTGAATATTCAGGACTGATTTCCTTTAGGATGGACTGGTTGGATCTCCTTGCAGTCCAAGGGACTCTCAAGAGTCTTCTCCAACACCACAGTTCAAAATAATCAATTCTTCAGCACTCAGCTTTTTTTATGGTCCAACTCTCATATCCATACATGACTACCGGAAAAACCATAGCTTTGACTAGACAGACATTTGTTGGCAAAGTAATGTTTCTGCTTTTTATTATGCTGTCTAGGTTGGTCATAGCTTTTCTTCCAAGGAGCAAGTGTCTTTTAATTTCTTGGCTGCAGTCACCATCTGCAGTGATTTTGGAGCACAAGAAAAGAAAGTCTCCTGCTGTTTTCATTGTTTCCCCATCTATTTGCCATGAAGTGATGGGACCAGATGCCATAATCTTCGTTTTCTGAATGTTGTTTTAAGCCAACTTTTTCCCTCTCCTCTTTCACTTTCATCAAGAGGCTCTTTAGTTCTTCTTCACTTTGTGCCATAAGGGTGGTGTCATCTGCATATCTGAGGTTATTGATAATTCTCCCAGCAGTCTTGGTTACAGCTTGTTTGCACATGTTTTCTACTGTTCCATGGGTTGTTTTTTTTTTTTTTGTCTTGGTGTCAGAAATCTTTCTCCTATAAATTTATAATGATAACAGACAGTAGTTTGCTTATTAATCCTTGACTGCCAGAATTAAAGGTTATGTCTGATACCAATTTATTTAAAGAGAGGGGGAAAAAGCACTTTTCTTATGATAACCATTTCTTTGGCTTCATTATTCATTTCATACATTTCCCAAGTATACCCACAGAACATGCATCCTTGTTCACAGCTAGTTTTGAAACTCCATAAGAGAAGAACATTCTGTAGGAATGCTGGGGATAAGTGCAGACCTTGCCTTGTTTAGAGAGGTTAAGGGAATTGTGCATTCCATTTCTGCCTGACCTCATGAGATTTATGATGCTATAAGGTAAGCTTTCAGGGAAAAAAAAACCTCAGCTAGAAAGAGCCACTGAGGGTCTAGGAAAATGTCCTCATAGAAAATCACATCTGACATACAGGAATCTTGTCCTAATCCGAAATCTACCTACAGAAGCTTTTGGAAAACTATGTCATTGTCTAACACCTGTGTCCATAAATCCCCCCCTCTTAGGCGACCTAAATCCCTCTTCTTAACATATAAAATAATTCTGTAATGCTTGGGATTTACCTAGTGCCTTTCTTCCTCAGTCCTGTCTATAAATCCTTCTAATAACTCCATGAGGCAAGGATGTGTAAATATTACTATTTACACTTAATTACCTCATCTTAACTCCTTTCTCTATGAAGAGAGAATAATAGTAATATTTACTCATTTTTTTTTACCCTTTTTATAGAGAAAAGAAGGCAAGGAGTGATTAAGTGGGTTTTCGCTGGTTCATGAGAGAGGCAGGCCCAGAAGGCAGGAAAGAAGGGAGGAGAAGCCCCCGCGGGGGACAGGAGTGCAAAGCCAGCCCGGCACCTGGTTTAGCCCTGCCGCCCCAGTAGCTTCACTCTCCCTTCAGGGCCCTCACACAAAGAAAGGGCCTCCGTCTTGGCTTAATGGTCTACTGTTGCCATCTTGAAATTCTTAGCAAACTTTGAACAAGGGCCCCCGTGTTTTCTGGCACTGGCCCCACAAACAGTGCAGCCTGTCCCGGGCATAATAGAATCTGTTTAAGATCCTGTTAATCAGAGGAGATGCTGAGTGTGAAGAGAATTTTGCAGCCTGTGGTGAACTGTGCGCGTGTGTCTGTAAAGGAAGCGGGGGTCAGAGAGGCAGAAAGCGTCAGTAAAGCAGGGCATGAGGACTGAAGGGAACGAGGGAAACCAATGCATGGGAAAGGAACCTTAAAACTAAGATCGTTTTGGGAACCTCAGCCTGCAGTGTGAGAGACTTAGGTTCTCACGGATCCCTGGGTTGGGAAGATCCCCTGGAGAAAGGAATGACTGCCCACTCCAGTATTCCTGGGGTCGCAAACAGTCAGACATAATTGAGTGACTTTCACTGGTGGTCCCATGGTTAAGGCTTTGCCTTCCAACGCAGGGAGTGCAGGTTCAACCCCTGGTCAGGGAACGAAGACCCCACGTGCTGAGGGGAGTGGTCAAAAAGTAAAACAGAAAACCTGAGGTCATTTTAAAAGCTGGGAGGGTGCCATTGGATCACTTTTATTTATGAAGGTCACAGTTCGTGGGACTGGAAAGTGTATAGTGTTTCACACACGCAGCCAGTCATTCTTACTTGCAGATTCTGTCTTTACGAATTTGCCTACTAATTAAAATGTATTTTTAACCCTCAAATCAGTAATTCTCAGGGCACTTTCACAGTCATTGACAGACATGCCCAGAGCAGTGGAAACTTCAGATCACCCCCAAGGAGCATGCTCCCAACAAGGCCAAACAAGGTGACGTTCTGCCTTCTTCTTTCAGCTCTGGGTACAGTGAGTGGGCGTCCTCTGGGTGGACTGTGTAATGCCACTGTTTGTTTGCATTTTGGTTGGCGATCTTGCTGTCTACAGTTGCCACCAGATGTACTGCTCACACACTGTCTTGTGTGGCTCAGTACAAGGAGTCTGCCATATGCCTTATGGAGATCATAAGTGTGTTCACCAAGCTTTGTTCAGGCGTGAGTTATAATAATGGTCTTGACCATGAGTTCAGTGTGAAGGAATCAGCAATATACATGGAATAAGTTGTCTTTAAACAGTTACATGGCTTCCCGGGTAGCACAGTGGTAAAGAACCCACCTGCTAATGCAGGAGATGCAAGAGACAAAAGTTCGATCCCTGGGTCGGGAAGATCCCCTGGAGAAGGAAACGGCAACCCACTTCAGTATTCTTGCCTGGGAAATCCCGTGGACAGAGGAGGCTGATGGGCTACAGTCCATGGGGTCTCAAAGGGTTAGATACAGCTGAGTGCACACACAGAGACATACATAAAACAAGGTTATGTATTGATAGTTTAATGTTGTGACCAGTAGCTCATGGAAACCTGATCCTCTGTTTCCCTGGGAGCAAAGGCTCTGTATTCACTGATTCACTCCTGGCAGTGACTTTATAGGGTATACCTACTGAGAGCAATGAGAATCAATTGCAAATGTGTGTAACCCACATGACGTGACTGATGGCAGCTCTCCACTTAAATGAAAAATTCTGAATCCTTTAAGCTGGGCCCTGTCTTAGCCTAGTTTAGCCCCTTTATGGACAAGGATTCTTCCTAAAGCATTTCTTAAAGGCTTAGAGAATCTGTGTAATACTTGGAACACCAGATCCAGCCAGAACCATATCACTTGATTCACAGACTTTCCCCCCCACATTTAATATTTCTGAAGTCAGGAAACATCTTATACTGGATTTATTTAACTAACAACCAAAGCCCATTCTCCCAGAGCCATTGCTGAATCCCTGGTGCTCCTTCCAGTCAAGAGCCGGCAGACTTTTTTCCATAAAGGACCAGGTAATAAATGTCACAGGCTTTGTGGGTCCTGTGGCCTTTGCCACAGCTAGTCAGCCACAGATAATACCTAAATGAAGGAGCATGGCTGGGTTCCAGTAAAATTTTCTCATATAAATTTCACATGTCAAAAATATTCTTTAGAGTTTTGTTTTTCCAACTGTTTAAAAGTATAAAAAAAACAAAATGAAAAATTCTTACAGACACCATTATTAGGTCAGATTTACCCTGGAGGCCATAATTACTGACCCCTCATTCATTCAGTGGCCTCACAGAAGTAAAGGGATAAATTCAGCCACCTTGGTGTCTACTGGAGAGTCCCTGTTTGGATTAGAAGAGGCCTTTGGTCCTTAGCCAGTGGTGTCTGCCTCTTGTTACTCAGTGATCCTTCGCGTTCAGAGACTGAAATAAGGATTTAACTGCTTCATCTTGATGTAACCAGATATTAAAGTTGGTAACTTATAAATATGAATTGGTTTAGATTTTTACACTGCTCCGTGGAGCCTGTATTTGCAAGAGGGATCTAGGAAATATTGAAAACAAAAGTAGCAAAAGTTCATACTTCTATATACAGTAACATGCCAATGCATTTCACACACAACCCTTTCATTAGATTTCCTTTGTTCAGCAATGTTCTAATTACCCCTTTATCTTTAAGCTCTACTTTCTGCTTTTCCATTGTGTCATTTTTCTTTGTGGTTTTCACACGTACAATAGACCTTATTCACAAGAAGGCGGAGCCGCGATCTAGAACGAGGCTAGTAATGCAGGGAAAGTTAAACAGGGTGGAAATTAAATAAATTTAAGGACAAAAAAAAATCAGAAGGAAATTGAACCCTTCTTGCTTTAGCACAGCATCCAAATAACATATTTTGAAGATTGAATATTCATCACCGACCAAAGATGGATGCCTGGTGTTGAATTTATTATAAAAACGATGATGAGAAGTGAATTCAGATGTAGCCTCAGATAACAGTCAGATACTAATGGATGGGAGCAGCGGAGAGTGCTCAGAAATGCCCTTGGCTTTTCATGACCTGCTTCTGACCCCCGCAGCCAGCCCACTCCTGGGCACCTGGTGTGGCCCAGCTGCTCGAGCCGTCCGTACCAGCCTAGACTCGGGAGCCAGCCCTCTGCGGCCGCGCGGGACAACCCTGCAGCTCTCCCTCATCAGGCAGCTGGGCCTCTGGAAGCAGAGCCAGAGGTGCCCATTTGGCCTGAAGTCACCCTCACCAGGGGTCCACTTGTCTAGAATTTGCAGGCAGAGCTCACAAGAGCAAGCAGCCGCATAGAGGCTTATCTCCTGCATCCGGGACACACTTGAACCCAGATGCCTGTGTCCATGCAGAATGGCCCTTGGCAGAGGAAGGCAGTTTTTTAAAATAGGGAATCCAGGTACTCGTCTTCCAGATGGCAGCTTTCCTGCCAGTGGTAACTCAGAACCCCAGAACCTCCTGCTAAGTTCCCCAAATGCCTCCCATAGGCCGAGAATTTAGTTGATATCCTGAGTATATTCACTTGTAAACTGGCCAGGAAATGCATTTTGGTGAGTGTTTCTAAAAAATAGCCTTTCTAGATAGTTTTCTGACCATGCCTGTTTTTTGCGTTTTTTAAGTATAGTTGATTTACAGTATGTGTTTGTTGCTACTCTACAGCAGAGTGATTCAGCTATACATATATATACACACATTGTTTTTTATTCTTTTCCATTATGGTTTATCTTAGAATATCAAATAGAATTCTCTGTGCTACAGAGTAGGACCTTGTTGTTTACACATACACACACACGCACGCACTCGTGTACACACACATACATAAGTTTACATCTGCTAACCCCAGCCTGCAACTCCATCCCAACCCCCACCCCTTTGGAGACCCATCAGTCTGCTCTGTGTGTCTCTGTTTCTGTTTCACAGGTCCCACACGTAAGTGATCATACGGTATTTGTCTTTCTCTCTGATTTAATTTCATCTGATGATCTCTAGTTGCATCTCCGTTGCTGCAGATGACATTGTTTTGTCCTTTTTATGACTGACATTCCATTGTGTATATGCACCACATCTTCCTGATCCATTCATCTGAACATTGAGGTTGTTTTCATGTCTTGGCTATTGTGAATAGTGCTGCTATAACATAGGCGTATATTTATCTTTCTGAATTCTAGTTTTCCCTGAATATATGCCCAGGAGTGGGATTGCTGAATCATACAGTAATTCTGTTTTTAATTTTCTGAGGAACCTCCATACTGTTTTCAACAGTGGCTGCACCAACTTACATTCCCACTAGTAGTGTGGGAGGGTTCCCTTTCCTCCACCCACTCTCCAGCATTTGTTATTTGCAGAGTTTTTAGTGATCACCATTGTGACCAGTGTGAGGAGGTGCTAACTACCCTCATTGTAGTCTAGATTTGCATTTCTCTGATAATTAGAGATGTTGAACAGCTTTCTTATGCCTAATGGCTGTCTGTATTTCTTCTTTGGGAAATGTTTATTTAGGTCTTCCACCCATTTTTTTTTAATTGGGTTGTTAGTTTCTTGTTGTTTAGTTATGTGAGCTGTTTGTGTGTTTTGGAAATGAAACTCTTTGTCAGTTGCATCACGTGCAAATATTTTCTCTCATCCTGTAGGTTGTCTTTTCGTTTTGTTTATGGTTTCACTTGCTGCGCATATCTTGTAATTTTTATTGGATCCCACTTGTTTGTTTTTATTTCTGTTGCCTTAGAAGACTGACCTATGGTATGATTTATTTCAGAAAATGTTTTGCCAATGGTCTCTTTTAGGAGTTTTATGGTGTCGGATCTTATGTTTAAGCCCTTAAGCCATTTATAGTTTTTTTGCGTGTGTGTGGTGGGAGGGTGTGTTCTAACTTCATTGGTTTATATCCAACAGTCCAACTTTTCCAAATCCACTTGGTGAATAGCCTGTCTTTTTCCCATTGTCTATTTTTCTCTTCATTGAAGATTAATTGATCAAAGGTGTGTGTTTATTTCTGGACTCTTTATTCTGTTCTATCAATCCATATGTTTGTTTTTGTGCCAATACAATATGTTTTTGATTACTGTAGCCTTGTCGTATTGTCTGAAGTCTGGGACAGTTATGTCTCTTAACTTTGCTTTTTCCTTCAGGATTCCTTTGGCAATTCTAGATCTTTTACGATTCCATATGAATTTTAGGATTATTCTAGTTCTGTGAAAAATGTGATAGGTAATTTGTCAGGGATCACATTAAATCTGTAGATTGCTTGGGATAACATGTTCATTTTAACAATGTTAATTCTTCCAAACCAGGAGCGTCGCATATGTTTCCGTTTCTTTGAATCACCTTCCGCTTCCTGCATCAGTTTTATGGGTATCAGCGCATCAGTCGTTCACTTCCTGCTCGGGTTTATTCTGAGTATTTATGTTGGGTGGTGTGATTTTAAAAGTTATTGTTTTATTTTTACATTCCCTTTATGATATTTCATTGTTGGTGTAAAGAAATTTCTGTATGTTAATCATGTATCTTACTACTTTGCTGATTTTCTTGATCAGCTCTATCTAGTTTTTGGTGGAATCTGGGGAGTCCCTAAGGGTTTTCTATATATAATATTGTATCATCTTCATGTGACAATTTTACCTCTTTCCTTCCAATTTGGATATGTTTTATTTCTTTTTCTTATCTGATTGCTGTGGCTAGGACTTCCAGGACTGTGTTGAATAGAAGACATGATAGTGGGCATCCTTGACTTGTTCCAGATTTTAGCATGAAGGCTTTTACCTTCAGTACCACTGAGTATTATATTGGCTGTGGATTTGTCATGAGTAGATTTTACTGTCTTGAGTATATGTTCCTTCTAAAGCCAGCTAGGTGAGAGTTTTTATCACAAATACATCCTTGAATATTTTCAAATGCTTTTTCTGCATCTTTTGAGATGAACGTGTGATTTTGTCATCTGTTGATGAGATGTTATCACATTGATTGATTTGCTTATGGTGACATTCTTGTGAACTTGGCAAGAATTCCACTTGCTCATGGTATATGATCTTTTTTATGTGTTATTGGATTCGAGTACTTTTTTTATTGAACTATAACTGACGTATAATATTATGAAAGTTTAAGGTGTCCAGCATACTGCTTTTATACATTTATATATTGTGAAATGATTACTACCATAGGATTAGCTAACCTCTCTATCATGTCACATAATTATCATTTCTTTTTTGTGGTAGGAACAGTTAAGATTGAATCAATCCATGTAGTCCACGGGGTTGCAAAGAGTCAGACACTGCGGAGTGACTAGCAACTTTATAGTGAGCTTAAGCTGAGTAGCAGCTTTATAAAATAGTGTTCATGTCTGTAATCACTATGGTGTGCATCAGATCTCTAGGACTTACCTACTGGTTGCAAGTTTGTACCCTTAAACAACATCTGTTTGTCGACGTCCCTCTTCCCCTTGGTAACCAGTCTTCTAATCTCAGTTTTTAAGAGTCTGGCTGTTTTAGATCGCACATATAAATAAGATCATACCGTATTTGTCTCTGTCTGGCATATCTCACTTAACATAATTGCGATCCATCAGAGTTGCTGCACATTTCCTTCTTTCTCATGGCTGAAAAATATCTCTTATGTGTATGTGTGTATCACATCTTCTTCCTCCATTCATCTGTTGACTCTCAGGTTATTTCCATGTCTTGGCTACTGGGAGTAATGCTGCAGTAAGCACAAGAGTGGATATCTCTCTCTGATGTCCCATCTTCCTTCCCTTCAGCTGCATAACCAGGAGTGGGGTTGCTGGGTCGTAGGGTTGTTCTGACGTTTTGAGGAACTCTGTACTATTCTGCATAGTGGCTGAACCACTTTGCATTCCCACCAGCAACGGTGTGCAGGGTCCCATTTTCTAAACATCCTCACTGACACATTTCTCTTCTCTTCTTGGTGACAGCGATTCTAACAGGTGTCATTATCTGGTATCAGTGGAGTTGGTATCTCACTGTGGTTTTGATTTACATTTCCCTGATTAGTGAGGTGGAGCATCTTTTCCATGTACCTTTGGCCATTTGCATGTCTTCTTTAGAAAAAAAAAGTATATTCAGTTCCTCTACCCATTTGTCAATTAAATTGCTTATTATTGAGTTATGAATTTTTAATATATTTTGGATATTAATCCCTTATCTTATATATGATTTGAAGATATTGTCTCCTATCCTGTAGTTTGCCTTTTTCATTTTTTATTGTTTCTTTTGCTCTGCAGAAGCTTTATAGCTTGATGTAGTTGTGCTTGTTGAACTTGTTGCTTTTGGTACTTGTGCTTTTGGGGTCAATGGACATGAATTTGAGCAATCCAAGAGAGAGTGAAGGACAGGGGAGCCTGGAATGCTGCAGTCCAGGGGCCACAAAGAGTCACACATGACTTAGCAATTGAAGATCAGCAGCTATTGTTCTGGATAGGATTTCTAGTACTATACTGATTAAGAGGGGTGAGAGTGGGCCCTCTTGCCTTGCTCCTGATAATAGAAAAAAACTTTCAGTCTTTCTCCATTGAGTATAACAGTAGCTCTGAGTTTGTCGTATGTGGCCTTTATTTTGTTCAGGCCTTTATTTTGTTCAGGTATTCTCCCTTTATTTTGTTCAGGTTCACCCAGTCTGCTGAGAGATTTTTCACGAAGGTGTCAGGGGTGTTCATAATGTCTTCGGTTCTGTCTCGTTGCAACAAAAATTTGAAGCAATGGACAGACCAGTGTTACAGCCCATGTAATTTTCTCAGACCGACCAGTGTTACAGCTCTGTGTTATAGCTCAGTTTTATTTAGAAAGCAAAGGAAAATACATCCTTGAGGTGTGAGGGCGTGCCATCCCGAAAGCCTCGAAGGGAAGAGAAGCCCCCAGCTCAGTTTTGGCTCCTCTTATGTGTTTTTTCTCCTCCCCCTGGGTCTGCGCTGTGTGCGTTGGGCTAGCCAGGAGGGCTGTTTGCTCTACCTGAGGTCCTCACTCTGGTCCTCGGACCTTCCCTAGCTGTTTTCACGGGCTTTCCCTTCTTTGTCTTTTAGTCACTGCCATTCTGGACTCCTTTTTCCTATTCTAACTACCTAACAAAGGGACGTTGTATTTTATGAGGTGCTTTTTCTGCATCTACTGAGATGACCGTCTAAGTTTTAATTCTGTTAATGTAGTGTACTACATTTAGGGGCTTCCCAGGTGGCACTGGCAGCAAAGACCCTGCCAGTGCAGGAGACTGAAGAGATGTGGGTTTCATCCCCGGGTTTGGAAGATCCCCTGGAGAGGGAAATGGGGACCCACTCAAATATTCGTGCCTGGAGAATCCCGTGGACAGAGCAGCCTGGTGGGCTACAGTCCACAGGTTCACGAAGAGTCAAACTTGACTGAAGTGACTTAGGATGGACAGACCACATTTATTGATCTGTGTATGTTGAACTCTCTTTAATCCCAGAGATAAATCTCAATTNGACGTCCCTCTTCCCCCTGGTAACCAGTCTTCTAATCTCAGTTTTTAAGAGTCTGGCTGTTTTAGGTCGCACATATAAATGAGATCGTACCGTATTTGTCTCTGTCTGGCATATCTCACTTAACATAATTGCGATCCATCAGAGTTGCTGCATATTTCCTTCTTTCTCATGGCTGAAAAATATGTGTGTGTGTGTATCACATCTTCTTCCTCCATTCATCTGTTGACTCTCAGGTTATTTCCATGTCTTGGCTACTGGGAGTAATGCTGCAGTAAGCACAAGAGTGGATATCTCTCTCTGATGTCCCATCTTCCTTCCCTTCAGCTGCATAACCAGGAGTGGGGGTGCTGGGTCGTAGGGTCATTCTGACGTTTTGAGGAACTCTGTACTGTTCTGCATAGTGGCTGAACCACTTTGCATTCCCACCAGCAACGGTGTGCAGGGTCCCATTTTCTAAACATCCTCACTGACACATTTCTCTTCTCTTCTTGGTGACAGCGATTCTAACAGGTGTCATTATCTGGTATCAGTGGAGTTGGTATCTCACTGTGGTTTTGATTTACATTTCCCTGAGTAGTGAGGTGGAGCATCTTTTCCATATACCTTTGGCCATTTGGATGTCTTCTTTAGAAAAAAAAAGTATATTCAGTTCCTCAACCCATTTTTCAATTAAATTGCTTATTATTGAGTTATGAATTTTTAATATCTTTTGGATATTAATCCCTTATCTTATATATGATTTGAAGATATTGTCTCCTATCCTATAGTTTGCCTTTTTCATTTTTTATTGTTTCTTTTGCTCTGCAGAAGCTTTATAGCTTGATGTAGTTGTGCTTGTTGAACTTGTTGCTTTTGGTACTTGTGCTTTGGGGGTCAATGGACATGAATTTGAGCAATCCAAGAGAGAGTGAAGGACAGGGGAGCCTGGAATGCTGCAGTCCAGGGGCCACAAAGAGTCACACATGACTTAGCAATTGAAGATCAGCAGCTATTGTTCTGGATAGGATTTCTAGTACTATGCTGATTAAGAGGGGTGAGAGTGGGCCCTCTTGCCTTGCTCCTGATAATAGAAAAAAACTTTCAGTCTTTCTCCATTGAGTATAACAGTAGCTCTGAGTTTGTCGTATGTGGCCTTTATTTTGTTCAGGTATTCTCCCTTAATACCCAGTCTGCTGAGAGATTTTTCACGAAGGTGTCAGGGGTGTTCATAATTTCTTCGGTTCTGTCTCGTTGCAACAAAAATTTGAAGCAACGGACAGACCAGTGTTACAGCCCATGTAATTTTCTCAGACAGACCAGTGTTACAGCTCTGTGTTATAGCTCAGTTTTATTTAGAAAGCAAAGGAAAATACATCCTTGAGGTGTGAGGGCGTGCCATCCCGAAAGCCTCGAAGGGAAGAGAAGCCCCCAGCTCAGTTTTGGCTCCTCTTATGTGTTTTTTCTCCTCCCCCGGGTCTGCGCTGTGTGCGTTGGGCTAGCCAGGAGGGCTGTTTGCTCTACCTGAGGTCCTCACTCTGGTCCTCGGACCTTCCCTAGCTGTTTTCACGGGCTTTCCCTTCTTTGTCTTTTAGTCACTGCCATTCTGGACTCCTTTTTCCTATTCTAACTACCTAACAAAGGGACGTTGTATTTTATGAGGTGCTTTTTCTGCATCTACTGAGATGACCGTCTAAGTTTTAATTCTGTTAATGTAGTGTACTACATTTAGGGGCTTCCCAGGTGGCACTGGCAGCAAAGACCCTGCCAGTGCAGGAGACTGAAGAGATGTGGGTTTCATCCCCGGGTTTGGAAGATCCCCTGGAGAGGGAAATGGGGACCCACTCAAATATTCGTGCCTGGAGAATCCCGTGGACAGAGCAGCCTGCTGGACTACAGTCCACAGGTTCACGAAGAGTCAAACTTGACTGAAGTGACTTAGGATGGACAGACCACATTTATTGATCTGTGTATGCTGAACTCTCTTTAATCCCAGAGATAAATCTCAATTCGTTGTGATACTCCTTTTACTGTTATGTTGAATTCTATTTGTTAATATTCTGCTGAGAATTTTTGCATCTATATTCATCAGGGATATTGGTCCATAGTTTCATTTTCTTGTAGTATCTTTGGCTTTCATGTTAGTAATCCTGGCCTGGCAAAAGGAATTTAGAAGTATTCCCCTCTTCTTCAGTTTTTAGGAAGAGTTTGAGGAAGCTTGGCATTAATCTTTAAACGTTTGGTAGAATTTGCCAGTGAAACCATCTGGTCCAGGGTAGTCTATATTTGGAGATTCTTGATTACTGTTTCAGTCTCCTTACCTGTTATTGACTAATTTAGATTGTGTATTTCTAGGAATTTATCCATCTCTTTTAAATTATACCATTCATTAGCATATTATTTTTCACAGTAGTCTCTTATAATCCATTGTATTTTTGTAGTATGACAAAAGGAGTATGACATTTTGTAATGTCTCCTCTTTAAGGTTTTGAGCCTTATTTTTTTTTAACTCTAGCTAAAAATTTGTCAGTTTATTGTTTGAAAAAACTAGCTCTCAGTTTCATTATGGTTTTTTTTCTTTCTGTTTTTCTGAGCTCTGTTTCAATTATTTCCATTGTGATCTTTGTCCTTTCTTTCATTCNTCTTTAAGGTTTTGAGCCTTATTTTTTTTTAACTCTAGCTAAAAATTTGTCAGTTTATTGTTTGAAAAAACTAGCTCTCAGTTTCATTATGGTTTTTTTTCTTTCTGTTTTTCTGAGCTCTGTTTCAGTTATTTCCATTGTGATCTTTGTCCTTTCTTTCATTCTACAGAACTTTTGTTTTTTTTTCCCCCTGTTTTCTTGAAGTGTAAAGTTAGGCTATTGATTTGAGATCTGTCTTCTTAATATATGCATTTATCACTGTAAAGTCTTCCCAGAACTGCTCTTGCAGCATCCCATAGGTTTTGGTGTATTGTTTCCATTTTCATTTGTTTCAACATACATTTTAATTTCCCTTTTAATTTCTTCTTTAACACATTTGCTGTTAGGAATGTGTTGTTTAATTTCTACAGATTGGTAGATCTTCTGACTTTCCTTGTGTGGATGTCTAGTTTAATAACTCTGTGGTCAGAAATGATACTTTGTATGATTTCAGTCTTCTTAAATTTGCCCAAACTTGTTTTGTGACTATCATATGGTCAGTCCTGAAGAAAGTCCCGTGTCCCCCAGAGATG
>SJYW01000134.1:9663-20856 GCA_006410735.1 Raphicerus campestris | reverse complement strand
GAGGTTTGGAGAAGGCAATGGCAACCCACTCCAGTGTTCTTGCCTGGAGAATCCCAGGGATGGGGGAGCCTGGTGGGCTGCCGTCTATGGGGTCGCACAGAGTCAGACACGACTGAAACAGCTTAGCAGCAGCAGCAACAAGAATATGAAACATATACTCTTGAGAATTTTGTTGCTACTGCTAAGTCACTTCAGTCATGTCTGACTCTGTGCGACCCTATAGACGGCAGCCCACTGAGCTCCTCTGTCCCTGGGATTCTCCAGGCAAGAACACTGGAGTGGGTTGCCATTTCCTTTTCCAATGCATGAAAGTGAAAAGTGAAAGGAAGTCATTCAGTCGTGTCCGACTCTTAGCGACCCCATAGACTGCAGCCTAACAGGCTCCTCTGTCCATGGGATTTTCCAGGCAAGAGTACTGGAGTGGGGTGCCATTGCCTTCTCCGCTTGAGAATCTTAGAAATCAAAAATTAAAAAAGGCATATAGTACCTGCCTTCAAGAAGTTCATAATTTTGGAAGAAACTTCATTCATAAAACATACTAAATTTAAACTGCTTTAAAGATGTCTGTGTTTAGTTAAATGCACTGACAGAAATTAAAATTTAAGATGATTTTACAAATATGTTGTTAGATGAACAAAATGAGCCTTTTTAAACAAATTATGTTGAGCAATACTCTTTTCAAGGAGAAATAAATGTAGGAGAAGAAGTTAAAGTTTAACTAGAAATTTTAACTTTAGACTCCTGAAGACAAGTGGAGACTTGTGTACAAGTTCAGATGTGTTTACAAGTATAGGCTTGATTTCAAATGCAGACCTGCATACAAGTCTGTGGATTTATTTATAAAAGGATCCTGCTGTGTAGAGAAGAATTAACTTCTCCCAAAGAGCAGTTTGACACTTGCCTTAGGCTACTGAGTTTCTGATGCAGTGATAAAAAATCCACCTACCAATGCAAGAAGCAGAGTTTGACCACTGGGTCGGGAAGATCCTCTGGAGAAGGAAATGGCAACCCATTCTGGTATTCTTGCCAGGGCAAATTCTTTGAACAGAGAAGCCTGGCAGGTGGGCTACAGTCCATGGGGTTGAAAAGAGTTGAATGTGACTGAGCAGCTGAGCACATGCACACTGAGAGGTGAACTCTAGTAGCATGCCCTTCCTAATAAAAACAATAATAATATAATAATTTATATTATTTTATAAAAAATTTTATATAATAAAATAAAATTTATATAATAAAATTTGTTTGTATAAATATATATTTAAATAATAAAATTTATAATAAATATTTTACAAATCATATTTATAAGATAAAATTTTATAGTAATGAAAATGTCTCTGTTTGCCTAAGTGCTTTGGCCAACAGAATACTCTTGAGAATCTCTTGGACTGCAAGGAGATCAAACCAGTCAATCCTAAAGGAAATCAACCCTGGATATTCATTGGAAGGACTGATGCTGAAAATGAAGCTCCAATACTTTGACTAGTTGATGGGAAGAACTGATTCATTGGAAAAGACTCTGATGATGGGAAATATTGAAGGCAACAGGAGAAGGGGGCAGCAGAGGATAAGATGATTAGATAGCATCACTGACTCAAAGGACATGAATCTGAGCAACCTCTGGGAGGAATCTGGTGTGTTACAGTCCATGGGGCTGCAAAGAATTGGAGATGACCTGTCAACTGAACAAAAAAAAACAAGATGAGAAAATTAGTCTTCCCATCATTATTGTGATGTTTCGTTCATTTACTCTAAGGTACTCTTGGTAATTAAAATTAAGATGTGAGGAGACTAACTCCAAGTCCTTATTAAATATTCTAAGTCTTCCAAAGAGTCAATCTGAAAAATTATGACTAGAGTAATTAGCAAAGTGAGGGCCTCTTATTTACAATAGTACTGTTTCACCAATGCCAATTACAGTACTATGCATGATAGATAAGTGCCTCTAGAAGAAAATTTGCTAAGCAATTTTGTTTCTTCATTAGTATTTAAACAGTCATGCCTGGGAGATCTATGTTCATGGAATTCTCTCTAAAGAAATCTCCAAATATAAAAATCCCCTTTGACTTGTGCATTTTAAGCTATAGATTTTAGATTATAAAAAGAGAGAGAAACAGAAAAAGAGAGAGGAATTAAATGGCTCTTAATTTGTATCCCAATGTTACTATTTCAAGACTTTGACTAAATGATAGTGAGTTGTATTGGGTATGTATGGGTAATATGAAGAACAAAAATAATGAGACCTTTTGCTATCCTCATTTTATCCCATCTACTTTCAAACCTATATATCTTCAAAGACATTGTATTTCAGACTGCCTCTTCACCCAAGGGAGTACAGACCTATCAACTTAGTTACTGCAGTCTGGTAGTTGCATGCAGACTGACACTTGAATTTTTATCTTCCTGGGTCACCATCTGGGCTATCTGACTAGATAGTTTCCAGGAACAGTGGAGAAACGGGGCACAGGATTACAATAGGAGGAGAGGGGTGTGTATCGAGAGCTTCGGTGCAGATCACTCACATCAGGGCTGAACAAAATTCATTGTAAAAAACATTCAAGGAGTCTCCAATCCCATCTGGAGATTAAATGAAATTTGCTGAACCAGACAATGCCTCAGGATTATCATCAAGCCAAAAGACCAGAAGAGGAGGAGGCTTCAGCTACAGTGCCCAGACTACTGCCCATCCATAAAGCAAGCAAGAAACCTCTCCTGGAGATCAGAGGAGTGAGGGGTCATCCACCCAGTGACTCATCTCTTCCATACTACAATCCCCCAACCCCATACAGGACTTCAAAAAGGCAAATGTTGCTGCAGAATACCTATAAAAACTTTTAAGAGGATGATATTATCTGAACATGTATATATGTGCTCATTTGCTTCAGTTGTGTCCCACTCCTTGTGACCCCATGGACTGTAGCCCATCAGGCTCCTCTGTCCATGGAATTCTCCAGGCAAGAATACTGGAGTGGCTTGTCATGCTTTCCTCCAGAGGATCTTCCTGACTTAGGACTGAACTTGAATTTCCTCTGTCTCCTGCATCATAGGCAGATTCGTTACCACTGAGCCACCAGGGAAACCCTTTACCTGAAGATACTATTTAAATTATTGGATTGGGCTAAGGCTTAAACACGATAAGAAATTTTGATTTTTCTTTTATGTTTAATGAATGAGAGGTACTCAGAAAAGGGAAAGCAGATTTTTATATCCCACAGTTATATTTTTTCTACAATACCGTATTGCAGCTTCAGTTCAATTTTATAACCCACCCAATGAATGAATGATTAATTTTGCATCTCCAGGTATCCTTGAGATATATATCCATACCCCATACACGCATACAAATTCCTCAGAGAGGAAAAGACAGATGACAGATAGATGGATGGATAGATAAATAGGCATAAAAGTAAGGACTGGTAAAAAGTTTATGAGAATTAAATTGTTCTAGATGCCTCTCCCTAACTGGTTTTAAAGCCTAAGAAACTGACAGCTGTCTATTCAATTCACCACAGAGGATTTATCTCTATTTGACATGTCCCATACCCCCAACCAACAAAGTTTAACTGCAACAAGTATAGCTTTGGTATTTGCAAATGGATTCAAGTCAGGACTTCAGATTTACTGACAATGGGTAGCACCATCCTGTCACACTAGAATCAGCATATTATAGCATTGTGAGAATCACACAGAGGCAGACATATGTCACTGGTACATCATGGCTTAGATACCATTTTATACTCTTAATGCATGTACCAGTTTAAATGTTAATCTATCAAATGAGCATTCTTCTGTTCAGTCATTTTTCCTAGGAATATAAATGCAGTCTAGAAATCTTAGTATCTGACCACAAATAAAATGCTACTGCTTACTTTCACAAGTTGATTGAATCACCTACTATAGATAAAGGTAAACTAATTTCATATCCACAAGGTCACAGTGAAACAACTCTATAACTGTCAGATATTCCTCACAATCTCAAGTATGTGGTGTTGGCAGTCTAGTACAAACCTGAGTGAAGGTTCTTGGATCTTTAATGCCTATGGTGGTGGTTGTTTAGTTGCTAAATCATGTCTGACTCTTTGCAACCCCATGGACTACAGGCCACCGGGCTCTTTTGTCTATGAAATTTTCTGGACAAGGAAACAGGAGTGGGTAGCTATTTCCATCTCCAAGGGATCTTCCCCACGCAGGGGTTGAACCCGAGTCTCCTGCATTGCAGGTGGATCCTTTACCAACTGAGCCACCAGGGAATATAATAAAATGTATTACTTTTCATAGTTCCTGAACCATGAGGTCACAGTCTCTGTTAGTAGCCTACTGATCCATGTGCCCAAATCCATCTTACTTGATGGGCCTAAAATTGAAAGCTATTTACAGAAATGCATAATTCCTACATGCAAAACTTTTAAATACAAGTACATGTTTAATCTGATCATTTCTGTAGATTCAGAGGTCAAGTATTAAAGGACCCAAAGGCATGTATGAAGAAAACAACCCAAACCAGCTCTTAAGGCAGCCATAGGTGAGATTCAGAAACATATAAGAAAAACATATAAGAAACACATAAGAAAAACATATAAGAAACAGATAAGAAAAACATATAAGAAAAACCAATGCCTCTCCATTCATTCAGAGTGAGAATTTATCAGAAGTAATTTGGAAGAAATCCCTAATATTTACCAAATTGTTGGGTTGCAGATAAAATTTTGTTAAAGTTTTTCTGATATTCCATGAGGAGAATTTTGAGGTCAATTTGACATAAAAATAGAAAACTATGTTATGCTTTTATACATAGAAACAAATATTTTACTTTTATCATTTCTCTATAATACACACTTACTGGACAGTACATGATTCAGAAATGCAGCTCTCAGACATTAATTTCAAATTTCTTCCATGTGTGATCCCATAATGCTCAGAAGAAATGAAACAGAATCCAAGTTCTGTTGCATTTCTTGCACCTCCCCCCTCACTGGCCATAAACAACTCATTTCAGGTGGACTTGCAAATGAGAGGTGAAAAATGTCACCTACATAAAAAGAGAACAGCTCTGGGGAAGAACAGGTAATTTGTGAGTCCATGTTTCATCCCTGGGAAGACATTATAGTGGATGACTGAGTAAATACTTCCTGAGGAGCTTAAGCTCTGAGTAAAAGTAGCTTTCCTTCCTGGCTTTACCTACAGTCACCCACTGGTATCTCATTCACAGAATAAAATATAACTCTCTTAAGGGCAAACTTCAAGTCTCTTTGATCACTAATAGATTTTATACTGACAGTTTGACACCAGTGAAAAATACCTTTTCCTAAAATTCACTTTGCAACTGTACAACTTTACAATCAAATATTTTAGATAAAAACATGTACTGACTGTTTCTGCTATATTAAGAGAGCTTATGTGCATGATCTCATTTAATTCCCATAATAGCAGGTAGGCACTATGATTATCTGTGTGCACAGTTAAGGAAACCAAAGTTTAGAAATGTTAAGTGTTTGTCTCCCCAACTCCCCACTATAGCAGGACTAGGGTAGGATATGTGTGACCCCATTCAACCACTGCCCTAAAGATTTATCACAGAGAAACAATTGGTAAACTACACTATAATAATCATTTTTAAAAATTATTTACCAAAAAAAGAGAGCAACAGCAAGGAAAAAGAAATTAACAATTCACTGGAAAATGTAAAAAAAAACCTCTTAAACCAATGTTTTTCATAGTTTGGTTACAGTACGGTTGGTGGCCTCCCATCACCCTGATTAGCAAGAGTTGATTCATTTTAAATCTGAGCTGTCTCTTCTTATCCTTTCTTTCTCGTGAATTTATATTAATAGCACATCACGTGCATATTAGACACTTAGACACAACAACTGAAAACCACACAAAACAAAGCAAGAAACAAGAAAGTATTGTAAATCAAAAACTGATTTTTGTTGCAGTCAGTAAAATATTCAACTGTGATCAGAACTGACACTTTAATTTTTATTGCAAATATTCATTGGTGGGCTCCATACTCTAACACATTGAACCTGCCCATTTACTACCCCAGAATCTTCTAGTAATAAGAAAATGCCTGGCATATACAAGTCATTTCATAACTTTGGGTTAAGCAAATAGCATTTGAAATTGAATTAATTACATAAATGTATTAATAGACCACTAAAGGGTTGTTTTCCCTTAAATGGAAAAACAACCCTTTGTTGGTCTAGTAATAGATTTTGATTAAAAGAGACGTATACCTTTCCCTCCACATGCAGTTCTTTGCATTGCATTAGCCTGAAATGTCTTTAGGACTCACAGACATTTACAATGAAAACTATCCAGACTAAATACCTGTTCTAAGTTATTTGCCTGGAAATGGTTTCATTATCAGTATATTGCTTCTTCAGTATTTAAATGCTGCACTATTTTAGCAAAGCATGACAGAATTAGCTGTGGATATTGAATAGTTCAAACTGTTTCACGTGATAAGCGTCTGCTTTCAATGTTTCCTGAAAGGTTATTGTTTCTTGTTGCCTCATAAGAGATGAAACTGTATATAAAGTCAAAAATGTGTCTGTCCTCTGAATTTCACAGCAAAATAAATCACACAGGATAAATCGTTCTTGATAATGAAAATGATGTTCTCCGAGGAACTCTTACATAATACAGAGTAAGGATAGTAAACATTTTAATTTTTCATTTGGATCTATGCTTTAAGCCATTAGCAAAGATCATTATGGCCCTACAGAAAAATCAAACTAATGTTGCATTGTCACCTTTCAAAAGAACAGGAGCCATTTGTCATGTTCAGAAACAGAAAGGGTTGATTCTTTAACCAAATAGGCATGAATAAATTCATAATCTATGATATGAATTAGAAAGGGTACTCTCACAAGAGAAAAATAGCTTTAAGAGTCAATTGAATGGTTTTATTCTTTCCTAAAGATTTTTTTTTGCTTTTTATTTCTTAATGGATATTAGCAGCATTTATATAAATTTAAATCAGATATTTTTGCAATAATAATAATAGCAAAAGAAAACAAAAATCTTTACACTGAGACAAGGATGTCCTAAATGTTTTACATACATAATTCATTCAAAATAAGTACACTTATAAAGAAATGCCAGTCCAAATGTCATTTGGTTGATAAACTTTTTGGAAAAAAAACCTGCTAGTAATTGACCTAGCAGCAGCAGCAAGGAAAACAGAAAGACTATGAATCAAGAGAACATAACTCTCTACTTTAAATATACATCATTATTTTTTCATTCATTTAACAAATGAGAGGCCCTGGGGATGTAAAATTTAGAATCGGCCTTCAAAGAGCATACACGTTAGCAGAAAGATTGGTATTCAAATGGGCTTTCTCTGTTTTCAGAAGCTGAGATATACTTAAACAAATTCAGAAAGTGTTGAAATCTCCATAACAAAAATAAAGATAATTATAGATTCTTATCATAAAGTTATAAAAATATTATGTAATAAGTCTTCACTTAGACAATACTTAATAAACAGCAGTTCAAAGTCAACAAGCAATGAAATATTATTTTTCTCAGAAGCTTAGAAAACTTGTAAAATTTTAGTGTTCTGGATTTGAACAGAAGGATATCTAGAGACTAATATAAGTAAGAAACTGACAGACATAGAATCTAAAAAGTAATAATAAAACATTTATTTCATTGGTTTTTTATTCTAAAGATAAAATATGTTCACAGATAGTGTTTTACTTGAGAAAATCTCTCAGTCCTCTTCTAATATTACAGTAGTAGAAAACTGTCTTAGATATATCTCACTTTTTCATTTTATTAGGTTTGAAGAACATGTGTTCACTTTGTGCAAAACAGTACTGTGTTCCAAATCAGGACAGCAAAAATTACTGATGGATCTTCAAGCCTTACCTGTGAGGCTTCCACACCACTTGAAATCACTGCTCATCTTTTTCTAACATAGCATCTCCATCAGCTGCTGAATTCTGAAAGGAGAGAAGGAAGTCTAAGTCCTTTGTTCCTTAAGAAACTTTGATTCTAGAATTATCCTTCCCATTTTCTCCAGTTATTCTGTATTGTGTGTTTGTTTCCTGAAGTCTTCAGAAAAATTGAGTTCTTTTTTTCTAAAATATCAGAGATAATCTAGCATGCTTCTTCTCCTGGTTTATATATATTTTCTAACATGTTCTTTCTAAACGTTGAAAATAGTGTTTAGAAAGTGTTAGATCGCAGAAGCAAAAAGTCAAAACAGAACATAGGATCAAGCTTCAAAGTTAAGAAAAAGTTAAACAATTTATAGGAATGTATGAAAAAAATAACAAACTCAAAACTAAAGGAAAAAAATATAAAAAGAAGTAAAAGCAGAAAGACAATGAGAAGTTGGTAATCATCACTCACCAAATGTCAGGGGAGCCAGAACATCATCAAGGATGATGTATGAACTTCAGATAATTGCATGGGTGAGTTTTAAATTTAAGACAATGAAATTTGAGGGACTGAATTTTTCAAGAGTTTGAGCATTTAAGCAAACAGATTATTTATGACTGTTAAAAAAACATTTGGGGCCATTTGTTACTAAGACAGGAAAACATGAATAACTTAATAACATATCCATAATTCAAACAAGATTTGAGCAAAATATCTCTGCAACATAAAGGGACACTTTTAAATATCCCTTGGTCAAGAGTCATAGAATTAAAACCATAATTTTTTGATCAGTGAAGTGTAATAGAAACATATTTAAGAAAATGAGATTTTAAAGTGATATACTGTTTACAACATCCAAAGCTTCTATACATGCTGTGTTTTTTAAATATTTACCTTTGAGATGGAAGTGTGGGCAGAAAGCAAAAGAAAAGTTTTTTTTTCTCTCTCCCTTTTTTCTTTCCATTTAAGGAGCTTGTATTTTAATGTAATGCATGGCTATGTCACTCTTTACATTAGTTAACACCAGAAGTTATTCCTCCAATGTTAACTCTCCATAAATTAATGGTGTGCGTGAGTGCTTAGTCACATCCCATGTGACCCCATGGACTGTAGCCCACCAGACTCCTCAGTCCATGAAACTTTCCAGGCAAGAACACTGGAGCAGGTTGCCATTTACAACTCCAAACAATTTAATGGAGTCACTAATAAATAATCCCACATCTGACTTTGTTAGAAATCCTTGGTTATAAAGACAGATTTTAAGGGCAATGGAACCACTCCATATGATACTACAACAATGGATACAAGGCAGTATACATTTGTTCAAGTTCACAGAATGTACAAAACCAAGAGAGAACCCTAGTGTAAACTTTGGAATTGGGGAGATAATGATGTGTCAATCCAGGTTTATCAATTATAACAGATGCACCATTGTGGTGGGGGATGTTGATAATGGTGTAGGCTCTGCAAGTTTAAAGCAGAGCATTTATGGGAAATTTCTCTACTGTCTGTTCAATTTTGCTGTCAAACTAAACCTGCTCTAAAAATGAAGATCTGTTTCTTACAAAACCCAAATCCAATTGATTTACACCAATTGGGAGAGTTCTTATTAAGTGTGTATAGGCACATTAAAGGTAAACAGTCTCCAAGACACCAAGAACAAGGGACTAGACTTCTAGTGAGTTCTCCTCTTGTCTCTCTCCTCCACTGCCTTCCTTCACCTCCCTACCCAACACCTGAACACTCTCTCTCTTGGTTTTCTTTGATAAAGCCAATGCAGAAAACTGTTGCAACACAGCCGTCCCACTACTAGACATGGGGTGGGAATGCATTTCTCTATTCTTAGTTTAAGACTTCCAACACATGCCTCTGAAGATCCTAGCTGGTTTGAATGTCCATTATTATTGAAATGTATTCTTTTCAGGATCCCAGGACCATATGGGAACGCAGAAATCCCACTCAAATAAACCTGGAGCAGGAGAAACAGTTCTTCCTAGGAAATGTGGGAATGAATTCCAAATTTACCAGTAGTCCTTTTGCATATGGCTCTATTTTCTATTCTATTGCAAAGGAAAATAGCAGAATCTCTATTACAAACTGGTCATTCTAGATATACATTTGGCCTTGTTGTTTATAGTGGTTCCAGGACCTAGTTTTTTTGGTCACCTTCCTGAATGTAATTGGGCATGAAGCCATAGATAGGAGGAAAGCTCCAGCAGGGTTTCTGTGTACAGCATTTGTTTTTCAACTGCTGAAATATACTCTACATGCTTGGTAAAAGGTGTTTAAATGATGAATAATACTGAGAGTCAGCTTACAGTTTGCACTGCTTTTCTTTAGATCAAGAATCAAAGGGAGAAATTAGCATCATATGTTGTTTCTTTTTTAACCAATTTTTGTTATTAAAGAGCAGAAGATTTGAGTGGTTTGAAATGCTCCTTTACCAACTCACAGGGAAGAAAATAATTTTCCTTTCAATTTCTCAAATAGAGTGAATGATGCTACTATTTATGTCTAATGCAGAATTTCTCTAAATGTGGTTGTGGGCCACCTGCAATAGAAGTACTGGTATTTCTTATTGAATCTATTGAATTGAACCTTTACAGGTTGGCCTCAGTAAACATGAACTTTTTAATTTTTTTTTTTTTACTTTACAATACTGTAATGGTTTTGCCATACATTGACATGAATCTACCACAGGTGTACACGAGTTCCCAAATATGAACCCCCCTCCCACCACCCTCCTCATATCATCTCTCTGGGTCATCCCAGTGCACCAGCCTCAAGCATCTTCTATCCTGTATCGAACCTAGACTGGCGATTCATTTCTTACATGATAGTATACATGTTTCAATGCCATTCTCCCAAATCATCCCACCCTCTCCCTCTCCCAGAGTCCAGAAGTCTGTTCTTTACATCTGTGTCTCTTTTGCTGTCTCGCATACAGGGTTATCATTACCATCTTTCTAAATTCCATATATATGCATTAGTATACTGTATTGGTGTTTTTCTTTCTGGCTTACTTCACTCTGTATAATCGGCTCCAGTTTCATCCACCTCATTAGAACTGATTCAAATGTATTCTTTTTAATGGCTGAGTAATACTCCATTGTGTATATGTATCACAGCTTTCTTATCCATTTGTCTGCTGATGGACATCTAGGTTGTTTCCATGTCCTGGCTATTATAAACAGTGCTGCGATGAACATTGGGGTACACGTGGCTCTTTCAGTTCTGGTTTCCTCGGTGTGTATGCCCAGCAGTGGGATTGCTGGGTCATAAGGCAGTTCTATTTCCAGTTTT
>SJYW01000132.1:0-20904 GCA_006410735.1 Raphicerus campestris | reverse complement strand
CTGGGCATGTAACCAGAGAAAAACATCCTCCAAAAGGTTACATGCACCCCAGTGTTCTTAGCAGCACTGTTTACAATAGCCAGGACATGGAAGCAACCCAAATGTCCATCGAAGGAGTGGATAAAGAAGATGTGGGACTCACATACAATGGAATATTACTCAGTCACTAGAAGAATGAAATAATGCCACTGGCAGCAACACGGATGGACCAAGAATGTCACAAAGAGTGACGTAAGTCAGACAAAGACAGACAAATATGCTGTCACAGAATCTAAAAAAAGTTATACAAATAAACTTATTTACAGAACAAAAACAGACTCACAGACTTAAAGAATGAACTTAAAGTTGCCAGAGAGGAAACACAGCGGGGAAGAGGTAGTAAGGGAGTTGGGGATTGACATGTACTCACTGCTATAATTAAAATGGATAACCATCAAGGGCCTACTAACACAATATGGAATTCTGCTCGCTGTTGCGTGGCAGGCTGGATGGAAGGGGAGTCTGGGGGAGAAGGGACACGTGTGTACGGATGGCGGAGTCCCTGTGNTACTCACTGCTATAATTAAAATGGATAACCATCAAGGACCTACTAACACAATATGGAATTCTGCTCGCTGTTGCGTGGCAGGCTGGATGGAAGGGGAGTCTGGGGGAGAAGGGACACATGTGTACGGGTGGCGGAGTCCCTGTGGGGTTCACCTGAAACTGCTGTGACACTGTGCATCGGCTATACTCCAAGACAAGATAAAGAGCTTTAAAACAATAACAATTAACACAAAATGGATAACCAACAGTGACAGAGGGACCTCTGCTCAATATTACGTAACAATCTAAATGGGAAAAGAATTTGAAAAAGGATACACGTATAACTGAACCACTTTGCTGTACACCTGAAAAACCAACACAACACTGATAATCAGCTATACTCCAATACAAAATTAAAAGTTAAAAAAAGAAACACCTTAACCTAGAAAACAAAACAAAGCAACTCTCAGGAAAAACAGGGCAACTCAGAAAAGCTAAAGCAGCTGCTAATGGGAATGGTTATTTGGAAAGTTATATCTCATCAAAATTAATCTGTAAGATTTGTACCCTTACTCTATTTCTTTAATTTTCTATCTATGAGATATGGGATGTTTACTAAACTTGTTATGATATTCATTTCATGAGGTATACAATTCAAATGTTTATGCTGTATACCTTAAACTTATTACGTGCTGTAGGACAATCATATCTCAATTAAACTAGAAGAAAAAAGAGTCATACCCTCACAATAGAGATTACATATGGGAAGGCTTAAAATAAATCATTTGACCCCTTCTAGGAAGCAATACGATTCTTCATTTTTAAAAGTCAACTACTAAAAGAAAACTTTCAACCTTGCTCTGAGAGTAAGAATGCCACAAAGCATACATATTTTCTCTCAAATCATCACATATAGTCTAATAAGCAAGTGACCTTAGAATTTTTAACACAACCATGAAAGCACTTCACTGTATTTCTGAATCCTTCAAAGGAGACCTAGATAGAGAAATTAGCTCCCTAATTAAAGATGCAGTTTTTACAGCAAAGCTCATGATTAAGGACCAATTCCAATCCTATGAAGCTTTTACTAACCACTTTTCCAAGAAGATGCCATCTTTCTCCTTTGACTCATCCACTAAAACCAGACAATTCACCATTACATCATCTTAAATTTGAGTAACTCTCATTATACCAGAACTAGAGAGATGCTTTACATACATTTTTTTGTCATCCTTACAACAATTCTGCAAAATTGGATTTATCCCTATTTTATAGATGTTGAAACTGATGGCTAGAGTCTGTTACCTAAGGTTACCCAAGTATAAAGGGACAAAACCAGCATCTGTTTTACTCACTATGCAATACTGCCTCTTGCATGAAAGCAGTACACTAACAATTACCAGTCGCTGTGTCTTGTGACACTGGACGAGTTTTTACACCTCTCAGTGAGTGCCTCATTCATGAAATAAGGATGATACACTCCAGGTACTGCACTGTGGTGAAGATTATATAAGGTAATGTATGTAAAATTTATAAACTTTATAAACTATAATGGTCGATATTACTACTCAAAATAGATTTTATGCTCCTTCAGCACAGGTTCTTATGCCTTACAGGCATTTTCCCTTCAACATTCAACGTGAATTGAACACCATCTTACCAGTCCTTGGAAAGAGTTCAGACACCTTTTCCTCCCTCTAAGGAGGGAGGTGGTGTCCCACTGCATGAAGTCTGGATTGAGTATTAAATATCCCTAGTCCAGACCTTAAACTACAAGACAGTGACAAACTCAGCGTGCTCATCAAACACGAGATTTAAACCACCGGCCCAGCATGTAACTGCTTTCCTCTCCACCACGGCTTTAGTGCCATAGGCGTTCGAAAGGGAGAAAAATCCCAAATGAAAAAATATCACATTTTGTAAGACAACATACCTGGAAGGAGGGAGAGCAGATTAATGCTTGGTTTGTTATCTGAGTTAACAGAGACCTTGTTGTTCTGTGTACAATCTGATTTACAGCCTCCTGATGACAGTAGTAACTATAACACTGTCTAACTCATTACTCATTATGAAATTTCATTCACTTTAAGAAAAAGACCAGTTACATATTTATGAAAGTTCTTAGGGAACACTCACTGCCCCTTCAATACAATGGACGTGTCCAGTGGTAGATCTGGGGACGGGAGCTAGCATGGCCCAGAGGAAGACCATGCCAGGTGTGTTCTCCAGGTAAACACAGCAGGAGGGAACCAGCCCCTGGTCTGCCATGATTCTGGGGAAGCTGCTTAATACCTTTGTTAATGATGGATCTGTTTCCCAGCCTGTAAATCATGAGCTAATATTATTTATTCTGCCTACCTCACAGGTTTACTGTGAAGGTCAAATGAAATAATATATGTAAATTAATTTACAAATTACATTACTAGAAATTACCAGAAATAACTAGATAATCAACTACCACTTGTCCTTTGGTAAATGTCAGGTACTAGTGACTTAGCAGCAGCAGCAGCAGCAAAGCTGAGATATTGATTTCTCTAAGGGTTTTCACATTTTAGTAACAAACAAAATTTTTTTAAAAAATCCATTCATCTCTAAAAAGGACCCAACACATGTTTTCTTATCTATGGAAGCTATGGAATAAGTAACTGGTAAGGTTGATCTTCCCACAATGGATCTATGTGTATATATGTATATATTCTAAATTATTTTCAGACGGTTTAACTATGTCTTCCTAAAAGAGTGAAAATGGACTCTCAGATCAAGATGTAGCCACAGACTTCATATCTGATAGGCATGACATACCAGGTCATTTTACCTAGTAACTCAGTCTCTGCAAAATGCCTCATGGTTCAGAGTCCTAAAAACTAGTCCTCTCCTGTCTCCCCATCGTTCATCCCAGCTGCCTCCTTAAAACCTCTGGCAAAAAGAGAATAGGAGAATTAAGAATTCAAATTGTCTTAGATCCACAAAGGATTGATGATGTCATTTACTAGTTGACCCCCTGACCCCAGTAATTCTCTGAACTACCCTGCCAAATTTTACCAGAATTTTAACTAAAGAAAAATTACACAAGCGTCCAAAAGTAGACTGAAAGGTAGAAACTCTAAATCACACAGTATATACATAAAAGAAAAACTTATCCTAGTACCATTTTTGTTTATCATTTATCAACTATGTTGAACTATAAATACACTTTCAGTCATAACAAGAATAAAGGAAGAAACATAATAATAAGCACTTTTGAGCAAATTTTGCCAGGGGAAATACTTTAGACACTGCTTACTCTTATTATAAAGAGGTTGAAATTTGCCTTTGCAATATAAATAAGCAATATAAAGTGCCCGAGCACTTGAAATCCTAATTTCTTATGAAACCCTTGCTCTCTCTGGTTATTTGGAACTTGCTAACATTTCTCAAATAATCCTCCAAATGGAATTCCCATTTTCTCAGAAGTATCTCACAAGTAGACAAAGTGCTTCTTTGTGTCAAAGTCACTGGCTTTTACTATTTACCTAATTTTTGCACCCCTTTGTTGAAAAATAATCTATTGGTGTTGACAAAATCATTGCACCATCTTTGTCCCTGATTATGATTAATAATAAGCCATTTGAACAAAAACTGACCTGTCAACTTTTTTGTATAGATGACATTTGTTCCAACATTTTAGTGTTCTTTAAAAAAAAAAAACAAGTTGGTTTTGTTTGTGTAGGTTTGGCGATCTGTTAAATACCAAAGCACAGCATGAAACATATTCTCTATGTAATGATCGGATGACTGTGCTGACCTTGTCTTAGGAGACCTTGACTTGCAAGGGTCCCTGAATTACAACCAGGATAACATTTAAGGCCAACTTCAGTCTGAGCTCTCTTGCTCTTCTGAGAAGCTCTTCTGTATGAAATAATAATATCCGTTACCAGCAAAGCCAGAGAGGCATACTCACCAAGTGAACATAAGGCACAAAGTACCCAAAAAGTGCAAGTGGTATTCCAACGGCCCACACTGTGTACACTGTCACCTTGAAGATGGCAAAATTGAAAATTTTTTTTGGAGGACTGAACTTTCTCCTGGAAAAGAGGGAGAGTCGTTTGCCTCCTTTCGTTGCACCGTCTTTATCTTTGGCACTGGGAGCAAGAGGTCGGTAAGTGAAGCCAGCCAGAAAGAGAACAAACATGAAGATGCAGAGGACCCGGAGGGTGTGGAAGAGGCCCACGCTGTCGGTCAGAACCCTCAACAGGAAAGGCAGCAAAATTGTGAAGATGCTGCTGCCAGCGGTGACGATGCCGTTCACCAGTCCGAGGCGCTTCTTAAAATAGTGTCCCAAAATGACCAAGGAAGGCTGGTAGGCGAAGGAGCAGCCGCAGGCAAATATGATCCCGTAGGTCAGGTACAGAGGCTCAATGGAGCTGTGCAAAGATGAAAAAGACGTAGGAGAATTAAGAATTCAAATAGTCTTCTTTTCATTATTTTCATCACGTGCTTGGAAGAATAAAGCCTTATGGTCAAAGGGGGTTTCAGTTAATCAACATATTTTCTACAAATAAAAATTAACCAAAAAGAGGTTAAAATCTTAGTAAAAATACAACACTACAATATTTTAATTTCATCTGAACAGATAATAAAAAATGCCTTAATATATGAAAAATGATAAATAAGGTCCTCTGTGATTTGATCCCTCCTCCTCTTTCTATCGACTTTCAGGCGAACCATGCAGCACTGGGTAAAAACTGTGATGCTCTCCAACTCAGAAATAAACAGGGGTGCCAGGAAGGGCCTCAGTGACACTGACAATGATATAAACTACCAAAAAAAAAAACAAAACCCTAGTCTCATTAAAAGCTTTAAAAAAGTAGAATTTAACTATGAAAACTTTTTTCCTTCATGGAATTTTTCCAGGGACTTATTAATCAGCAATCTACTCAAAGAGAAGGCTACGTTTGGTATTTTCTCCCCGGGCTTATGCGAGGAATGTTTGCACGGACAAGCAGTGGTGTGTCTGTTGCATTTTGCTGGCCTAAGGGCCGCAGACCAGCCTTCGCCCTGTGCCGCACTGTTCTCAGTGGTGTGTAAGATAATGAGAAATCATATTCTGATTGCAGGACTGCTCAACAAAGTGCATTCACTACTGATCCCAGTCTGTAAGCTACAGGGCCAGGCAAGTCTCAACAAAAATAATCAAAGGTTAAGAATTCTATATTTAACCAAATAACTTAATTACACACTTCTGATGAAAGTAAAGGAACATAGGGAATTCCCTGGCCGTCCAGGGGTTAGGACTCAGCACTCTCACTGCCAAGGGCCTGGGTTCGATCCCTAGTCAGGGAACTAAGATCCCACAAGCTGCATAGCGCAACAACAACAAAAAAGAAAATGAACAAAAGAAAAGAGAGGGCTGAAGCAAGAGGAGGCTGCAAAGTGGAGGAAATTTTTTAAAAAAGAAAGTAAAGGAACATAGCATTACATTCTTTGAAACAAGAAGTAAAAGAATGCTGAAGTTTTTTTTTTTCTTTTGAAAATTCAGAAGGCTGTGTACCTGTAGTAAAGGCAAGCTCTTTATTAGAAACTAAGATAGATAAAGTTGGTTAATAATTAAATTTTAAACAATAACTGTAGCCTAGCAATATGCTGAGGTAATCACAAGGAACTCTAGAATCTGATAAAATTAAGGCAGGCTGGCAGTCCTCTGACTCTGAGATGCCCTTTCCCCGTCTATTAATCTATGTAAAAACTATCTTCAAATCAGGCTCAAGAGCCAGTCCCTAATTCTCTTAATCTACCTAACTCTGATCACTCTTTACCAAAACCCCACTCTTATTCAATAAACATATTTAACAGCTACTATGTTCCAGATACTTGGTGAAAAGAATATTTTAAGTGTGGTTATGCCCTACTTCTAGTCTGCTTAGTGAAACAAGACACATACCTGAAATACCAAATAACAGGAATGTAAAACAAAAATATGAATAATATTTTACTCATTTGCATCAGTTTTTTCACATAAGTATTTTTCCAGATAACTGCAGCAAATTTCTTAAGGTGCCAATTTACTTTTATTTAACAATTTTAAAGGAAAACTCTAAATACATTTTTCTCTGCCTTCTTCAAAGTGTATGTTAAAAATAGTATTGACGGCACAGTATTGTCATAAACAATGACAATATCTATAGTTACGCTACATTATTTATTATAAAGCTGTCAGCTGGAAAACCAGAGAGCCATGGACATAAATCGAGACATTCTCTTGCACACCATTTAAATACGGAGTGCTGGGTAAGATCAGCCTTGGTATCTCTCCTACAGAGTAAAATACATCAGCTTCGTGATGGCATTTTCACTGCTGTTGGAACCTTCTTCACTTCTAATTTTCACTTTAGTAACAGATGGTTCAAATTGTTGAAGTTTGACAACTGAGTAAGCGCTGTGTAAATCAGTAAGATACCAAGTATGTGTGGGAAAGTATTCAAAAAAGAGACACTGATGCAGCAACCTGGAATTGCTAGAGAGGGCTTTCTCACGAAGGCAGAGTTTGAACTAGAGGAAAAGAAGGTCAGTCCACTGTTCAACACTGGGAATTTATACCCCATCTCCCCTTGGGGTTCCTCTGTATGCTCTCAAAGTACAGCAGCTTTTGATCAGTGGGTTAAATAATGAAAGTGAATAGGATATTGAGAGCATTATATGTAGTAAGGTAAAGATCCCCTCAAGACAGTGTGTTTTAGTCAGGGGTGGGGACGGGGGAGGAAGAGAGAGAAAAAGAACTAGGTCACCACGTAAAATACATTTTATAATTTTTACTTCTCAGTGGTCAAAAAAGTTTGAGAAACATTGCTTGCTCTAAGTTGGTCTGTGTATATGAATTTTGTCTACCAAACTAGGTAGTAAGTTACATGAGTTTTGTATCTCTTAGTTTCTCTCTCCACCAAGCCTGAGTGTTAATACTTCAGCAAACGCTAAGGTCACTGACTGACATGCGTATCTGAGGCTTCCGGGCCAGGCAGGGATCTGATGAGGCAGTAAGAGCACAATACTGTATTAGAGATAAAGAAGAACTAAAAGTAAACGACCTCACAGAATTACCTAAGTAGAACCTTATCCCCCCAAAAAACTGTTTTTTTATTTCTTTAGAAAACAACTTTAGAAGACAAGAACAAAGGCAACTTTAAAGATGGAATATTTATGTTCTAAAGAGGAATAAAAATAATTGTTTAGAATCCAAATAAAATGTCTAAGGTGAAAGAAAGAGGCTCACTTTAGAGTTGAGGAAGGGGTATGTGTGGGGAGAGTGAGGGTAAAATCAGTAAACCAAGGATTCTGTTGATTCTGAATATTTAAAAATAAACAGGGTGGGACTTCCTGGTGGTCCAGTGATTAAGGACTCCAAGTTTTCACACAGGGGCCTGGGTTCAATCCCTGGTTGGGAAGCTAAGCTTCCTCACGGTGTGTGGTGTGGCCAAAATAAAGATTAAAGAAATAATAAATAAATAAACAGGGCAATGGGCAATGAACACATGAAAAGATGCTCAAGATCATTAATTAACAGAGAAATGCAAATTAAAACTACTATGAGGTATCTCCTCACAGCACTCAGGATGGCCAGCATCAGAAAATCTACCAACAATAAATGCTGGAGAGGATGCGGAGGAAAGGGAACCCTCCTATACTGTTGGAGAGAATGTAAACTTATACAGCCATTAGCGAGAACAATATGAAAAAACTAGGAACAAATCTACCATATGACCTAGCAACTCCATTACTGGGCATATACTCTGCGAAAGTCATAGTAAAAAATGACACGTGTACCCCAGTGTTGACGGCAGCACTGTTTACTATAGCCAGGACAGGGAAGCAACCTAGATGTCCACTGACAGATGAGTGATGAGGAAGATGCGGTACATACACACAATGGAATGTTCAGCTCAGTTCAGTTGCTCAGTCGTGTCCAACTCTGTGCGACCCCGTTAATCGCAGCACACCAGGCCTCCCTGTCCATCACCAACTCCCGGAGTTCACTCAGACTCACGTCCATCGAGTTGGTGATGCCATCCAGCCATCTCATCCTCGGTCGTCCCCTTCTCCTCCTGCCCCCAATCCCTCCCAGCATCAGGGTCTTTTCCAATGAGTCAATTCTTTGCATGAGGTGGCCAAAGTACTGGAGTTTCAGCTTCAGCATCAGTCCTTCCAAAGAACACCCAGGACTGATCTCCTTTAGGATGGACTGGTTGGATCTCCTTGCAGTCCAAGGGACTCTCAAGAGTCTTCTCCAACACCACAGTTCAAAAGCATCAATTCTTCGGCGCTCAGCTTTCTTCACAGTCCAACTCTCACATCCATACATGACCACAGGAAAAACCATAGCCTTGACTAGATGGACCTTTGTTGGCAAAGTAATGTCTCTGCTTTTGAATATGCTATCTAGGTTGGTCATAACTTTCCTTCCAAGGAGTAAGCATCTTTTAATTTCATGGCTGCAGNCTGGGAATTTATACCCCATCTCCCCTTGGGGTTCCTCTGTATGCTCTCAAAGTACAGCAGCTTTTGATCAGTGGGTTAAATAATGAAAGTGAATAGGATATTGAGAGCATTATATGTAGTAAGGTAAAGATCCCCTCAAGACAGTGTGTTTTAGTCAGGGGTGGGGACGGGGGAGGAAGAGAGAGAAAAAGAACTAGGTCACCACGTAAAATACATTTTATAATTTTTACTTCTCAGTGGTCAAAAAAGTTTGAGAAACATTGCTTGCTCTAAGTTGGTCTGTGTATATGAATTTTGTCTACCAAACTAGGTAGTAAGTTACATGAGTTTTGTATCTCTTAGTTTCTCTCTCCACCAAGCCTGAGTGTTAATACTTCAGCAAATGCTAAGGTCACTGACTGACATGCGTATCTGAGGCTTCCGGGCCAGGCAGGGATCTGATGAGGCAGTAAGAGCACAATACTGTATTAGAGATAAAGAAGAACTAAAAGTAAACGACCTCACAGAATTACCTAAGTAGAACCTTATCCCCCCAAAAAACTGTTTTTTTATTTCTTTAGAAAACAACTTTAGAAGACAAGAACAAAGGCAACTTTAAAGATGGAATATTTATGTTCTAAAGAGGAATAAAAATAATTGTTTAGAATCCAAATAAAATGTCTAAGGTGAAAGAAAGAGGCTCACTTTAGAGTTGAGGAAGGGGTATGTGTGGGGAGAGTGAGGGTAAAATCAGTAAACCAAGGATTCTGTTGATTCTGAATATTTAAAAATAAACAGGGTGGGACTTCCTGGTGGTCCAGTGATTAAGGACTCCAAGTTTTCACACAGGGGCCTGGGTTCAATCCCTGGTTGGGAAGCTAAGCTTCCTCACGGTGTGTGGTGTGGCCAAAATAAAGATTAAAGAAATAATAAATAAATAAACAGGGCAATGGGCAATGAACACATGAAAAGATGCTCAAGATCATTAATTAACAGAGAAATGCAAATTAAAACTACTATGAGGTATCTCCTCACAGCACTCAGGATGGCCAGCATCAGAAAATCTACCAACAATAAATGCTGGAGAGGATGCGGAGGAAAGGGAACCCTCCTATACTGTTGGAGAGAATGTAAACTTATACAGCCATTAGCGAGAACAATATGAAAAAACTAGGAATAAATCTACCATATGACCTAGCAACTCCATTACTGGGCATATACTCTGCGAAAGTCATAGTAAAAAATGACACGTGTACCCCAGTGTTGACGGCAGCACTGTTTACTATAGCCAGGACAGGGAAGCAACCTAGATGTCCACTGACAGATGAGTGATGAGGAAGATGCGGTACATACACACAATGGAATGTTCAGCTCAGTTCAGTTGCTCAGTCGTGTCNCAGGCAAATATGATCCCGTAGGTCAGGTACAGAGGCTCAATGGAGCTGTGCAAAGATGAAAAAGACGTAGGAGAATTAAGAATTCAAATAGTCTTCTTTTCATTATTTTCATCACGTGCTTGGAAGAATAAAGCCTTATGGTCAAAGGGGGTTTCAGTTAATCAACATATTTTCTACAAATAAAAATTAACCAAAAAGAGGTTAAAATCTTAGTAAAAATACAACACTACAATATTTTAATTTCATCTGAACAGATAATAAAAAATGCCTTAATATATGAAAAATGATAAATAAGGTCCTCTGTGATTTGATCCCTCCTCCTCTTTCTATCGACTTTCAGGCGAACCATGCAGCACTGGGTAAAAACTGTGATGCTCTCCAACTCAGAAATAAACAGGGGTGCCAGGAAGGGCCTCAGTGACACTGACAATGATATAAACTACCAAAAAAAAAAACAAAACCCTAGTCTCATTAAAAGCTTTAAAAAAGTAGAATTTAACTATGAAAACTTTTTTCCTTCATGGAATTTTTCCAGGGACTTATTAATCAGCAATCTACTCAAAGAGAAGGCTACGTTTGGTATTTTCTCCCCGGGCTTATGCGAGGAATGTTTGCACGGACAAGCAGTGGTGTGTCTGTTGCATTTTGCTGGCCTAAGGGCCGCAGACCAGCCTTCGCCCTGTGCCGCACTGTTCTCAGTGGTGTGTAAGATAATGAGAAATCATATTCTGATTGCAGGACTGCTCAACAAAGTGCATTCACTACTGATCCCAGTCTGTAAGCTACAGGGCCAGGCAAGTCTCAACAAAAATAATCAAAGGTTAAGAATTCTATATTTAACCAAATAACTTAATTACACACTTCTGATGAAAGTAAAGGAACATAGGGAATTCCCTGGCCGTCCAGGGGTTAGGACTCAGCACTCTCACTGCCAAGGGCCTGGGTTCGATCCCTAGTCAGGGAACTAAGATCCCACAAGCTGCATAGCGCAACAACAACAAAAAAGAAAATGAACAAAAGAAAAGAGAGGGCTGAAGCAAGAGGAGGCTGCAAAGTGGAGGAAATTTTTTAAAAAAGAAAGTAAAGGAACATAGCATTACATTCTTTGAAACAAGAAGTAAAAGAATGCTGAAGTTTTTTTTTTTCTTTTGAAAATTCAGAAGGCTGTGTACCTGTAGTAAAGGCAAGCTCTTTATTAGAAACTAAGATAGATAAAGTTGGTTAATAATTAAATTTTAAACAATAACTGTAGCCTAGCAATATGCTGAGGTAATCACAAGGAACTCTAGAATCTGATAAAATTAAGGCAGGCTGGCAGTCCTCTGACTCTGAGATGCCCTTTCCCCGTCTATTAATCTATGTAAAAACTATCTTCAAATCAGGCTCAAGAGCCAGTCCCTAATTCTCTTAATCTACCTAACTCTGATCACTCTTTACCAAAACCCCACTCTTATTCAATAAACATATTTAACAGCTACTATGTTCCAGATACTTGGTGAAAAGAATATTTTAAGTGTGGTTATGCCCTACTTCTAGTCTGCTTAGTGAAACAAGACACATACCTGAAATACCAAATAACAGGAATGTAAAACAAAAATATGAATAATATTTTACTCATTCTGCATCAGTTTTTTCACATAAGTATTTTTCCAGATAACTGCAGCAAATTTCTTAAGGTGCCAATTTACTTTTATTTAACAATTTTAAAGGAAAACTCTAAATACATTTTTCTCTGCCTTCTTCAAAGTGTATGTTAAAAATAGTATTGACGGCACAGTATTGTCATAAACAATGACAATATCTATAGTTACGCTACATTATTTATTATAAAGCTGTCAGCTGGAAAACCAGAGAGCCATGGACATAAATCGAGACATTCTCTTGCACACCATTTAAATACGGAGTGCTGGGTAAGATCAGCCTTGGTATCTCTCCTACAGAGTAAAATACATCAGCTTCGTGATGGCATTTTCACTGCTGTTGGAACCTTCTTCACTTCTAATTTTCACTTTAGTAACAGATGGTTCAAATTGTTGAAGTTTGACAACTGAGTAAGCGCTGTGTAAATCAGTAAGATACCAAGTATGTGTGGGAAAGTATTCAAAAAAGAGACACTGATGCAGCAACCTGGAATTGCTAGAGAGGGCTTTCTCACGAAGGCAGAGTTTGAACTAGAGGAAAAGAAGGTCAGTCCACCTGTCTCTTATACACATCTTCTCCTTTCTTTTTTAAAATTCCTTTTAAAACCATTACAATCAAGCATTTATTACTAAAATATTGAAGCCAAGGGAAGTACTTCTATGAGCTATTCAAGCCCAAAAGCCTCAAAGAAGATGGGACTCTGACGGTCTAATTGATTTTCTTCTAGAATAAAATTAAAAGCTAGGCAGAGAGCAGCAAATAGCACTCACCTTTATTGCACGCCTCGGAGCTTCGTAAATAGAGGGCGACGTTTCAGTGTTGGGTTTAGGGTGAGGGAGGAGGGTTATGAGAAAATGAAAAACAATTAGGTTGAGAAAGCGTGGGTGGCAGGCCGCAGGGAGCAGGCCCAGCTTGCAGGGAGGAGGCCCCACAGGCTGCAGGCTCGGGAGAAGACTGCTCCCTCTCTGACTCCCGGCCCTGCCTCCAGGCCCGAGGAGCCGAGCTGCTTCCCCTTGGCAGACTGTAAACACACCAGAGTCCTCTCCCTGCGATCCCTGGGAAATGAGAGGCCATTTCTTGCTCGTTAACTGGAAGAAGCCTCCGGTGTGAAAGCGGCCGCCCAGCCTGGGCACCGCTAATGGAATTTTTAACTCGGCCTAACTGCACCTGAAGGTAATCAGCTCTGGGCAGGTCGTGCATCCTAAGTCCCTGTCAGGCTGACAGAAGGGCGGAATGAGAGGCTTTGATCACACTTCTCTCCAGGGCACTTTTTCCAGAGGCTGGGGCACGAGCCTGCGGCCGCAGCCTGGAGCTGTGCTCCCCTCCAACCCCAGACACCCCCATTCTGATGTGGGGCCCTGACTTGGGTTCTGCTTTTCAGAACTTTTCTTACACGTTGTTCCCCCTGGAGACGGAGCACGTGGACGTTCAGGGTGTTAAGGCTCTGCCCTGTAAAACCTTCTTCACACAGAGCTGTATTTCTAGCAGGAAGCAATTTGTACATTCCAATTTTCAGTATTCACCCCAACTCTGAAGTCACGGAATGTTTTTAAAAGAGTGCCCAGCCATTGAAAATGCCAGCCAGGTATTTTGAAGTTGGTTTCTCCTCTTAAGGTGAGGCAGAATCTTTAACCTTAGAAAACGTTCAAGAAGCAAGAACTTCAGAAAGAAGACTGGAGTAATTTTAAAGGGGACACTCTGGTCGTTTGTGTGACTTTTTCCCTTTCCCTCCTCTAGTTTCATTTTAGAAGCTTGAAAATACAATTTTTTTCCTCTTTACCAATTTTGTGTTTTTCTATTTGGCAAACATTGATTCTTTTCTGTGTCCCAAATGGAGGTAAAATTAACTTGTCTGTTTCTTAAACAAAAATAAATAAACAACTTCAATATGTATAGCACAGGGCCCTGCCAAACGCTCTTTGCAGTATGCCAGTGTCACCAAGGAATGTCAGCTCAGCACCATGATTAGCATTTTACAATTGCTACAGAGCCAAGTGTTGAGAGAATAGCAAATGCTGTTTTGTGCCCCATGAAAATTACAGCTAAAGAAATGGAAATTTTTCAGTCATATAGTAGGAAATTAGAAATGAATCTGAGAGCCTGGGCTCCAGATAACTTTCTTTCTCAAGTTACTAATTTTAAGATAAAAATTGAGGTCTAAAAATGTATGCAAAAGTTAATTTAGTTCTACTTTTAAAAAACTTTCTTGTTTAAAGTTTTATATTATGAGTTCAGTGTAGATGGATTTTTTTTAACCACAATTCCCAGCTTGAAAAATAGTTACTGTAAATAAGTGAAAACACAAGCTACAGATGAGAAATATTTGCCTGATATTTGCCTGTTATACCTGACAACGGACTTGTATATAGAATATATAAAGAACTCTGACAATAATTAAACAAAAAATAACAATTAAAAATGGGCAAAAAAAGGCTGAAAAGACACTTCTCCAGAGAAGATATAACCAATCAGTTCATGAGACTGTGTTCAACACTACTGAGTATCAGGAAAATGCAAATTAAAACTAGAGTGAGATCTCACTACACACCTGGTAGGATTGCTAAACTTAAAAAGAAAGACCATATCAAGTATTGATGAGGATATGGAAGAACCAGAACTTTCTCATAGCTTGCTAGTAAGAATGTAAAATCATACAGCTACTTTGAAAAACAGATCAGCAGTTTCTTGAAATACTGACCAAATGTTTATCACACAACCCATCAATTCCATTCTTAGGAATTTACCTAAGAGAAATGAAAACAGGTCCACAAAAAGATCTACAAGCAAATGTTTGCAGCTCATTTATTCAGAATTGCTCCAAAGAGCAATGTCACTAACTAGTGAACAATTACAGAAATTGTGGTATATCCATTCAATGGAATGTGATTCAGCAACAAAAAAGAATGAATTGGCAAACAGCAACATGGGTGACTCTTACTAACATCTTACACAGTGAAAGAAGTCAGACACAACCAACTACATACTGTATGATTCCATTTATAAGACATTCTAGAACACAATTATAGGGACAGAAAATAAATCCCTACAAAGGGGCACAAAGGAACTTTTGGAAATAATAGAAATGTTCTGTATCTTAATTGTGGTGGTAGTTACACAACTGAGTATACTTGTCAAAACTCATCAAACTGTATACGTTAAATGGGTGAATTTTATCATGTGTCGATTATCTTAATAAGCCTGACTTTTAAAAGAGAAATTGGTGGGAATTCCCTGGCCGTCCAGTGGTAAGGACTCAGCTGCCAGGGTCTAAATTTGACCCCTGGTCAGGGAACGAAGATCCAATAAGCCTTGTGACATGGCCAAAAAGAGAGAAATTAGGAAAACAAGGTTGCCAGTGCTTGCGTGCATCTATGCACGCTCAGTCGTGTCCGACTCTTTGCAACCCCAGAGACAGCAGCCTGCCAGACTCCTCTGTCCATGGGCTTTCCCCAGACAAGCATCTGGAGTGGGGTGCCATGTCCTCCTTCTAGGCATCCTCCTTAACCAGGGATCGAAACCACATACCCTGTGTCTCCTGCATTAGCAGGCAGATTCTTTTTTACTGAGCCACTTGGGAATCCCAAGATTGCCAATGGTAGGCTAAAAATGGCCTCCAAAGACATCCACGCTCTCATCGTGGGAACCTGTGAATGTTACCTTGTATAGTATCAGAGGCTTTGCAGATGTGTTTCAGGTGAGGATTTGAGATGGAGAGATTGCCCTGAATTATCCCAGTGGGCTGCGAATGCAATCACAAGTGTCCTTGTAACAGGGAGGCAGAGGGAGATTTGGCATAGGAAAGAAGGCCATGTGGCAGGCAGAGAGCAGCAGAGACGCAGAAGGCCTGAGGATGGAGGAAGCGGCCGAGAGCCGAGGCAGAGAAGTGTGTGGCCCCTGGAAAGGCGAGGGGCAGATTTCCCCTCAGCACACACCCTTGCCAACACCTAAATTTTAGCCCCGTGAAACTGCTTTTGAGCTTCTGACCTCCAGAACTGCAAGAGGATAAGCTGTCTTGCGTTTAGCCACCAAATTTGTGGTGGTTTGTTACAGCAGCCATCGGGAACTAATGCAGGGGAATAAACCAAACTTAGAGCACAGGTTGCAAGAGGCGGTCCTGCTCTCATTTAATGGGAGACCTGCTGGCTCAACTCGGCACCCGAGACTTCAGTGTGGGTAAGAAGCATCGGAGATGCTTTTCTCAAAATGGGGTATCTCCCAACCCAGCCCTATATCACCTTACCCTTGCCTCCCCACCTCTACCAACTGATTCAGCCAGGAGGCCAGAACCTGGGCAACTGCCTCTGGGTCTAAAGCTCATGTCCTGAGTGTCCCCAAGCTTCAGGAAACGCTGGTCTAGATAGCATTTTCTATTTCCTTAATCAGAATTCAATACAATGACTATTTCTGTTTCGTAGGGAGAACACCTTGTTCCGTGTCTGACATATATATAGCAGGTACTCAGTGTATTTGTTTATAATACACTCAAGTGTATTTATTTATCTGTTTGACAGGTCCATAAACTCAGACCTCTCCAACGGCCTCTGTGTTTCCTGAGTGAATTCCACATTCTGTGATCCTTGCTATAATCCTATTCTTCATCTACTTTCACTAAAAGCCACTGGTTCAGGAGCCTATCTTGGCCAAGTATGTCCGTCATTTTACTTTATAAACCCCATGGCTTCATTCACTGTCTTTAGACTTCAAAAACACCTACAGCAGACAGGCTTTCCAAATCATGAAAGGGAGGCCAGGCGAAACAATTGTCAAAATATAAACACACACACTCAGGGGGAAATGGTGCCTTTTGTTTTTTGTTTCTCTATTCTATCCATGAAGTCCAGAGCCCATCTAGAAAAAATGCTGGCATTTGGCAACCCCTGTGGGCAGTGAGGCACCTCCCTCTTTGGCATCCCTCTGTCCACCAGATGCTGCTTCTCTCTGCCCAACTGAAAGTCCATGTTGGTGGAGGGGGCTGCGTCCTAACCCAGCACCAGCCTGCCCCTTGAGGCATGGCAGGGCCAGCCCTCGCTGCAGAAGATGGACCTCAGACATAGACCAGCCCGAGGAGGCTTCCACATTAGTGATGAGTTTATTGCACTTGACTCTCAGACTGATACAAGGAGTGTGTCTGTGATATGAAATCAATAGAGCTTAGACCCCTCTGTGGTTGCTTGCACTGGATGATAGCTAAGAGAAGCCTGCAAATGTCTAGGCACTCGTATGAGATTCATTTAACTTGGTTAGTGAAGCTGACAGTTTGCATAGTTTGAAAGTCATCCAGTGAAAACCCAAGCCCTGTCAGATAACGATGGAAAAGAAAAGTGAGAGAGAAAGAGGGAATTTTAAGGCCAGAATAACTGAACAGTTCCATTTGTATACAGGCTAATTTATGTTTCCATGAGAATCTGTCAGGCTACTCCAGCAGTTTTAGCAATACATTAGCTCTACCCATGTTTATTAAATATTTAAACATCTCATTTTTATTGAGCTGTAAGGTCTGCTGAATATATAAGCAAAAGGAGAAGGATGAATATTCTTTTTCGTGGCAAGAACACAACAGCACCTTTTTGCTCGTCACCTGCTCCCATCTGTACAATAAAGTCACATTTGGATTCTCATATTTGCTAGAAAAAAGAAATCATTCTCTGTCTTCCATAAATACATATTATCTAAGTCCAGATCAATTGATTGATCTATCACATTAATTGATCAGCATAGCATCTGTCTGTCCATTTAGTCATCTGAGAGAGAAGCAGATGACATATAATTAGTTCCATCATGGAATAACACTTTCCTTCCAGTTAGCATAGGCTTGAATGTGATAGGGAGTTTCTATTTCTTGAAGGCAGGTAAGTATTTATTAATTCATTGTACCAGCTTTAACAGTTTAAGGACCGAATGTCTCCTGTTTAAAATGAGTATCATTGGTNTTTTTTTTTTTGGCTCCAGGGAACACATGTACCCTGACTTGGCATCTCACCCTAAGGCACTGCAAGCAAAAACATTCAAATTTACAAGCTCTGATTTGCTGCTGTGGACAGTGCATAAGTGATATGCTTCAAGTTTTAAGCACTTGAAAAGGAGGACTTTTTTCCTTGTAAACAGCAAAGTTTCTGAAAGGAAATCTAGAAGATAGCTCACAGATTTTGAAAACATGAAGAAACCAAGTCCTTACCTTACAAAAGAACTTGATAAGAGTCCAATAAATCCAACAGCAGCGCCCACGACAGCTGTTTTCCGACAACCAAATACGTCTGTGAAGACACTGACAATCGGGCAGCAGAAGAAAATCATCCCCATGGAGAGAGAACTAACCCATGCTGCAAGAGAGGGGGAGAGGGGGGACATTGTGACATGGGGGATTCCAGCTGCTCTTATCTCGTAGAATGTAACACATATTGAGAACAGTACCAGTGCAGGAAAGATATTACTCAGACTGATGAATGGGGGGAAGTTAGAATAAGTAACAAATCTGAATCACAGATCAAAGCACTGGCAAGTATTCATTAAAATTAGCAAAGCAATTATTTGTGTTCAGTGGAACTTCTGAAAAAAGTTTGTATCCTTAAATAAATCAAACATTCTCCTGGGACCTAATCTCTATCCTGGTAACTATGGTTTTAAGCAACTTCTAATCTGTGGAAAGAAATCTGTCTGAAAAAATTGAAATATATTCAGGAAGCCATGCCCAGGTGATCAAACTGCAAAGAAATGACCACAGAACTCAACAGTGGTGAAACTTGAAGAAAAGGAGTTATATGGACACAGTAGTTAAGAATCAAACATCTGCCTAGAGTCTGGGCTTTGTGCTTTTGTTAAAGGAATCAAATCCACACAGGCAATCTGTTGACCTAGATAACAGTTATTGTATATTCACTTTATTCATAAAGCCATACACACAGCTTATCTTCTTTTTTGAAAGTATGTTATCATTCACAATAGAAAAGATTTAAGAATCAGGTCATAATTTCCTGTTCTGATACTGTAAAGACAAAAACAAAAGGAAGCAAAAGAGAGACATACTGAGTACAAATGATCATAAATTTGTGCCAAAGAAATGTGTGATCTTGTAAGACACTGAGGCTGTAAATTCTTAAAAAGTATAATGAACCTAGAGAGCCCTAAGTGAACATGAGCTATAAAACAAACAAATCCCTCATGTCCCCAGCTCTGGAACTATCCAATAAATTCTTGGGCAAATCATTTCCTGTTTTCTCATCTTGAGAGGGGATTGAACACAGATCTTTCCAGAATTATTAAAGATTAGAGAAAACGTGTCTAAATCTCCAAATCTAGTACAGAGTGCTTAATAATGCAGAGTTGTAACAACAACAAATTGTCTTCCAAAATGAAATGATCTCCAGCATTCTACCCAGCTCTGACAGTCTTCTAGTAAACCACTCTATTTCCTTAGCAAAGGAAGTTAAATCCAGACAGACCCTGTACAAATGACTATTTGCTAATAATGGTATCCAAATGGAGCTTCACCAGACTAACAATTTCATTTAATTTTTTGCCTTCTTACATTTTAAGTTATTTATGTATATTTTATCAGCCACAATTTCTTTCCTTTCTTCCCTTACCAGAAAGGAGACAAAACACAATGAAGCGACTGTACGAACAATGCGGGCTTAGCTTAGGTGTTGGTGGGAGGGATTCAGAAGCGGACAGGCTCGGGAAAGAGATGACGGGCCACATACTAGCACAACCACAGCCCTGGACGTGCCCGCTCAAGGAGAAGTATGACTCTTTTCAGTCCATGTTATATAAAAATGTTACTGATTTTTAATCATTTAATCTCATTCAAAAAAAACTGAGTCATCTATCATGTTGATGAAACAATCTAAACCAGTCTAGTCAGACTAGAAGAACAGCATCCTAACCTTTATTTTTGGATGAAGGTACTTGACAATTAAGTGAAACGCCAACACTAAACAGGAAATCACATTAAGAAATTCAAAAGCAAATATTTATATTGCACTAATGTTCAAAGAAGTCAAGGCATGTTTCAAGAAGAAAAACAAGTCTTTATGCATTATCTAGGTGTTGGTCTACCATAACACCAAATGTGAAAATTTTTTACAGAATCTTATGTCCACTGAACAAGCATTAAGTGCAGGATGTGATCAAATGCAGCTTTACTTGTGTCTCTATCATCTTAAAATGCAAGCGTGGAGAAAACGTTTCCCCGCCACTGCATGAGCAATTCAGCAGACCCACCTGGTCCCTGTAGCCGGTGCTGAGTAGCAGAAAGGCCTCAGATGCTTTAGGTTACAAAGTAACCTTCACGAGGTACTCAAAAATCTTTTTTCCTCGGGAGGAGAGGAAGATTAGCTTTGTCTCTTTTCCATGGCCCTTCTTCCCCTCCCTAGCTACTGCTCTCTCCAAAGTGGGCCAGCATGAGACAGAGGGCTACTCGGAGACAAAGCAAGGAGACTCCTACTTCACAGGTCCTGCCAAAAGGCCTGAACGGCGATGTCCAAAGTGGACGCTTTCCCTCAGATGCACTTCATGGGTTCTTCCAGGTCCCACCTCAGAGTTCCTTCTGGCTACAGCTCCACAGACAAGGACAGTTCACTCTCCTCCTGGCTTTCTGGCTGTCACTCAAAAGACTCCCTGTTGGAGCCTCATTTCCCTTCTAGACGGTCTATTTGGGCAGGGATCAAAACAGCTCTTCTCTCCTCCACTCGGCCTGCCTCTGCTCTGCAGGAAATATTCATGTTTCCTCTGCCCTGACAAACACTGGAGTGTGGGCAAATTCCACAGAGCCCTCCTCTTGCTGTGGAGGCCGCTGGCCAGATGCAGTTCTCTCCTTGTTGGAGTTCTCACAGGATTCAGACCTCAGTCCTCTGTATCCCCTAACAGAAGAGAATTCGTTAAACCTCTAAGTGGT
>SJYW01000131.1:48427-103464 GCA_006410735.1 Raphicerus campestris | reverse complement strand
GACTTCTGGATTTTACCAACCAATTTTTCAAACAAATAAAAAATACTTGGCTTAACCAAAAACATCTTAATGTATCATCCTGTAAATAATGAAGAGTTATATTGAGGGCATTGTACTACAGGTTATCTTTAAGAATTTACACCCTGGGGCTTCCCTGGTGATCTAATGGTTAAGAATCCACTTGCCAATGCAGAAGACGTGAATTCGAGCCCTGGTCCCAGAGGCTCCCACGTGCTGCAGCTCAGCCTGACTGTGTGCCACAACTATTGGGCCATTGTTCTAGTGCCTGGAAGCCGCAACAACTGAGCCCATATGTTGCAACTACTGAAGCTCACGCACCCTGGAGCCGATGCTCTGCAACAAGAGAAACCACTGCTATGAGAAGCCCACACACTGCAATGAAGAGTAGCCCCCTTTAGCTGTAGCTAGAGAAAGCCCAAGTGCATCAAGGAAGACTCAGCACAGCCNAATCCAAGAGCCTTTGGAAATCCCCTGGCCTCACCCCACCACCCATGAGCCAATCGGACCCCGGACCAAAATCTCCTGATTTAAGGCTCAGGAACTTGTGGTCTACCTAGACAATAGGGACCAATCAAGAACCAACACACAACCCTTCGAAAGAAAGTGACCAATCAGACGTCCCCCTATCTAGAAATCCTTTTTTTCCATGTATACTCCCTATATAAGCAATGTAATCCAAAACCCGGGGCTCCTCCCTATAGCTGCTGCATCAGTAACGGTGGGAGCCCCAGCTCGAGCTTGGTAATAAAAACTCTTGCTTTTGCATCGGATATCGGCTCCCTGGTGGTCGTTGGGAGATTTCGCGACTTGGACATAACAGTGTTCNAGCTGCTGCATCAGTAACGGTGGGAGCCCCAGCTCGAGCTTGGTAATAAAAACTCTTGCTTTTGCATCGGATATCGGCTCCCTGGTGGTCGTTGGGAGATTTCGCGACTTGGACATAACAGTGTTCCTTTCAGTCCAGCGTTTCTCATGATGTACTCTGCATAGAAGTTAAATAAGCAGGGTGACAATATACAGCCTTGACGTACTCCTTTTCCTATTTGGAACCAGTCTGTTGTTCCATGTCCAATTCTCACTGTTGCTTCCTGGCCTGCATACAGATTTCTCAAGAGGCAGGTTAGGTGGTCTGGTATTCCCATTTCTTTCAGAATTTTCCACAGTTTATTGTGATCCACACAGTCAAAGGCTTTGGCATAGTTCTCCATTAACTCTCCCCAAATTTCACGGAAATTCCAAATGGTTTTTGCCACTGTGGAAGTGAAGAGGCACTTCATTTTAGAGAACCCCCTCACTTTAGCCTCTCTTTTCAGGGAAGTCATTGGAAAAATTATACTTCAAAGGTTCCCATTACTCTAGTAAATCAGATGTGTAAGTACCAGAGTCTGTAAGTACCTAGTCTAGATTTTTAGATACAAACAAAGGAAAGTAATACAATTATGTAAATTAAAGCTATAGATTTATGAAATTTAGGAACTAGAAGGAATCCTAGCAGTCCCTCAACCAGTGATTTCATTTTTATCAATGAGAGTGCTCAGCCCAGGAGATTCATGTGAGCAAGGCCACACAGCTGGTTTCTTGCAGAATAAGCCTGGATCCCACCACTGCTGGTTCTTTACTATCACTCACTGATCTGAGCAAACCCAGTTCAGCAAACACCAAGACAGTTATAATTTCAAGAGCAATGACTGCATCCATACACACACCAAGCAAAGAGAAGAATGAGATGATTCTCTGGATAATTCCTACCACAAAACCAATTCAAGTCAAAACCTAGATCAAAGATTGTGAATTGGGTACCCGAGAACTGAGCCTAACTCATAGGTATGTTTAGCTTGGGCTACGTGGTATTTGGGGCTTCCGAGGTGGCACTGGGGGTAAAGAACCTGCTTGTCAATGCAGGAGACGTAAGAGACATCGGTTTGATTCCTAGGCCAGGAAGATCTCCTCCTGGAGGAGGGCATGGCAACCCACTCCAGTATTCTTGCCTGGAGAATCCCATGGACAGAGAAGCCTAGTGAGCTACAGTTCATGGGATCCCATACAGTCAGGCACAACTGAAGTAACTTAGCATGCACACACATGGTATTTTAAGGTTTTTTAAAAATAGTTGCCAACTCATAAAAATGAGATTTCACCTCCCCGCCCCCCAGATCTATTAATATTAATCTGTGTTTCCTACAACAAACAGGCTGGAGTGGAGCAATACCACCCAATGCCCATGCCAGTGGGCTCCATTCATCATTTAGCCTGCCTTGTTCCTGAAAGTACTTGAATTGAGGGCTCTTAGTCCAAGTAACTGAGGTCTATGTGAGGCCTCGGTGCTTTTGCTGTCTGCAGGAGAACTCCCACTTTGCATGGGACCCTGGTTAAAGAGAAAAGATGCACACCAGCCAGCCAGCCAAATACTGGCGGGCAATTGAGATCTCTGCAGGACTTTTCAGGGGAGCAGACAGTCAAAACGGGAACACCAGAGTGGCGGGAGAAGCAGAGTGGGGGTGCGGAGCTGCGGGGCCTCCTTTTTGCCTCGGTTCATAAAATAAGCAGCAGATGCTGCAGGGCCGCCAGAGATTTCACAGAGAAATGGAGACGGTATGTAGCTTCAGAGCAAGAGAAAGGAACAGCAGGCCATCTCATGAGATGGGGCCCTTCACCACCGTCCTCCCCCTAGGTTTGAGACGCTGGGCTTTGCTGTTTCCAGAAAGTACCATCTAGTTTGCTCTGCTGCGCAGCACTATCAGCTGTTCTAATCAATTGCTAACTGGTGACCTGGGAAAAAGAATACGCAGGACCCTAAAGGCGATTCCGAAGACTAAACAAAAGAACTCCAGACAAGCACTTTGCACTGTGTCTGGAGCCCAGAAGGAACACAAGCAATGTTGGCTCTGTTATTACTGGTGAACTCCCACAGCGCATTTTAAAAACCCGGCATCGATACATCTTCATAAAATCACGACTGTCAAAACCTGAGGAGCCGGTGGAGACCATCCAGTTCCCTAAACTTACAAGGAAAGCAGTTTCCTCCTCCCTCAACTGAGGCGGTGGCCCGGATCCGTGTGTGGTCCCCTCAGTCTAGGGTTCTGTCAATGCCCCTATTGTGTAAAGCGAGGCGCACCTGTAGACTCCGGGGTCGACTTGCCCCGCGGGGTGGGCCCCACTGTTATGCTAAAGAGTCACCTTTCCTGGCAGTTTTGGCTCACCACTTAATAGTCAGAACTTTAGAGGCCCCTGGGTGAGGCTCAGAGACAAATGAGCCAGGAACACATGTGGGAGAGCGTGATTTACATCCTTCCCCTCTTCACTGGGGTAGCTCAAGTGTGTGAGCAGTGTGATGGACAGCTCGGGTGGNTGTCTGATTGGTCACTTTCTTTCGAAGGGTTGTGTGTTGGTTCTTGATTGGTCCCTATTGTCTAGGTAGACCACAAGTTCCTGAGCGTTAAGTCAGGAGATTTTGGTCCGGGTCCGATTGGCTCGTGGGCGGTGGGGTGAGGTCAGGGGATTTCCAAAGGCTCTTTTCCCAGAACCTTACAAAATGGAGTTTTTCTTTTAACAAAATGGAGCAGCTTAGGTTCTTCATGACCTCCCTCTCTCTACAACCTGGATGTCTGATGAGCTGACCTCTAAACCTCATTGGCAGAGTAGGGAGTGGGGTAAGCCTAGAAGTCAGGCCTACCTGAGTTCAAGTACTGGCTCAGTAGCCACATAATTTAGTTCCAAGCCTCAGTTTGAAGTGAAAGTGAAAGTCGCTCAGTCATGTCCAACTCTTTCCAAGTCCGTGGACTATACTTTTCCAGGCTAGAATACTGGAGTGAGTAGCTGTTCCCTTCTCCAGGGCATCTTCTTAACCTAGGAATCGAACCCAGGTACTCCCACATTGCAAGTGGATTCTTTACCAGCTGAGCCACCAGGGAAGCCCAAGAATACTGGAGTGGATAGCTTATCCCTTCTCTAGGAGATCTTCCCAACCCAGGAATGAAACCCAAGTCTCCTGCATTGCAGGTAGATTCTTTACCAGCTATCGGGGAAGCCCCAAGCCTCAGTTTAAGCATCTGCAAAATAGGAGTGATAATAGCAGTGACCTCATTGGGTAATTATATGTATAATGGATATTCAAAAGATAATGTTTGCAAAAGGTGTGGCATAGCTTATGACAAAATAAATGCTCCCCATTCATGATGTTATTCCTTAGACTGAAGCTGCTTGCATGTTCGTTGCTGTTGTTTCTGTTTCCCTCTTTAGATAATTTTTGTGTAATTGATTAATGATTTTTCCTTAAAGATTTGTGTTCTTTGTGTTTTATTTTAGAAACTGTCCTTACCCTAAGATCTTAAAGAGAGTCTTTTGGATTTTATTCTGAAAGTGCCTTTAAGTAAAATTTTCACTAATTTGCTTATAGGCAATTGTGTGAGTTGTAATATCTCTGTAAATTTTCACAAAGTCAACACATCCATGAACAAAAATCTAGATCAAGAAATAACATCATCCATTCCCTGGAAGCCACATTTCACCCCCATTGCTCTCTTGCTAGGGTAACTACTAACCTGACTTCTAATGTTACAAATAAGTTTTTCCTGTCATTGAACCTTATAAAGGCAGATTCTTAACAATACCTCTCAGATGTTTGGGTCCTGTTTGTGAGAATCATCCATGTTGTGCGTGAGCAGTAGTTTGCTCTTTCTCATGGCTTTATTCGATCGATTGTATGGATACACCACAATTTATCCACTTTACTGTCTATGGAAAGGCGGGCCGTTCCTGATTTGGGGCTACAGTAAACAGTGATGGATTTGTATGTTCCTCTTGGTAAACATATGTCTGTCTGTCTGTAGGCTGTGCAGACTTAGGAGAGGAATATCTTGGTCATTCTTCACTTGATATTAGAGTCACCAAATGCTAGAGCAGGGGCAGGGCTTGAAGTACATCCGATCTTTCATATTACAGAGCAAGGAATTTGACCTGAGTTCACACAGTTCAGCAATTGGCAGAAGCAGGTCTCTAAAGACACTTTCTCCTTCCAGTTCTTCCTCTGCTTCTCTGAGAAATCAGTTGATCTCCTTTTCCTTAAGTGCCATGCCAGCCCCCCACCTCTGCTGCCGCCACACACACACACACACACACACACACACACACACAGACCTGGAAGCACAACTCCTGCTCCAGGGAACTTACAGCCTTTTAGGGAATTCACCATGTGCAAAGGTCCTGAGGCATAAGGGAAGGTCCCACTGAGGAACTTGATGGGGAGTCTGGAGCGCAGAGTGAGGGAGAGGGTTAGACGGAGCTTTGTCCAGCACAGCAGCAGCTTAAGGTTTTTAGACTTTCAAATCCTGTTTGCAGTAGACAGGTGATCGTGTCACACTGTTGCAGGGAGGAAGCCAATTTTGACTTCAAGTTGGAAACTGTTTGACTTGCTTTTATTATTATGATCATACTCAATGGCTTGCCAGGAGGACCCTGCCCCTCTGCTTAACTGTAAACTAAAGGGCCTTGGTTCAGCTCATGGAGATATCGTTTGTCCCTGCCACCTGTGAACAGAAGAGATTAAAGAGATTGCACACCCCTTCTGAAGGCTTTCCTTTCCCTTGGAGATGTTTTGCGAGACTCAAGACCCTTTCTCTTTACTTCCCCACTGCATCTCCCTCTCTATTCTGCCTTTTGACTTTATTTCCTCATTGCTTCTTTCTCTCTGATCTATAAAAGAACCTGGCATCCAGACCCCAAGAAGATGGTTATTTTGAAGCACTAGTGTGCCACCTTCTCAGTCTGTCGGCTCCCCAATTAAAGTCTCTTCCTAGCCTCAGCACCTCCTTTCTCGATTCATTGGCCTGTTGTGCAGTGAGCAGAGTGAGCTTGGACTCAGTAACAGCACAACAAAATCTTTAGACAGTTTCAGTCTATTACATTTATTTTTTGTTACTTAACACCCACATGATTCCAATTCTGCCTAACTTCAAAGAAAGACCTGGTTGGTGATGAGGTCATATGATTGCATACTTCATTTTCCTCTCTCCATTGAAGAGCAGTTCCTCCTATGCTCCTACTTCCTGAAGCCACTCCATGGCTTCTTTGTGCCAGAGAGCCGGGGGCCGCCGGGCAGACGGGCTGTTTTCACAGCTGTGCTGAACTCCCACCCGAGCTGTCCATCACACTGCTCACACACTTGAGCTACCCCAGTGAAGAGGGGAAGGATGTAAATCACGCTCTCCCACATGTGTTCCTGGCTCATTTGTCTCTGAGCCTCACCCAGGGGCCTCTAAAGTTCTGACTATTAAGTGGTGAGCCAAAACTGCCAGGAAAGGTGACTCTTTAGCATAACAGTGGGGCCCACCCCGCGGGGCAAGTCGACCCCGGAGTCTACAGGTGCGCCTCGCTTTACACAATAGGGGCATTGACAGAACCCTAGACTGAGGGGACCACACACGGATCCGGGCCACCGCCTCAGTTGAGGGAGGAGGAAACTGCTTTCCTTGTAAGTTTAGGGAACTGGATGGTCTCCACCGGCTCCTCAGGTTTTGACAGTCGTGATTTTATGAAGATGTATCGATGCCGGGTTTTTAAAATGCGCTGTGGGAGTTCACCAGGAATAACAGAGCCAACATTGCTTGTGTTCCTTCTGGGCTCCAGACACAGTGCAAAGTGCTTGTCTGGAGTTCTTTTGTTTAGTCTTCGGAATCGCCTTTAGGGTCCTGCGTATTCTTTTTCCCAGGTCACCAGTTAGCAATTGATTAGAACAGCTGATAGTGCTGCGCAGCAGAGCAAACTAGATGGTACTTTCTGGAAACAGCAAAGCCCAGCGTCTCAAACCTAGGGGGAGGACGGTGGTGAAGGGCCCCATCTCATGAGATGGCCTGCTGTTCCTTTCTCTTGCTCTGAAGCTACATACCGTCTCCATTTCTCTGTGAAATCTCTGGCGGCCCTGCAGCATCTGCTGCTTATTTTATGAACCGAGGCAAAAAGGAGGCCCCGCAGCTCCGCACCCCCACTCTGCTTCTCCCGCCACTCTGGTGTTCCCGTTTTGACTGTCTGCTCCCCTGAAAAGTCCTGCAGAGATCTCAATTGCCCGCCAGTATTTGGCTGGCTGGCTGGTGTGCATCTTTTCTCTTTAACCAGGATCCCATGCAAAGTGGGAGTTCTCCTGCAGACAGCAAAAGCACCGAGGCCTCACATAGACCTCAGTTACTTGGACTAAGAGCCCTCAATTCAAGTACTTTCAGGAACAAGGCAGGCTAAATGATGAATGGAGCCCACTGGCATGGGCATTGGGTGGTATTGCTCCACTCCAGCCTGTTTGTTGTAGGAAACACAGATTAATATTAATAGATCTGGGGGGCGGGGAGGTGAAATCTCATTTTTATGAGTTGGCAACTATTTTTAAAAAACCTTAAAATACCATGTGTGTGCATGCTAAGTTACTTCAGTTGTGCCTGACTGTATGGGATCCCATGAACTGTAGCTCACTAGGCTTCTCTGTCCATGGGATTCTCCAGGCAAGAATACTGGAGTGGGTTGCCATGCCCTCCTCCAGGAGGAGATCTTCCTGGCCCAGGAATCAAACCGATGTCTCTTACGTCTCCTGCATTGACAAGCAGGTTCTTTACCCCCAGTGCCACCTCGGAAGCCCCAAATACCACGTAGCCCAAGCTAAACATACCTATGAGTTAGGCTCAGTTCTCGGGTACCCAATTCACAATCTTTGATCTAGGTTTTGACTTGAATTGGTTTTGTGGTAGGAATTATCCAGAGAATCATCTCATTCTTCTCTTTGCTTGGTGTGTGTATGGATGCAGTCATTGCTCTTGAAATTATAACTGTCTTGGTGTTTGCTGAACTGGGTTTGCTCAGATCAGTGAGTGATAGTAAAGAACCAGCAGTGGTGGGATCCAGGCTTATTCTGCAAGAAACCAGCTGTGTGGCCTTGCTCACATGAATCTCCTGGGCTGAGCACTCTCATTGATAAAAATGAAATCACTGGTTGAGGGACTGCTAGGATTCCTTCTAGTTCCTAAATTTCATAAATCTATAGCTTTAATTTACATAATTGTATTACTTTCCTTTGTTTGTATCTAAAAATCTAGACTAGGTACTTACAGACTCTGGTACTTACACATCTGATTTACTAGAGTAATGGGAACCTTTGAAGTATAATTTTTCCAATGACTTCCCTGAAAAGAGAGGCTAAAGTGAGGGGGTTCTCTAAAATGAAGTGCCTCTTCACTTCNTGCAGAAGTGAAGAGGCACTTCATTTTAGAGAACCCCCTCACTTTAGCCTCTCTTTTCAGGGAAGTCATTGGAAAAATTATACTTCAAAGGTTCCCATTACTCTAGTAAATCAGATGTGTAAGTACCAGAGTCTGTAAGTACCTAGTCTAGATTTTTAGATACAAACAAAGGAAAGTAATACAATTATGTAAATTAAAGCTATAGATTTATGAAATTTAGGAACTAGAAGGAATCCTAGCAGTCCCTCAACCAGTGATTTCATTTTTATCAATGAGAGTGCTCAGCCCAGGAGATTCATGTGAGCAAGGCCACACAGCTGGTTTCTTGCAGAATAAGCCTGGATCCCACCACTGCTGGTTCTTTACTATCACTCACTGATCTGAGCAAACCCAGTTCAGCAAACACCAAGACAGTTATAATTTCAAGAGCAATGACTGCATCCATACACACACCAAGCAAAGAGAAGAATGAGATGATTCTCTGGATAATTCCTACCACAAAACCAATTCAAGTCAAAACCTAGATCAAAGATTGTGAATTGGGTACCCGAGAACTGAGCCTAACTCATAGGTATGTTTAGCTTGGGCTACGTGGTATTTGGGGCTTCCGAGGTGGCACTGGGGGTAAAGAACCTGCTTGTCAATGCAGGAGACGTAAGAGACATCGGTTTGATTCCTGGGCCAGGAAGATCTCCTCCTGGAGGAGGGCATGGCAACCCACTCCAGTATTCTTGCCTGGAGAATCCCATGGACAGAGAAGCCTAGTGAGCTACAGTTCATGGGATCCCATACAGTCAGGCACAACTGAAGTAACTTAGCATGCACACACATGGTATTTTAAGGTTTTTTAAAAATAGTTGCCAACTCATAAAAATGAGATTTCACCTCCCCGCCCCCCAGATCTATTAATATTAATCTGTGTTTCCTACAACAAACAGGCTGGAGTGGAGCAATACCACCCAATGCCCATGCCAGTGGGCTCCATTCATCATTTAGCCTGCCTTGTTCCTGAAAGTACTTGAATTGAGGGCTCTTAGTCCAAGTAACTGAGGTCTATGTGAGGCCTCGGTGCTTTTGCTGTCTGCAGGAGAACTCCCACTTTGCATGGGATCCTGGTTAAAGAGAAAAGATGCACACCAGCCAGCCAGCCAAATACTGGCGGGCAATTGAGATCTCTGCAGGACTTTTCAGGGGAGCAGACAGTCAAAACGGGAACACCAGAGTGGCGGGAGAAGCAGAGTGGGGGTGCGGAGCTGCGGGGCCTCCTTTTTGCCTCGGTTCATAAAATAAGCAGCAGATGCTGCAGGGCCGCCAGAGATTTCACAGAGAAATGGAGACGGTATGTAGCTTCAGAGCAAGAGAAAGGAACAGCAGGCCATCTCATGAGATGGGGCCCTTCACCACCGTCCTCCCCCTAGGTTTGAGACGCTGGGCTTTGCTGTTTCCAGAAAGTACCATCTAGTTTGCTCTGCTGCGCAGCACTATCAGCTGTTCTAATCAATTGCTAACTGGTGACCTGGGAAAAAGAATACGCAGGACCCTAAAGGCGATTCCGAAGACTAAACAAAAGAACTCCAGACAAGCACTTTGCACTGTGTCTGGAGCCCAGAAGGAACACAAGCAATGTTGGCTCTGTTATTCCTGGTGAACTCCCACAGCGCATTTTAAAAACCCGGCATCGATACATCTTCATAAAATCACGACTGTCAAAACCTGAGGAGCCGGTGGAGACCATCCAGTTCCCTAAACTTACAAGGAAAGCAGTTTCCTCCTCCCTCAACTGAGGCGGTGGCCCGGATCCGTGTGTGGTCCCCTCAGTCTAGGGTTCTGTCAATGCCCCTATTGTGTAAAGCGAGGCGCACCTGTAGACTCCGGGGTCGACTTGCCCCGCGGGGTGGGCCCCACTGTTATGCTAAAGAGTCACCTTTCCTGGCAGTTTTGGCTCACCACTTAATAGTCAGAACTTTAGAGGCCCCTGGGTGAGGCTCAGAGACAAATGAGCCAGGAACACATGTGGGAGAGCGTGATTTACATCCTTCCCCTCTTCACTGGGGTAGCTCAAGTGTGTGAGCAGTGTGATGGACAGCTCGGGTGGGAGTTCAGCACAGCTGTGAAAACAGCCCGTCTGCCGGGCGGCCCCCGGCTCTCTGGCACAAAGAAGCCATGGAGTGGCTTCAGGAAGTAGGAGCATAGGAGGAACTGCTCTTCAACGGAGAGAGGAAAATGAAGTATGCAATCATATGACCTCATCACCAACCAGGTCTTTCTTTGAAGTTAGGCAGAATTGGAATCATGTGGGTGTTAAGTAACAAAAAATAAATGTAATAGACTGAAACTGTCTAAAGATTTTGTTGTGGTGTTACTGAGTCCAAGCTCACTCTGCTCACTGCACAACAGGCCAATGAATCGAGAAAGGAGGTGCTAAGGCTAGGAAGAGACTTTAATTGGGGAGCTGACAGACTGAGAAGGTGGCAGGCTAGTGCTTCAAAATAACCATTTTCTTGGGGTCTGAATGCCAGGTTCTTTTATAGATCAGAGAGAAAGAAGCAATGAGGAAATAAAGTCAAAAGGCAGAATAGAGAGGGAGATGCAGTGGGGAAGTAAAGAGAAAGGGTCTTGAGTCTCGCAAAACATCTCCAAGGGAAAGGAAAGCCTTCAGAAGGGGTGTGCAATCTCTTTAATCTCTTCTATTCACAGGTGGCAGGGACAAACGATATCTCCATGAGCTGAACCAAGGCCCTTTAGTTTACAGTTAAACAGAGGGGCAGGGTCCTCCTGGCAAGCCATTGAGTATGATCATAATAATAAAAGCAAGTGAAACAGTTTCCAACTTGAAGTCAAAATTGGCTTCCTCCCTGCAACAGTGTGACATGATCACCTGTCTACTGCAAACAGGATTTGAAAGTCTAAAAACCTTAAGCTGCTGCTGTGCTGGGCAAAGCTCCGTCTAACCCTCCCCCTCACTCTGCGCTCCAGACTCCCCATCAGGTTCCTCAGTGGGACCTTCCCTTATGCCTCAGGACCTTTGCACATGGTGAATTCCCTAAAAGGCTGTAAGTTCCCCAGAGCAGCAGTTGTGCTTCCAGGTGTGTGTGTGTGTGTGTGTGTGTGTGTGTGTGGCGGCAGCAGAGGTGGGGGGCTGGCATGGCACTTAAGGAAAAGGAGATCAACTGATTTCTCAGAGAAGCAGAGGAAGAACTGGAAGGAGAAAGTGTCTTTAGAGACCTGCTTCTGCCAATTGCTGAACTGTGTGAACTCAGGTCAAATTCCTTGCTCTGTAATATGAAAGATCGGATGTACTTCAAGCCCTGCCCCTGCTCTAGCATTTGGTGACTCTAATATCAAGTGAAGAATGACCAAGATATTCCTCTCCTAAGTCTGCACAGCCTACAGACAGACAGACATATGTTTACCAAAAGGAACATACAAATCCATCACTGTTTACTGTAGCTCCAAATCAGGAACGGCCCGCCTTTCCATAGACAGTAAAGTGGATAAATTGTGGTGTATCCATACAATCAATCGAATAAAGCCATGAGAAAGAGCAAACTATTGCTCACGCACAACATGGATGATTCTCACAAACAGGACCCAAACATCTGAGAGGTATTGTTAAGAATCTGCCTTTATAAGGTTCAATGACAGGAAAAACTTATTTGTAACATTAGAAGTCAGGTTAGTAGTTACCCTAGCAAGAGAGCAATGGGGGTGAAATGTGGCTTCCAGGGAATGGATGATGTTATTTCTTGATCTAGATTTTTGTTCATGGATGTGTTGACTTTGTGAAAATTTACAGAGATATTACAACTCACACAATTGCCTATAAGCAAATTAGTGAAAATTTTACTTAAAGGCACTTTCAGAATAAAATCCAAAAGACTCTCTTTAAGATCTTAGGGTAAGGACAGTTTCTAAAATAAAACACAAAGAACACAAATCTTTAAGGAAAAATCATTAATCAATTACACAAAAATTATCTAAAGAGGGAAACAGAAACAACAGCAACGAACATGCAAGCAGCTTCAGTCTAAGGAATAACATCATGAATGGGGAGCATTTATTTTGTCATAAGCTATGCCACACCTTTTGCAAACATTATCTTTTGAATATCCATTATACATATAATTACCCAATGAGGTCACTGCTATTATCACTCCTATTTTGCAGATGCTTAAACTGAGGCTTGGGGCTTCCCCGATAGCTGGTAAAGAATCTACCTGCAATGCAGGAGACTTGGGTTTCATTCCTGGGTTGGGAAGATCTCCTGGAGAAGGGATAAGCTATCCACTCCAGTATTCTTGGGCTTCCCTGGTGGCTCAGCTGGTAAAGAATCCGCTTGCAATGTGGGAGTACCTGGGTTCGATTCCTAGGTTAGGAAGATGCCCTGGAGAAGGGAACAGCTACTCACTCCAGTATTCTAGCCTGGAAAAGTATAGTCCACGGACTTGGAAAGAGTTGGACATGACTGAGCGACTTTCACTTTCACTTCAAACTGAGGCTTGGAACTAAATTATGTGGCTACTGAGCCAGTACTTGAACTCAGGTAGGCCTGACTTCTAGGCTTACCCCACTCCCTACTCTGCCAATGAGGTTTAGAGGTCAGCTCATCAGACATCCAGGTTGTAGAGAGAGGGAGGTCATGAAGAACCTAAGCTGCTCCATTTTGTTAAAAGAAAAACTCCATTTTGTAAGGTTCTGGGAAAAGAGCCTTTGGAAATCCCCTGACCTCACCCCACCGCCCACGAGCCAATCGGACCCGGACCAAAATCTCCTGACTTAACGCTCAGGAACTTGTGGTCTACCTAGACAATAGGGACCAATCAAGAACCAACACACAACCCTTCGAAAGAAAGTGACCAATCAGACATCCCCCTACCTAGAAATCCTTTTTTTCCATGTATACTCCCTGTATAAGCAATGTAATCCAAAACCCGGGGCTCCTCCCTATAGCTGCTGCGTCAGTAACGGTGGGAGCCCCAGCTCGAGCTTGGTAATAAAGACTCTCTTGCTTTTGCATCGGATATCGGCTCCCTGGTGGTCGTTGGCAGATTTCGTGACTTGGGCATAACAGTCACAGGTCTAGATTCCCATCCTAATCCATTCTCAGCAGTCTTTTTGAAAAGAGCAAATGACTAGAGTTATGATGCCAAGATGCCCCTCCCCTGAGGTCAGCAGCTAGGGTCCAGTCAGAACTCTCTCCCCCTGAGGGGGTAGAGTGATTGTGAAGGATGGCATCTGGGGCTGAGAACTGAGAGGAGGTGGATGGCCTTGTCCCTTTCATTCTCACACTGGGAATCAGTGCTGATGGTTTCTGCAGTTCCTCAAGAAGAATTCTGTGTTCCAGCTCATTCTCTCCTCCCAGCTGTCACCCCAGACTCTCAAGTTCACTCCAACCTCTGAGCACAGTCTCACAGTTTCTCCCACTTGGAAGACCCTTCCCCTTCTCTTCTACTTAATTCGGCTATCTGTCCCAGCCCAGCCCAGCCCAAGCCATACCTCTTGAGTGAAGTTGGTCTCTATTACTAAAGGCCAGCCTTACCAAATAGAACTTTCTGGAGGGGAAAAATATTCATTTTGCTCAGTCCAACATGATGGTCACTAGCCACATGTGATTACGGAGTACCTAATCTGGCTCTTACAGAGTAGTACTTACCGAGTACCTACTCATTTAATAAGTAATAACTCTAGAGAAGCAACCTGTATATAGTCCTAATATTTTGCTCACTTGCATTTGAGTTTAGAATAAGCCCCAAGTGAAACAGTGGACCAGACGGACAGGTCATAGTGGAGGGTTCTGACAAAACGTGATCCACTGGAGAAGGGAATGGCAAACCTCTTCAGTATTCTTGCCTTGAGAACACCATGAATAGTACTCTAGCTGGTATGACTTAAAAACTGAGCTACTTTTATTTAGTTTTACTTTACATGTAAATAGCCACATGTGACAAGTGGCTGTCTTGGCTTAGAGTTTCCCATGTGACTCAGCAGGTAAAGAATTTGCCTGCAACACAAGAGACCCCAGTTCGATTTCTGAGTTGAGAGGATCCTCTGGAGAAGGGAACAGCTACCCACTCCAATATTCTGGCTTGGAGAATTCCACGGACTGTATAGTCCATAGGGTTACAAAGAGTCAGACATGACTGAATGACTTTCACTTTCACTTCTTTATTCCTCAAAGAACAGAATACAATGTTGATTGGTTCTCTGAAGATTTTATTTGCCTAAGTCTTGCCTTTGAACCATTAGCATAAGGAGGGAATTAAAAGTAGGAAAAAAAAATCTACTTTAATGGCCCTACTATGCCATGGGGTTGCAAAGAGTCGAACACAGCAGAGTGACAAACACTTCTATTTTCATGCTCAAGCTAAGCAAGATCAGATTGGTCTCTTGCTAAAATAAGTTATTGTCAGAACAAATGCAAGGCTGGTGTGCTTGGAACCCAGAGTAGCTGATGCTCCACCACAGGGGGAGGTGCAGGGTGGGGGCCATTCCAGGGAAGAAGCTAATAGCTCCCCTGACATGCTAGCAGTGCCCAGTGTCCAGAGGAGGGCAGCTTTGGTGCCGGCCAAGGACTTCAGCTCCTCTGAGGCCTCCTGCATTTCCTGGAATCCTCTTCTTGCACCTCAGAAGTGGCTCACACTTCCAAGAATTGCCCAGGTCTGAGGCCAAGTGCAGAGATGATTGCAATGCAATGGGACAGCAGGCCCTTCGAAGAGCCTGGTAGCGGATTGTGTGCAGGAGCCCCTCTGGTTGCTAATTAAAGGTGTCAAGCATAGCTTTCCGTGAACTCCCCTTCCCTTCTCCAAGTCTCAGAAACACCCTGGGGAAATTTTCTCTCTGACTGTCTGAAATGCTGACTGACCAACACGTCCCAGTCCCCGTAGCTTGAACTTAGGCTCTGCCCATCTGCCTAGAGTGTCTTCTTGGGGACAAGCAGGAAGGAAGGAGGTCACAGGGGCATCAATAGCAAGAGCTAGAAAGGAGAAGGGCCTGTGAGTCCCGTGAGACTGGAGGATGGAAGACATACAGGGGCTAACGTTTATTAAAGAGTGTTTGTCAGGTGCTGTGTTCCAAGGCCCAGGTGCTCCCATATCTCAAACAGGAATTTTGAAACAGATGTAGGTTGAGTAGCAGGATGGAGCTAGAAATGAAAGGGAGAGGACTGGGGAAGCTTGGATATCCTGGCAAGTAGTCTCCACATCAATCTGGAAGGTCTTTGTATGGCATTGGAGGAGCCTCAGGACTTCCTTTGGTGGCTTCTCTGGTGGCTCAGATGGTAAAGAATCCACCTGTAATGCAGAAGATGTGGGTTCGATCTCTGGGTCAGGAAGATTCCCTGAGAAAGAAGTGGCAACCCACTCCAGTATTCTTGCCTGGAGAATCCCATGAACAGAGGAGTCTGGTTGGCTGCAGTCCACAGGGTTGCAAAGAGTCAGACAAGACTGAGCAACGAACACCTTCACTTTTACTTCAGTACTTCCTTTAAGCAGAGGTGGAGAGGAGTACAGCTACCTTCTACCACCTAGGATGCCCAAGCTACCACTTGAAGATGCCCTTGTGCTATTCCAGGTGGACAGGAAGAGCAGGAAGTTACCTGGGTTCCTGGACACATTAGAGATCACCCTGGGGCAGCATCAGCCCTTACCTAGCCCAGGAGAAGGAAGGATTTGGGGTCTGCCATCTGTAGAAGACCCCAGCCCCACCTCCTATGCCCACAACATGCCCTCCTGTCTAAAGAGAGGAACATCAAAAGGTTAAACAGCCTGAGACAAAAAGAACTAACCTGTTTAAGACCCTGTCAGGAGAAAGGTGGTCTTCTCTGAGTTTTGCCCTCACTCCCTTTGACCTTCTGAGACAGGTTTACAGGGTGAGGAGCCCTGTCCCTGCCTTCGTCCCCTTACTTGCCCCTCTCCCCTTGCTGACTCTCTTCCACCCTCTGCAGACCTCCCAGCTGCCAACCTGAGCAGACACTGCGGAGGCCTCATCTAACTCGGCCTCTGAGATGACCCCTCCCTCCTTCACGCACTGCTCTCCTCCAGCCCTTCTTGAAACAGTGCTCTCCTCACTTTTTCCAGCCCCTTGGGTCCCCTTTCCTTTTCCCACTTCTATAGGTATCAGGGTTCCTTCTCACTTTCCCTGTACCACCTAGATGTTGGTCCTGAACCCACTTACCTCCACTCTCACGCCCTTAACCACCTTATCTAAATCTCTAGCCCAGACCTGATTTTCCGGTTTTGTTATTATTTGGTTGCTAAGTTATATCCGACTCTTTTGCGATCCCATGTACTGTAGCCTGCCAAGCTCCTCTGTCCATGGGATTTCCCAGGCAGGTATACTGGAGAGGATTGCCATTTCCTCCTCCAGAGGATCTTCCCAACCCAGAGATCGATCCTGCATCTCCTGCATTGGCAAACTAATTCTTTCCCAGTGAGCAACCAGGGAAGCTCTGATTTTCTAGGTACTGGATCCTATTAACTCTCTACTCGACAATATTGCCCAAATATTCTGCAGGCACTTAAAACTCCTATGCTCAAGATTAAAATCATTCTCTCCTCTCTCCTTGAAAATTGATTCTCCTGTTGTATTTACAAATTTCAATACTTTTCTATTCATTAACAAAAAGCCAGCCCGTAATGAGATGCATTTTATTCCCCTTGCTTCTATTGACAGTATGTGGAGTTCCATTCAGGCACGAACCCTGCCCACCCTCACCCCCAACCCAGCCCATGTTATCTTTCCCAGTGTCTGGGGAAGAGCGTGTCAGGCATGGACCTTGCTTACCAGCATATCCCATCCTCCGGGTCACAGAGTTTGGTTCAGGAATAGGCAGTACATGTCCCAATTTGAAATAGTGAAATGTGAGGAGATTCTCTGGGGGAAAAAAATGCCTCACCCTTATAAATTCCTTGGACAACTGGTTTTCTTCTGAGAGAAGTAAATAAGGAAGCATGTAGCTCTCAGAACATTCTGGCAGCTATCCTTAGGGTGAAGCAGACAGCCTGGAAGTCTGAGAAGAAACTGGGTCTTTGGTGAAGTTCTGAATCAAGCTTCACCTAAAGGCCACCTTAGCACTGAGCTTAACAATTATTTTTTAAGACTGTTGGAGCTAGGTTTTCTTTTCCTTGCAACCAAAAGCACCCTAAGCAATACAGCTAGTAATAAGTCCTCAATAACGATGTGTTGAATTGAACTGACCCCTTACAGCATATAAATTAGGCATTGGCCTCCAGGCAGTATAATGCCTTGATGCTGTTAAACTACACACATCTCCTTAAGAGAGCATTTCAATGACACCAAGTGCTTGTTTAGAGATTTCCAGAAATAGGAGGCCTTGAGAAGTACCTCAATCATCACTCTGGGAGTAGCTAGTCATGATGCCTACACATAAACATGGTTTTCTCTCTCTGTTTCAATTTCCTGGCCTCTAAATTCAGGTGATAAAACTTGCACTTCCTTCTATGGCTCCTGGCTATGAAATAGTTGGGAAATCAGAGGTATTAAATTTTGTGAGATCTTCTTCCCACCGAAGTACAGGTGCTATCTATATACCGGAGACCTTAGCCATCTTCTCACCTTTGGAGGGACAATTTCTTTCTCGGAAATGTGACAAGAGACTTTAGGCTGGCTCCTTAAGTTGAGAAAACCTTTAATGAGGTGTGAAAATCACATGTAAAACGTCAACTCTTTATGCTCGAAACAAACTTGTTAAAATACAAGAAAATCTGGAAAATGAGAGGGCCGAACTAGATCAGAGGTTTTCAATCACAATTTTAACACACTGGTAATTCGCAAACAATTCATATTTTGTGTTGTAGTTTCTTACAACATGATATCGTGTTACCATAGTGAACCTCTATTGGTTTTGCCCACTCAGTTCTGTTCTCTTCATTTCTAACAACAGCCCCTCAATTTTCCTTTAGGAAATACCTCACATCCACTCTTAGTCTACATGGTTGAGCAAGACTGACCCCACCTCCATCCCCCATCCTGCTACAGTACAGAGGGAGGCAATATAGTCCCAGCAAATCAGCACATCCCACTGGCCAGAACCCAGTGGGTGATTCAGGGGCAGCGGAAAGTGCTTCCAAGTCAACCCAAAGAGTCTTAATCCTAGGATTTGTGATAGGACTACAGTACTGAGAAAATAAAGCTCTCTTTTCACAGAGGGTGCTAAGCTTTGAGAATACAAACCTAAGGCTGCCAGCAGCCATTTATCACTCATGAAGAGATTCTGTCTGAAAATGTCCATACAAACTAAAGTAGAATCTAGAGATGGATGAATAGTCTAGCCTTGACTAAACCGCTGTATGTCTGAATGCAGCCGTGCCCGAAGCCTCTGCACCTGCACATGCTTTTTCTATTTTTAATATCTGTTTACTTATTTGGCTGCTCTCGGTCTTAGTTGCAACATGCAGACTGTTGCCATACATGGAATCTAGTTCCCTAACCAGGGATGGAACCCAGATCCTCTGCTTTGAGGAACAGGAAGTCTTAGCCACTGGAACACCAGGGAAGTTCTCTTGCATATTCTTATATGATACAAGTCAGTGCATTTTATCTTTTGCTTAAGTCAGTTTGGGTTTGGGTTCTTGTACTTATAAGAATCACGAGTTTGCATCTATGGAAAATAAATGGAAAAAAAATAAATTGAGTGAAATCAAGGTTACTCTCATAATAACATCTCTCTTGCTTACATTCTGATATGCTTTCCTGAGTGAGAGAGAATGAGGTGGAGAAAGAGCCAACACAGACAAAGGCATTTGACCTATGGTTTAGGCATCACTTGAAGTGAGAGAGCAAAAATCTGAATCTGCAAAAGAAATGTATCCTGTTCATGACCACCATTCATCTGTGGGTCTTCGCAAGAGAAAGGTTGAAAATCCCTCATTGTTTTATTTCTAAAGTTCTTTCAAGTGTGTAAATGACTTTTATCATGACAGCATATTTCTGTCTGTAAGAGATATTTCGGATTTGGTTCTAGACCACGGTAATAAAGTGACTATCACAATAAACAGAGTCACGGAATTTTTGGTTTCCTGCATAGAAATATTATAGCTGTAGTATATTATAGTCTATTAAGTGTGCAATAGCGTTATGTCTAAAAAAATGCACACACCTTAATTTAAAACTATCCTACTGCTAGAAAAAAAAAATGCTAACCATCATCTGACAACACAGGGGTTGCCACAAATCTTCAGTTTGTAAAAAAATGCAGCATCTATGAAGCATAATAAAATGAAGCACAAGAAAATGAGATAAACCTGCAGAGCTTTTTGCAGTTTTCCAAAGCACTTCCCCATTCAGATGATGGGCATGTTTGCACTTACCCAACCGCAAGAACCTAACAGCAATTATGGTACCACTTTACAGATGGGAAAACTGAACCTGAGAGAGGGAAAGTGACTTGTCTAGACTCAGAGCAGGAGAAACTCAGGTTTGCTAGTCCCAACCAACTCCGTTGCCTCCTCCTGTGAGGACAAAATGAGGTCATAAATAGGAAAGCACTTGGAAAGAAGGAAACTCTATCGATGCCAGATGTATTATTATAAAGTCAAACCTAAGTACAGAATGACCTTGTAATCACCCCTACAGTGGGGATGCTTACAGATCAGGCCTGCTTAATCTCCTGGTACCCTGGGGAGAGCATCTGGGGCTTTCTCCAACAGGGTTAAGTCTTGCATGTTTCTGACATTATTTTCCGCAGTGGGAACCCATCAGGAAGAAAAGAATGACATCCCCTTTGTTCCTTAAAAACGTTGCCTCCAACTTGTGCCCAAGTCAGGCCAATCCAAACGTCAGAGGGTTATAACATCAGGATTCAAAATTTATAGACACTGTGGACATGTGTGATGGTTTGTTTGGGGAAATGGATTCTTCACGTGCAAGATATATGGCACCAGATAAAACATCCTGACAAGATTACACACTTGGGGGAAGTGGAGGGTGCATGAGCATATGATTTTGCAAGTACACTGTTATGACATTTTAAAAATTCCAGAGTGAAGGCTGAGCAGATCCAGAGGTTAATGTAATGCGGGAACGTGCAGCTGTGCGGGACCATGAAGAATCTTTCATTTTGAATCACAATGTGCATTTTTCATTTTCTTCTCTCTCAAATCATGGAGTTCGGTGTATTTTAAGCAAATTTGATTGGAGTATCTTTTAAAGTGCATAATGTGAAAGTAACAATAAAGACTCATTTTTTGAAAATACCCTAAAATCTAAAATCTGTTCAAAATTGCAAAATTTTTAACTCAAGAGACCAGTGAATTGGAAATTCTGCTTATTTTCTTGCCAGCTGGCCATCGTGATGGCTACTATCCTCTGCCGGGAAGAGTCTTGCATCATGAGACTTGTTTGTTTTTCACTTACGTGAGGTCTTAAAAAGTACAACCCTCATATAAAATGCAACTTCCTTATACTCAGATGCACTAAATGTTTTTAGAGGGCTTATTAAGTACAGGCATTTAACGCATCTGTTATTTTAAACTTCACAACAGCCTAAGAAGTAAATATCGCCTTCACTTTACAGAGAAGAAAATGGAGGCTTAGAGGATTCCGGTAACTTGCCTAAGTTTACACCAACAGGAAGAGGCAAAGCCAGAACTCACAGGCAAGGCGTCTAACTGCTCCTACCACAGTCGCCTCAACCCAGAAGGGATAGAGAACATTCATGTGTGCATCCACTGAACTCTAGCCTTGTACCAGGCGCTGGGCTAGGTGTTAGGTCAATGGATGCAGGACGATGCCAGGACCAAGACTTCAGAGGGGCAGGCAGGGGCGCAAGATGTGGGGTGCAAAGTTCCAGGCTGGTTTCAGCAGGTTTCAGTATCTGGAGATTCACGTGGCAGTAAGACCTGAGGGGTGGTGGTGGGAGGCTGTTCCTCCTATCAACTGACTCAACCTTCTCTTATTGAGTTCAAGAAGATTTAGCCATGAAGTCATGTCCGACTCTTGTGACCCCATAGACTGTAACCCCCCAGCCTCCTCTGTCCATGGGATTTCCCAGGCAAGAATACTGAAGTGGGTTGCCATTTCCTTCTCCAGGGGGTCTTCCTGACTCAGGAATTAAACTTGTGTCACCTGCATTGCAGGTAGATTCTTTACCAACTGAGCCACGAGAGAAGCCCTGAGAACTCGATAAGAGAGACCATCTGATTTGTTTACTTAATCACTGTCAATCCTCTTGTGCAAAACTTTTGTACTAGGCTACCTTTTAGACTGTGGGCTGGGAACCCTTCATGGACAAACATAAGTTGGTGCTGATACACCAGATTAGGAGGAAAACCACACTGCTTGGGGCAAAGGGAAAGATTTCTTGGTTATTCTCCTAGAATGGAGGCAGTTGAGCAATGATGTCTTAGGAGGAAGCTGGTAGGCCCCTGCCTGGAATGCCAACCTAAAAACAGCAGTGAAACCTCATTATAAAATTGACCCAGGGAAAGGGAAATTTGAGGTTACCAAAACTTCTATACCAAAACAGATATAGAAAGGTACAAGTTTATAACAGATACTGTGATAAGCCATGTGGGTTGGGAAGAGCCACCAGGAACATGATTGTATAAAAACAGATAACTGGTTTTAAAACAACTTTTTAGGAGGATGGGTCAAGTTACACACAATACGTTTATTTTACTCAGTGAGCTGTGCATCTTTGGGACCAGAGTGTGATTGATCAGGATGACGAAGCAGAGGCTGAGTGTGCTACTCCTCCTTTGAGCCCCTCTCTTGCACCTAGGCAAGTCACTGCCTCCCCTCCACATAGCCATTTGAAAAGGCATCCAATTCTTTTTATTTTATTATTGGAGTCTAATTGCTTCACAGTGTTGTGTTAGTTNGCAGCTGTGCGGGACCATGAAGAATCTTTCATTTTGAATCACAATGTGCATTTTTCATTTTCTTCTCTCTCAAATCATGGAGTTCGGTGTATTTTAAGCAAATTTGATTGGAGTATCTTTTAAAGTGCATAATGTGAAAGTAACAATAAAGACTCATTTTTTGAAAATACCCTAAAATCTAAAATCTGTTCAAAATTGCAAAATTTTTAACTCAAGAGACCAGTGAATTGGAAATTCTGCTTATTTTCTTGCCAGCTGGCCATCGTGATGGCTACTATCCTCTGCCGGGAAGAGTCTTGCATCATGAGACTTGTTTGTTTTTCACTTACGTGAGGTCTTAAAAAGTACAACCCTCATATAAAATGCAACTTCCTTATACTCAGATGCACTAAATGTTTTTAGAGGGCTTATTAAGTACAGGCATTTAACGCATCTGTTATTTTAAACTTCACAACAGCCTAAGAAGTAAATATCGCCTTCACTTTACAGAGAAGAAAATGGAGGCTTAGAGGATTCCGGTAACTTGCCTAAGTTTACACCAACAGGAAGAGGCAAAGCCAGAACTCACAGGCAAGGCGTCTAACTGCTCCTACCACAGTCGCCTCAACCCAGAAGGGATAGAGAACATTCATGTGTGCATCCACTGAACTCTAGCCTTGTACCAGGCGCTGGGCTAGGTGTTAGGTCAATGGATGCAGGACGATGCCAGGACCAAGACTTCAGAGGGGCAGGCAGGGGCGCAAGATGTGGGGTGCAAAGTTCCAGGCTGGTTTCAGCAGGTTTCAGTATCTGGAGATTCACGTGGCAGTAAGACCTGAGGGGTGGTGGTGGGAGGCTGTTCCTCCTATCAACTGACTCAACCTTCTCTTATTGAGTTCAAGAAGATTTAGCCATGAAGTCATGTCCGACTCTTGTGACCCCATAGACTGTAACCCCCCAGCCTCCTCTGTCCATGGGATTTCCCAGGCAAGAATACTGAAGTGGGTTGCCATTTCCTTCTCCAGGGGGTCTTCCTGACTCAGGAATTAAACTTGTGTCACCTGCATTGCAGGTAGATTCTTTACCAACTGAGCCACGAGAGAAGCCCTGAGAACTCGATAAGAGAGACCATCTGATTTGTTTACTTAATCACTGTCAATCCTCTTGTGCAAAACTTTTGTACTAGGCTACCTTTTAGACTGTGGGCTGGGAACCCTTCATGGACAAACATAAGTTGGTGCTGATACACCAGATTAGGAGGAAAACCACACTGCTTGGGGCAAAGGGAAAGATTTCTTGGTTATTCTCCTAGAATGGAGGCAGTTGAGCAATGATGTCTTAGGAGGAAGCTGGTAGGCCCCTGCCTGGAATGCCAACCTAAAAACAGCAGTGAAACCTCATTATAAAATTGACCCAGGGAAAGGGAAATTTGAGGTTACCAAAACTTCTATACCAAAACAGATATAGAAAGGTACAAGTTTATAACAGATACTGTGATAAGCCATGTGGGTTGGGAAGAGCCACCAGGAACATGATTGTATAAAAACAGATAACTGGTTTTAAAACAACTTTTTAGGAGGATGGGTCAAGTTACACACAATACGTTTATTTTACTCAGTGAGCTGTGCATCTTTGGGACCAGAGTGTGATTGATCAGGATGACGAAGCAGAGGCTGAGTGTGCTACTCCTCCTTTGAGCCCCTCTCTTGCACCTAGGCAAGTCACTGCCTCCCCTCCACATAGCCATTTGAAAAGGCATCCAATTCTTTTTATTTTATTATTGGAGTCTAATTGCTTCACAGTGTTGTGTTAGTTTCTGCTGTACAATGAAGTGAGTCAGCTATATGTATACATATATCCCCTCCCTCTAAAACCTGCCTCCAACCCTCCCATCCCACCCTTCTAGGTCATCACAGAGCATCAAGTTAAGTTCCCTGTGCTACACAGCAGCTTCTTACTAGCTATCTATTTTATACATGGTAGTGTATACATCAGAGAAGGCAATGGCAACCCACTCCAGTACTCTTGCCTGGAAAATCCTATGGAAGGAGGAGCCTGGTGGGCTGCAGACCATGGGGTCACAAAGAGTCGGACCCTACTGAGTGACTTCACTTTCACTTTTCACCTTCATGCATTGGAGAAGGAAATGGCAAGCCACTCCAGTGTTCTTGTCTGGAGAATCCCAGGGACGGCGGAGCCTGGTGGGCTGCGGAGCCTGGTGGGCTGCCGTCTGTGGAGTCGCACAGAGTTGGACACGACTGAAGCGACTTAGCAGCAGCAGCAGTGTATACATGTCAATGCTACTCCCCCAGTTTGTCTCACCCTCCTCCTCCCACTCTGCGTCCACATGTCCATTTTATACTTCAGTGTCTCTATTCCTGCCCTGCAAATAAGTTAATCTATATCATTTTTCTAGATTCCACATATATGTATTAATATACAACATTTGTTTTTCTCTGTCTGACTTACTTCACTTTTATNCCCACTCTGCGTCCACATGTCCATTTTATACTTCAGTGTCTCTATTCCTGCCCTGCAAATAAGTTAATCTATATCATTTTTCTAGATTCCACATATATGTATTAATATACAACATTTGTTTTTCTCTTTCTGACTTACTTCACTTTTATGACAGACTCTAGGTCAATCCACACAACTACAAATGATCCCATTTTTCCTTTTTCGTGGCTGAGTAATATTCCACTCTGTGTGTGTGTATGTATGTGTGTGTATACACACACATCTTCATTATTCATTCATCTGTCTATGGATATTTAGGTTGCTTCATGTCCTGGCTATTGTTAATAGTGCTACAATGAACATTGGGGTGCATATGGAAAAGACATCTAATTATCAGTCTTCCCAGGGTGCCAAATTGTTAAATTGCCCATTGCATCCAAGAGCTTTTGTCTGGTTCTTCGTATAAAAAAGGGGAAAGAGAAAGAGGGAGGTAGAAGAGTGAAAACTAAAGAGGAAAGTTCAGGCTAGGTGAACCGAGGGCTGGTGAGGCTCACCAGGGGTGGGTGTTTAAGAATGGTGACACCTACTGATTCACTTAAGGTTTACACTTTGTGGTTGTAAGCTCTTCCTCCATTCTTCCTCACCAATTTCTCTGTAAAGTTTCTCATGCTCATAAAGAATTTGTGCGAATGAGAGGTGTGTGTGATGTATATGTGTGTGTGTAAGTCAGAAAAGGGTTGAGTTTCACGTCTGGTCACTGCGGAACAGAACAAAGACCATTTGAGCTGCAGAGCTTCACAGGGAAAGGAATCCATAAGAACAGCAGTTTCACTGGGAATTTAGAGCTATCTTGGGAAAGTCTTCGGATACTGACAGAACGAGAAACTGAGGGTCCATTGCAGTTTCACCTAGAACTCAAGGAGAAGAGAAGCTTCAGCTAATATCTGAGTTACACACAGAAGTGCAACAAAAGCCCATCTTCAGAGAGAAAAAGGGTTAAGCAGACACTGAGACTATTTTGCTTCTTGTATTAATTAAGTAAGCTAAGCTGGAGTGACATTTACACAAAATTTTATGATTGCTCAAAAACAATAGGAATTTATTTTTTTGCTTACTCAACAGTCTGAAGACAGCTCATTTCCATGTGATGATTAAGAAACCCAGGCTCTTTCTAGCTTGTGGCTTCACTCTTCTCCAGGGTCTAGGAGCTCATCATTATCTATATCCAGGCAACAGAAAAGGAATGAAGCAAGGATGGGACATATGACCTTCTTGGCCTTGAAATGGCTTACATCACTTCCGCTCACTTTCTTCTGGCTGAACTCACTCATGTAACTGTTCTACTACATATGTTGCCCAGGAAGTATGGTCAAGCTGTGCATTCAAGCAGAAATGGATTTTTGGTAGATAGCTTCAATCTATCATGGTCCACCCTTCCAGACACTATCTATCCACTTGCACCCTTCTTTCCACATAAGCAGCCTACACTTGTGCCCTCCTCAAGAAAGACAACCAAAGCTCCATGCAGTCACTACATTCACCTCAAAGCATGGGATTCCTGAGGAGGCAATGTTTTCTCAGTCGTATCTGTGGGTGGCCCGTCATATGCCCATGATATATTAATTGTCAATAAAAGGCAAGTTATCTGGCCTGTAACACACATCCACTATAACATGATGGAACAGGACTTGATAACCTCAGCAAGACCCCAGTTCAGAAAAAGGAACGCTAGGGAAAACAGAGTCCTTGGTTAGCAGCATGATGGAACCCTGCTAGGTGGATGGTATGGAGACCCTTTGTCTGGTAAGAAGGAATGAATTTCCTGCTTAGTTCTTTAATCTGCTCTTTGGGATGAATTCACTCTCTTTTTTTCTCTAGGGCCCCTTTCTCCATCCTCTCAATATCCTTCCTTGCTCACTATTCTTTTGGGCCACTTCTGAAGAGCCCTCTTTGAAGACTCCACAGCGTTCAGAGTCCGCTTTCTACTCATGCAGACTTAGGACAAAAGGGTAAGATTTGACCAGTCAAAGATTATTTCATCCACGTTTGTGATTCTTTTAGTAATACAATCCCCTCCAAAATTTTAGTCAGTTTGTCATTTATTTGCTTCTAGTAAATTCCCAAGGCCAACAATCACAGCCCAAATTCTTTCCTGAATGCAGTTCTGAGTCTCTGTAGATTTCTCCCAACTTAGGGACAGATACAGTAAGGCCATCTGAAAACCTGACTCAAGTGGAAAGGCCTGAGTAGAAACCCTTAATCTGATCTTAACTGCAGAGACTGAACTGCTATATTTAACTGAGAATTCTTAATGGGCTTTTGTCCTTTTTCCAAGTCTGGACTTTTAATTTTTCCTTCTAATCTTACTTCTTACTGTTTGAGATCCAGAATCAAGAGACTTTTCAGATTTGGAGGCCTTCTTCGGTCCTTTCTATTTCTGCTTATAAACTAGTCAAGTATTGCCAGGGCTCATATTTTTCTAGTAGTAACTTGTTTTAAGCAGCAAGAAACGCAACTCTAACATACACTAACATTCTGTATCTTTCTAATGGCTTCCCCTAGAGATACAGGTTCATATTGATCTGTATTCCAAATGACTGCCGGCAACGGTTGAATAAATATTCTGCCACTGCATTACATGGGTCATCATTTTTGCAGCTTACACTGTATTCTTGTATCTTACTGCACAACTGCTAAATGAGTGCACATAATGTAAGTGTTTCTTACTTATCAGTCCTTTTCGAACACCAGTTTCTGCATTACTTAAGGTAGGTAAGCTCTGTCCGCTAAGGTGCTTCAGTCGTGTCTGACTCTTTACAACCCCGTGGAATGTAGCCTACCAGGTTTCTCTGTCTATGGGATTCTCCAGGCAAGAATATTTGAGTGGTTGCCATTTTCTTCTCTAGGGGTTCCTCCCAAACCCATGTCTCTTACATTTCCTGCATTGACAGGCAGGTTCTTTACCACTAGCGCCACCTGGGAAGCTCAAAGATAAAATGATTTGAGCAAAACAGAAATTGATTTCCCACTCGCCTAATAGTCTAAGGCAGGTGTTTGTGGCCATTGAATGGCTCCCCTCCACACAGTGATTCAGGAATCGGAGTCCTTTATCTTGTGGTTCTGCCACCTCTGGAACTTTCTCATTGTCTGTGTCCAGTCCCAGAGTAAGACAGGCTGGGACTCCAGTATCCTATACCAGCATGCTCTGCACCTGGACAAACGTTTCTTTGAGCAATAAGATATAAATAAACTTTAAGAAACTAAAAATAACTGCATGCACGTGCAGCTGGGGAAATCATGAGCAATAAAATATAAAAACACCACCACAGGCAAACTTCCATTTCTGAGATGCTGGGAGCAAAAGCAGGGTGCTGTCCATGATTGCTACGCACAGAACCACCAAGAGGTGGACAGACCACCTAAGTCACAACTCCTGCCCTGTGTATCCCACAGATACACCCTGTTACCCTATTTAAGGACCCAAATGTCTCCTTACGAAGTGGGCAAGGGGACCTGTTTCTGGCTTTCGCTCCTTTGAGCTGCAGCACGAACCCCAACAAAGCCTCGCCTGATCTCTGTGACAGTGGGGGAGCAGAGAGGATTGAATTGAGAGAGCAACATTGAAACCTATACACTGCTTAGTCACTTAGTCGCTCAGTCATGTCAGACCCCATGGACTGGAGCCCACCAGGCTCCTCTGTCCATGGGATTCTCCAGGCAAGAATAATGGAGTGGGTTGCCATCTCCTTCTCCAGAGGATCTTCCCATCCCAAGAGTTGAACCTACATCCCTTGTGTCTCCTGCATTGTCAAGCGAATTCTTTACCACTGCGGCACCTAGGGAGCCTATAGAAGGGGTATGCTGCTGCTGCTGCTGCTGCTGCTGCTGCGTTGCTTCAGTCGTGTCCGACTCTGTGCGACCCCATAGATGACAGCCCACCAGACTCCCCTGTCCCTGGGATTCGCCAGGCAAGAACACTGGAGTGAGTTGCCATTTCCTTCTCCAATGCATGAAAGTGAAAAGTGAAAGTGAAGTCCCTCAGTCGTGTCATTAAAGTGAAAAGTGAAAGTGAAGTCGCTCAGTCATGTCCGACTCTTCGTGATCCCATGGATTGCAGCCTACCAGGCTCCTCTGCCCATGGGATTTTCCAGGCAAGAGTACTGGAGTGGGTCGCCATTGCCTTCTCTGATGAAGGGTATACTTGCTTTTAAAAACTTTGACCCAGAGGTGGTCCACATAGCTTCCACTTGTATTGCATTGGCTAGAATTCAGCCATGTGGCCACACCCAATTATAAGGGAGGCTAGGAAATTAGCCCCTGGCTGGGCAGCTATTTTTCCAGAAGCAACTCTAGTTCCAGGGATCTGCAAACTATGAACCACAGACCAAATCCAGTTCACTGCATGTTTTTCAATAAAGTTTTATCAGAACACAGTTATACTCATTCATTTACATATTATCTACTGCTGTTTTTACACTTTAAAAGAAGAATTGAATAGCTGCAACAAAAGCTGTGTGGCCCACAATGCCGAAAATATTTCCCATCTGTCACCTTTAAAGAAACGTCTTGCTGACCCCTGACTTAATACTAAAGAGGCTAGAACTACTGCAGCAACCTTGCTACCACAAGGGGGAGTCTGGAACTGCCGGGGCCCACCACCTGACCACTGAAAATGAAGCCAATCAAACAGAAGGCAGAACCTAGAGATGGAGAGAAACCAAGTCTTGCTGACCTCATTCAAGCCATGAAGCCAGCCGCCCCAGAAGCCAAAGTAGTCTTGGGCTTTTTGGTTACTTGATCCAATTCATGTCCTGCTTCATTTAAACCAATTTGAACTTTCTATCTCAACAGGAAGGGCCCTATCTCATAAACTTTTCCACTCCAGAGTGGCAGACCATGGGAAAGAGAGTGATCCTTCCCTTACAACTAAGAACAGTGATGAAACTTCAGTCTGACTTAGCACACTGATGGATCAGACTTGAACTGTGGGCAACAATTACATGTTGTAACCAACAAGTGACACATCCTCAATTTAAACCCTTAAAGCTGTTGAGACCCTGGTTGCTGGAGCTTCCTTTGAATATTTCATGTCTCTGTCTGAACTGATCAAATTTCTCAAAACAGGTGAAGTGAAAGTCAAGGGTTCAGTGAGGCAGTTGCTTAGTGATACCTCAGCCCTAGGAGACCTTGGATAAAACCTGGCCAAGAAACAAAGCAGAGATTTTTCTTAGTCCAGCCTGTCTTGTAAAGGCCCTGTGTGATCTACACAATGAAACATAATAAGCAGCTTCTCTTCCAGGCCGAGCCCTCAGAGCTCTCTGCAGGTGTACTGGCAGAGCATGGAGGGGTTGGCAAAGGGCAGGTGACTTTGATCCCCCTGCTGCCTCCTCCTCAGAAATTGCTCATTACAGAGTGAGATAGGGGTATTATATAACACTAACTTGGCGTAATTCCACCAGAGTCCAAAAGAATGCAAAATATATAATGTCTAAAGGACACAGCATACTGAGAGACCATATAGAGGGCCCTTCAGACTCTAACAAACAGGCAATGCATTGAAGTCAGAATCTGCCCTAGACTTCCTGCGAGGTGCCGCTTAGGAAGGCAAACACTTGTTGTATGATAAGAGTCTTCTAGAGCAGAGTCAACAACAGCAAAGCCTGTGTTTCTAGTAATTCTTGGCCTTGGCCAAGCAATCTCCCTTCATGGATCTCTAAGAGCTTTGCAAACATTTACTGTCAAATAACTTTACACACTTGCATGCAACTATGCTTACTTTTTAAAATCTCTCTTGCGAGTAAACAAAAACTAATTGTACACACTCCCTTTTAATTAACAAATATGTCCTTCTAGAACCACATATTTCCTATGACATAAATAAGAAATACAACCTCCACAGATGGAAATGAGTTGGGCTGCGTTTTAACCCTTTGTTAAAGTATGGGGGCACTGTGGAAAGAACGTGGCTTCTGAGCTTCTGTATGTAGGTCAAGAATGCCATAATCCACTGAAGCACAGAAAGGTAGACGCTCTAGAGACTGTGAGCCTGGGCACAATGGTGCATGTACCAAGCTGATTTCAGTCATACCTGTTCTGGTCTCTCGGGGTCAATCTCTGAGGTCTCAGAGTTGGAGGCAGATCGGAGGAAGTTTTATTGACGGAAATAAACAGTAACTGTGCCAAAAAGAAAGCTAAAATCTTGGTCATCTAGGAGAAAAACACAAGGATGGAACTAGAAATGTAGAGGTGAGAGGTGAAGCAAGTTCATGTGTAGAAAAACAAGCCCAACACTGAGACGATCACAGAGGGAGGTCAGGTGCAAGGGGAGTCAGCACAAATGGTCCAGTAGGAAATAATTCATATCAAGAGAAAGAGGAGATAGAGAGGTTTATTTTCAGAAATTGATTCATGCATTTGTAGGGGCTGGCAACTCCAAAATCTATAGAGAGAGCCAGCAGGCTGGAAATTCAAGTAAGATAAGAGCCAGTGTTGCAGGCTTGAGTATTAGATATGCGTGGCTGGTCAATAAAATTTTAATTCAGACAAAATTTCTCTATCATAGTCTTGAGACAGAATTCCTTCTTATCCAAGAAACTTGAGTTTTTGCTCTTAAAATCTTCAACTGATTAGATGAGGCCCAACCATATTATAAAGGGTAATCACTTATTTACCATGCCTTCCTCCAGGGAATCTTCCCAACCCAGGGATTGAATCCATGTCTCTTACATCTCCTACACTGGCAAGTGGGTTCTTTACCACTAGTGCCATGTGGGAAGCCTTACTTAAAGTGAACTGATTGTAAATGTTAAACACATCTATCTTGACAGCAATATCTAGACTAGTGTTTGACCAAACAACTGGACACCATAGCCTACTCAGTTGATATGTAAAATTAACTGCCATGTGCTGTTTAAAGGAACCAAGCAGAAGGACTTCCCTGGTGGCCCAGTGGCTAAGACTCCTTGCTCCTATGCAGGGGCCCCAGGTTCAGTCCTTGGTCAGGGAGCTAGATCCCATATGCTGCAACTAAGAGATCACATGCCACAGCTAAAAAATCCTGTGTGCCACAACTAAGACCCCACATAGCCAAATAAACAAATAAAAACACTTCTAAAGAAATAATAACTAAAAAATAAAGGCTTCCAGCAGAACCAAGTTCCTTACATCAAAAAGATTCAGGGGTAGGAGAGACACTATAGGTGAGAAATCTAAGAGCCAGAGAATGGTAAAGAGTGACCTTGGGCCCAAATATGAGGCTTGGATTGATGTCTCTTAAAAGCCCAGTCATTGTTTTTTTCTCAAACTCTGGAGTGAAGCATCCTAAGTGAGCCCCGGTGCCAACTCCCATGCAGTTTCTTTTTTTTGATCAAACTCGGTTGGGTGTAAAAACAGACATGTGCCTTTAAATGAATGCCAGCTAGATCACATTCTAATCATCTAAGTATCTATTTCTTCAATAATTTCAGGAGGAAGTTAGGGATCGCAGAAGGCTAAGGACAACAACAAAATGCAAGAGTTTCCAAGAGTCTGGAAAACATATGTGGACTTGGAGTCTTGCCCTTACGGGTTTTAATTTTGAGTCAACTACATCTAAGCAGTATTTACTTTGGGAATTCTCATTTGCACTCATGTTCATCTATTTGCAAAAATGAGTTTCTTCAACATGGGCCTGGCTTATCAAGATAGAGTTGTTCACTTTTCCATTTGTTAGGGCTAAAAGGGAAAAGGCAGCTTATTTCTGACTTTTGTGAATGAAATAACAGCGCTTGCTGTGTAGAGCCATCTGGCCCAGGCAGAGCATGGATTGTTTGCATCAAATCCTGCCTGGCAACCCTCAGAGGTCAGAACCCTCCTGTGACTGGGGTGCCTCCAGGAAGTGCTTAGAGCAACACAAATTTGGCAAAAAATAATCCACAAGAGCATCATGAATACAAAAACTCTCCCCACAACAGAACAGTTACCAGACAAGCCAAGTACTTGTCTGTGGGAACCAGGGTGTACTTGAAGAAACAAAGGCCGAGGCAGAGAGAAGTGATCTGTTACCATTCTCCTAATTTGGCCCGCTTCTATTTCTCTGAAATCTCCGTTTGCAGTGTGTGGGTGTTACCATGCTGTTTTTTCACCCTAGCAGAAATGACAACCATGAAAAACTCTCTACCCTGTGTTTGAGAAAGTATCTATCAATTAGAGTGGTGTATATTGACTCTGTGTGTGTGTGTGTGTGTGTGTGTGTGTGTATGTGTGTGCGCGCACGCGCGCGCGCACTCAGTCACTCAGCTGTATCTGACTTTTGGCGAGCCCATGGACTGCAGGCCACCAGGCTCCTCTGTCCATGGAATTTTCCAGGCAAGAATACTGGAGTGGATTGCCATTTCATACTCCAGGGGATCTTCCTGACCCAGGGATTGAACCCCGCGACTCTTTTGTCTGCTACGTTGGCAGGCAGATTCTTTATCATTGAGCCACCTGGGAAGCCTGTATATTGAATATAATAATAGCTAATTCAGTGCTTCTTATGTGTCAAGGAATGGTCTAAGCATTTTAAGTGAATCAGAATTTTAAGTGATTCAGCATTATCCTCACAATAATCCTTACAACAATCCTCACAACAATCTCAGGAGGTAGGTACCATTATTATTTTTATCTTTTAAGTGGGAAGATGAAACAGAGAAAGGTTAAGTGAGAAAGATTAAATTTCCTAAACAAGTGCCATAGTTCATCAATTCAAAGACAAATTTTTGTCATATTTTAACATCACTGAAATTAAGGTATGCCCTATAATTGATGGCATATTATATTAGCATTGTATCATAATTTAGTTGGCAGCTCTTTTTCTTAGTGATACTTAAAATAATGGTATGCCCCTGGAGAAGGGAAAAGCTACCTACTCCAATATTCTGGCCAGGAGAATTCCATGGACTGTATAGTCCATGGGGTTGCCAAAAGTCAGACACGACTGAGTGACTTTCACTTTCACTTTTACAGTCAATGGCATCTTAAATGTAATAAGATGTGGAAGGTGAGAGAGTCAGCATATAGTCCAAGCAGTTTGGTTCTGGCATCTGTGTTGTCAGGCCATACAGTAAGAGATTCCTACTGCCCCAGGGAGGGGGAAAGTGGAAATACGCTTTGATTTCAACTGGGAGTTCTGAAAGTGCTCTAAGAAGGATTTCTAAGATCATACCATTTCCCTAGTTATTCAATTGGTCATTAAAAAGCTAAACTTTACTTAAATGGTATTTAAAAGGGGGGGGGGAGCCNAAAGTGGAAATACGCTTTGATTTCAACTGGGAGTTCTGAAAGTGCTCTAAGAAGGATTTCTAAGATCATACCATTTCCCTAGTTATTCAATTGGTCATTAAAAAGCTAAACTTTACTTAAATGGTATTTAAAAGGGGGGGGGGGAGCCAAAGTAGTCTAAGCCAATTTCTCAGTCTTTTTTATTTCATTTAATCCTCACCACTTTTTGATAAACACAAACCTCATATCAGTTCCCTCCCTCTGACAGCCCCCAGGAATTCTGATATGCTACCCTGCCATCACCCCACTCAGAGTAAGAGTCTGTGGCCTGAAGATTACCCCAAAATGTTCTTGCTCTGTGTACAGTTATGCATGGGATTTGACCCACCTTTCTACTTCCCTGTCTTCTTGAGCAGAGTAATATTCACACAGCACTAAACTTAAATTTTTAAAGAGTGAGGCTGAGTCAAGGGTGTGAGGGAAAGTTAAGTTTATATGAGTTTGTGTGTGGGTTGTTTAAATTTTTTGTTTGCTTTTTGTTTAGTTTTATGCTTTGGTTGTTGGGGAGGAAGTCCCTATTTTAAACAAAAGAAGAAAATCTGCAACATAAACCAATTTATTGTTCCCAGTTTTTCTATCAACAACACATTGATTTTGTTGCCCCGGAAACTAGAGGGAGTTTCTGGAGAATTAATTACCTCATTCCAAACCAAGGGCTCACTAAACACGCTCTTTTCAGCTCTGTTTTCGTAGGAAACAAAGCCCATTCCTTGTAGCTCACCTGAGTCTCTCTTGAGTCTGAAACCTGAGCCTCTAACTCATTCCTGGGGTTTTGCACTTCCTGCTGCAAACCATATGTTAGGTTATGACAGGAAAACCCTATAGTTACAGTTTAGGGCCAGGCGGGTGGAGGGGGAGGGGAAGAGAAAGGATGAGGTCACAAATCCCTGTAGGGAGGCAATCACAGCTCTAACTCAAAGCTCCTAGAAAAACATGTTCCAATAAATTAGATATATTGTTTTCATAGCCCTTCAACTTCAACGTTCAGCTCTTTGTGGTTGGAAGTGTCTTTCCCTCTGCTCCACATCACAAGTGGGATCTTTCTGGACATTTGTAAAGCCTAGTGGTTAAAACCTACTCTGGCCTGTAATCAGCTGGGATTTTGGTCCTCCACCTAGAAAGTTATTTTAATTAGATGCATTTTTCTTCCTCACCTTCCTTTGGTGGCAGCACCATATACTGAGGATCTGAGAGGAGGTGGGGTCTCTGGAGTCACTAAGCCAGATGGAGGCGTTTTAGGGGGCTTCCATGGTGCCAAGAACACCCCTCGGAGTCTAGAAGAAGATACCTGAGGGATCTGGATCAAAGCACCATGGAAGAATTTGCCCTCCCAAGCACACAAGGATGGGGTGAAGACATACAGACATGCTGCATCGTCAAAAGGAAGACTTGAATATCCGCGAGTAATCTAGTTACCAATCTGAGCCAAAGACATCATTCACTGGGAGTGAGAACATAGTCGTTGTCCTGGAAGTGAAGGACGAGAGTTGGCAGGTTTGTTTCCTTTAAAATGACTGGCAGAGACTGACTTATATCCAGGTGGTAGAGGAGAGAGGTAACAGGATTGGAAATCTGGCAGACGTAAATCTGCAACCTGGCTCTGCCACTTGCTAGCTGGGTGACCTGCAGTGAGATATCTGAGCTCTCTGAACCTCTGTTTCTTCTTCCATAAAGTGAGGATTACAATAGAAGATAGCATTCCTATGAGAATTAAACTATGCCTTGTGTTCCACAGGCATGCCTGCTCAGTTGTGTCTGACTCTTTGCAACCCCATGGACCGTAGCCTGCCAGGCTCCTCTGTCCTTGGGATTTCCCAGTAAGAATCTGGAGTGGGTTGCCACTTTCCTCCCTCAAGGGATCATACCAACTCAGGGATCAAACCTGCATCTCCTGTATTGCAAACAGGTTCTTTACCCCTGAGCCAGTGGGTCGTATCCCACAGGCACTGACTAAATGCTCTGCCCTATATAATGCATCATGGGATCTATATGCAGAAGGTCCTCACTCTCTGCAGGAGGGAATTAAGCCAGCACCTTTGCTTGTGAGGGAGCATCTTTCCGAGACAGTGGTTATCCTCTCCCCACCCCCAACAAAAGTCAGATCACTCCTGCTCTTCAGCACATCTCAACTCCTTTTCTCTGGGGCCTAGTGGGGCTCCAAGGTTAGACCTGTGCTCATTCACTTCTTCTGTTAACAAAAGACCAGGAAGGTGGATACCTCTGGCCTCACAGAAATTCTTCTTCTTGAACCAATCTGCACCAATGACATGGACAGCTTCCCAAAACAACTTAAAAGGGCCACTCCCTTTCTTTCAATTCTATTCTGTGAATTTATTTCCAGACAGAGGATGAGATGGTTGGATGGCATCACTGACTCAGTGGACATGAGTTTGAGCAAGCTCTGGGAGATGGTGAAGGCAGGGAAGCCTGGCGTGCTGCAGTTCTTGGGGTCACAAAGAGTTGGACATGACTCAGCTGCTGAACAAGAGAAGCACATTTTAGAAGCCACTTGGCCTATTGCTGCTCCCATTAGTCCTTTCTTTGGCCTATAAGTCTTTTAAAATGCCCATCCTGCCTTATTTGGGAGCCCCACCTCCTCTGTGAAGCCCTCTCTGGTTGCTCAATACCAAATCTGCCCTCCTTTCTCAGAACCCCCCCAACACGGCTAATCAGCACCATATGTCTGGGCAGGGAGCGCGCCTCCTCCTCTGTAGGGCCGTGGTCATCTCTCTTGATTGCTGTTCAGTCCCTCAACAAAGGCTGCCAGATAAAATACAGGATGCCCAGTTAAATTTGAATTTCAGAGAAGCAACAAATAGCTTCCCAGTATACATGTGCTCCATGTATTGCATCTCATATTTTTATTTGCTCCATCTGGCAACAATAAGGTCAGTCTCTTACGCTTCTGCAGCTACCACTGCACCCAGCATTATAGTAAGACTGTTCTGGGCTAGACAATACATAATTGCTGGTAACAAAAACAACAATCATAATATCCAACATTTACTGAGTATCCAGCAGCTGTATTTGCCAGATACTGCACTAATTAATTTTACGTTGCCTATGTTAAGGAGAGGGCCCATGTACATAAACGTGTTTAAGGCAAAACAGCTTAAAGATTGAGGGGAGGTCCTCTGAGCCCTGTAACCTGGCTCTGTACTTACTGTCCCTGTGCCCTTGGCTGTTTACTCACTCTCTCATTATTCCCCTCATCTCTAAAGTGATGGGCTTTTTTTTTTTTTTCTTCCTTTCTGGAGTTATCTAGTTGAGATAATACACTAAAAGTAAGTGCTATACACTAAGGATGAAGCACAATGCCCAGCATATAGTAAATTCTCAGAAATGGTCAGAGACACCCTAGGGGTGCAGATGGTGTCATCTTGTTGGAATTCAGAGAGGGAAGCTCTTTGGCCTGAGTGATCAATAGAACCCTCAAGGATAGGTAAATCTGACAAAATCCTGTGATTCTCAGGACAGCGGGAAAATGGGAGGCAATTTTAAGCAATGTCAAATGCTTCAGTTTGCATGGGATAGATTAAAATTTTTCTTTACCATTCAAAGTGCTCTGTTAAACCTGAAGTTCTTATAACTAAAAATTCTGCTATCCTTGACTAGAGCAATTTACAGGTCTAAGGATGCAAGTTGAATATTCAGTTATATGAAGGATTTTTTTTTAAAAGAAGAACCACTAGGTACGGTTCTTCACTTGATTTCTAAGCTTATCACAATGTGATAATATTCACCAAGGCACTGAGATATTTGTTAACTATAAATCTGTCAACTGGCAATAGAGTTGTAGTCTTTGGTAATGAAGCTTGAGAACACTCTCCAAAATGTCCTTTTGGCCCCCTCTTTTCTACAGGGAAACTAGGGTAGCAAAACACAGGCCCAGCACTTGGGACCTTTGCAAGATCTGGACTTCCGCTAAGGTTTCTACTCAGGACTGGGGCTGTGGGAATGAAACCAGAGAGGGTGCCAGATGGCAGAGTGTGGGAAGTCTCAGGCTGGAAAGGGATGGCCAAGATAAACAAGCGACTGGAGGTCTGAAAAATGAACGGATAAACATCCAGACCAAAGTCAACAGTGCTGGGGAATCCAACCCGGTCTCCGCAGCCCACGAGGTTTGGACACATGAATTCAGCCTCAAGTCCTTGAAAGAACTTTTGTGCATCTGATTCTTAAGCATCCTTGCCTTGGGGTGTTGGGGGTGAGGGACAATTGCACAGTTCCTGTAGCAGTGCAGGAATTGTTAGATTTTCATCAGCATGACTTTCTGTAATATTTCTGCTTAAAAATCAATAGATGACTGGATACTGGTTGATATTAAAGAGATAATGTTAATTTTGATAATTTAATAATGGCATTGTGTTTATGTTTTTAGAAGAAACTTTATCTTTCAGGACTACATACTGAGCATTTGTAGATGAATGACATGATGTGAATATGCTTCAAAATAATCTGGGAGTGGAGGCTGGGGACTGGTCATAAACTTAGAGATCATTATAATAGTCTCTCCACTGTTGTATATGATCCTTAAAATTTTCCATAATACAAAGGTTTAAATCAAAGTTATCACAGATACATTTATTTTATATTGCAAAAAAAAAATACAAACTAGGATCTAATAGAATATATGTTTGGTTTGTTTTTTTTTTAAATCATAAAGGACGTTGATCTCAGGTATACACAGAACAAAATGAAATGGCACACTGGCAAAATTAAGCCATTTAGAGCTACAGATTAAGCATCTTATATCTCAGAATATTTCATGGCAGAATGCCTACGTTTTCCTATAAATTCACAGATAAGTGTTTATATTACTGTTGGTGTTCTCCCTTTCTGGGATAATTGGATGGTGTAGACCTAATTTGAGGGAACAAAAAATTCAAGGAGTAGGATTTACGGTGTAGAAATAAGAGATGCTTCAAACCAGCAGTTATTCCTCGGTCGACTGGTTGTCCTGCTTGCCATTCAGCGGGGTCTTGACACAGACTAGGACAAAAAGAGGAAAGAAATGCATGAAAGTAAGAAGGCTAACACATCGACCAAAAAGTCCCTGCTGGAATTCCTCTCTGACTCAACTCATTTCCTCCCTGCCTTCTGGTATGATGGGTTATTTTTTTGTGTGTTGTTTATTTGGTTTGTCTTTTCAATCTCTGATAAATTAAAATTATAGTCAGTCTATGATGTGTGTTATGGAAAAAAACAAAAAGGCAAACTGTTTAGAATCCTTGTTTAAACTGGAATAGCAGATTCAACTTTGGAAAGTAATACACGATCATTTCCTGACCAGCAAAAGACCCCAAATCCTGTGTGACCAGAGTCGGTACTGATGCAACTGCAGTATCTATAGTTTGTTTGCTGTCGTTGGGGGCTGGGTAGAAATGCCCTGCTGCTCCTCTAAAGTATAATTGGCACAGTCCTTGACTGTATAATCTTACTTAGGTTGTGAATGCTGTTAGGAAACCAGCACACGTCATATCGCATTGTTTTTAATGCAGTGAAGAGTCAGGTGATCCTGCACAGCTTGCACCGTGCGGGAAGGCCATGTGCAGGCCTGCCTGCTCTGCTCACCGAGTCCAAATCAATTATGCTCTAATCAGGACTGTTTCCGGAACTGGTCGGATGGAGGTTCAGAATGAAAAGGAAAAATTGCTATTTTCTCTCCAGATCCTGTTTGCATGAATGGACTCCATCTGAGACACATCCTGTTTGACCTCTGGTATAGCAGGGGAGGGCAACTGTTCTGTTTGACTTTTGACTGTCACAGATCGCAGAGCCTCCACTTTTTTGGCTTTTTTTCTTTTTTCCAGGAAAAGTTTGAATTGTACTAAAACTCAGTCATCATCCTAAGTTCAGTGAGGATACACAGTCCTCAAATAGCAATCCATCACAATCCCCAGGATGCTTGTTTTAAGTTCAGATGTCTAGACCTACCTCGAGACACAGGCTCTAAGAAGATGCTAGTCTAACAAACTACCCAGTTGATTCTGAAGTGCAGTCAAGTTCAAGAATTTGCAACAGGATTAGAACTGCTCAAATCCAGCTTCCTCATCTCAAACCATTGACTCCAGCAAGGCTCCATTTCCCTATTTTTGCTCTAATGTGGGGAAAATTGTTTTGAATTTGGGGTACCCAGAAGGGACCACCAAAAGAGATGTCTTCACTTGTGGGTCAGTTCAGTTCAGTCCAGTTACTCAGTTGTGTCCGACTCTTTGCGACCCAATGTACTGCAGCACACCAGGCTTCCCTGTCCATCACCAACTCCCAGAGCCTACTCAAACTGATGTCCATCATGTCGGTGATGCCATCCAATCATCTCATCCTCTGCCATTCCCTTTCTCCTTCTCCCTGCCTTCAATCTTTCCCAGCATCAGGGTCTTTTCTAGTGAGTCAGCTCTTTATACCAGGTGGGCAAAGTATTGTAGCTTCAGCTTCAACATCGGTCCTTCCAGTGAATATTCAGGACTGATTTCCTTTAGGAGGAACTGGTTGGATTTCCTTGCAGACCAAGGGACTCTCAAGAGTCGTCCCAACATCATAATTCAAAAGCATCAATTCTTTGGTGCTCAGCTTTCTTTACAATCCAACTCTCACATCCATACATGACCACAGGAAAAACCATAGCCTTGACTAGACGGACCTTTGTTGGCAAAGTAATGTCTCTGCTTTTGAATATGTTATCTAGGTTTTTCATAGCTTTTCTTCCAAGGAGCAAGCGTCTTTTAATCTCATGGCTGCAGTCACCATCTGCAGTGATTTTGGAGCCCCCAAAAATAAAGTCTGACACTGTTTGCCCATCAATTTCCCATGAAGTGATGGGACCAGATGCCATGATCTTTGTTTTCTGAATGTTGAGCTTTAAGCCAACTTTTTCACTCTCCTCTTTCACTTTCATCAAGAGGCTTTTTAGTTCCTCTTCACTTTCTGCCATAAGGGTGGTGTCATGAGGTTATTGATATTTCTCCTGGCAATCTTGATTCCAGCTTGTGCTTCATCCGCCTGGCATTTCTCATGATGTTCTCTGTATGTAAGTTAAATAAGCAGGGGGACAACATACAGCCTTGATGTCCTCCTTTCCCGATTTGGAACCAGTCTGTTGTTCCTTTCTAGTTCTGTTTCTTCTTGACCTGCATACAGATTTCTCAGGAGGCAGGTTAGGTGGTCTGGTGTTCCCATCTGTTTCAGAATTTTCCACAGTTTGTTGTAGTCCACATAGGCAAAAGTTTGGTGTAGTCAATAANAAAATACAAACTAGGATCTAATAGAATATATGTTTGGTTTGTTTTTTTTTTAAATCATAAAGGACGTTGATCTCAGGTATACACAGAACAAAATGAAATGGCACACTGGCAAAATTAAGCCATTTAGAGCTACAGATTAAGGATCTTATATCTCAGAATATTTCATGGCAGAATGCCTACGTTTTCCTATAAATTCACAGATAAGTGTTTATATTACTGTTGGTGTTCTCCCTTTCTGGGATAATTGGATGGTGTAGACCTAATTTGAGGGAACAAAAAATTCAAGGAGTAGGATTTACGGTGTAGAAATAAGAGATGCTTCAAACCAGCAGTTATTCCTCGGTCGACTGGTTGTCCTGCTTGCCATTCAGCGGGGTCTTGACACAGACTAGGACAAAAAGAGGAAAGAAATGCATGAAAGTAAGAAGGCTAACACATCGACCAAAAAGTCCCTGCTGGAATTCCTCTCTGACTCAACTCATTTCCTCCCTGCCTTCTGGTATGATGGGTTATTTTTTTGTGTGTTGTTTATTTGGTTTGTCTTTTCAATCTCTGATAAATTAAAATTATAGTCAGTCTATGATGTGTGTTATGGAAAAAAACAAAAAGGCAAACTGTTTAGAATCCTTGTTTAAACTGGAATAGCAGATTCAACTTTGGAAAGTAATACACGATCATTTCCTGACCAGCAAAAGACCCCAAATCCTGTGTGACCAGAGTCGGTACTGATGCAACTGCAGTATCTATAGTTTGTTTGCTGTCGTTGGGGGCTGGGTAGAAATGCCCTGCTGCTCCTCTAAAGTATAATTGGCACAGTCCTTGACTGTATAATCTTACTTAGGTTGTGAATGCTGTTAGGAAACCAGCACACGTCATATCGCATTGTTTTTAATGCAGTGAAGAGTCAGGTGATCCTGCACAGCTTGCACCGTGCGGGAAGGCCATGTGCAGGCCTGCCTGCTCTGCTCACCGAGTCCAAATCAATTATGCTCTAATCAGGACTGTTTCCGGAACTGGTCGGATGGAGGTTCAGAATGAAAAGGAAAAATTGCTATTTTCTCTCCAGATCCTGTTTGCATGAATGGACTCCATCTGAGACACATCCTGTTTGACCTCTGGTATAGCAGGGGAGGGCAACTGTTCTTTTTGACTTTTGACTGTCACAGATCGCAGAGCCTCCACTTTTTTGGCTTTTTTTCTTTTTTCCAGGAAAAGTTTGAATTGTACTAAAACTCAGTCATCATCCTAAGTTCAGTGAGGATACACAGTCCTCAAATAGCAATCCATCACAATCCCCAGGATGCTTGTTTTAAGTTCAGATGTCTAGACCTACCTCGAGACACAGGCTCTAAGAAGATGCTAGTCTAACAAACTACCCAGTTGATTCTGAAGTGCAGTCAAGTTCAAGAATTTGCAACAGGATTAGAACTGCTCAAATCCAGCTTCCTCATCTCAAACCATTGACTCCAGCAAGGCTCCATTTCCCTATTTTTGCTCTAATGTGGGGAAAATTGTTTTGAATTTGGGGTACCCAGAAGGGACCACCAAAAGAGATGTCTTCACTTGTGGGTCAGTTCAGTTCAGTCCAGTTACTCAGTTGTGTCCGACTCTTTGCGACCCAATGTACTGCAGCACACCAGGCTTCCCTGTCCATCACCAACTCCCAGAGCCTACTCAAACTGATGTCCATCATGTCGGTGATGCCATCCAATCATCTCATCCTCTGCCATTCCCTTTCTCCTTCTCCCTGCCTTCAATCTTTCCCAGCATCAGGGTCTTTTCTAGTGAGTCAGCTCTTTATACCAGGTGGGCAAAGTATTGTAGCTTCAGCTTCAACATCAGTCCTTCCAGTGAATATTCAGGACTGATTTCCTTTAGGAGGAACTGGTTGGATTTCCTTGCAGACCAAGGGGCTCTCAAGAGTCGTCCCAACATCATAATTCAAAAGCATCAATTCTTTGGTGCTCAGCTTTCTTTACAATCCAACTCTCACATCCATACATGACCACAGGAAAAACCATAGCCTTGACTAGACGGACCTTTGTTGGCAAAGCAATGTCTCTGCTTTTGAATATGTTATCTAGGTTTTTCATAGCTTTTCTTCCAAGGAGCAAGCGTCTTTTAATCTCATGGCTGCAGTCACCATCTGCAGTGATTTTGGAGCCCCCAAAAATAAAGTCTGACACTGTTTGCCCATCAATTTCCCATGAAGTGATGGGACCAGATGCCATGATCTTTGTTTTCTGAATGTTGAGCTTTAAGCCAACTTTTTCACTCTCCTCTTTCACTTTCATCAAGAGGCTTTTTAGTTCCTCTTCACTTTCTGCCATAAGGGTGGTGTCATGAGGTTATTGATATTTCTCCTGGCAATCTTGATTCCAGCTTGTGCTTCATCCGCCTGGCATTTCTCATGATGTTCTCTGTATGTAAGTTAAATAAGCAGGGGGACAACATACAGCCTTGATGTCCTCCTTTCCCGATTTGGAACCAGTCTGTTGTTCCTTTCTAGTTCTGTTTCTTCTTGACCTGCATACAGATTTCTCAGGAGGCAGGTTAGGTGGTCTGGTATTCCCATCTGTTTCAGAATTTTCCACAGTTTGTTGTAGTCCACATAGGCAAAAGTTTGGTGTAGTCAATAAAGCAGAAGTAGATATTTTTCAGGAAGACTTAAAGACAACAACTCCATACAGGATGTGTACAGAGTGATCAGTGAGAAATAGGGGGTCAGTTAGAAGGCTGCTATCAGACCCCAACCAAGTTTTCCCCAAGGCATATCAAAAAGAGAAAAATAGGGCTTCCCTGGTGTCTCAGTAGTAAAGAATCAACCTGCCAATGCAAGAGGCACAGGTTCAGTCCCTGATCCAGGAAATCCCACATGCCAAGGAGCAACAAAGCTGGTGTTTTTGTTTTGTTGCAAAGCAACAAAGCCGTAACTATTCAGCCAGTGCTCTAGAGCCCAGGAATTGCAACTACGGAGCCTGCATGCTACATCTACTGAAGCTCAAGTGCTCTAGAGCCGGTGTTCCACAGAAAGAGAAGCCACCCACCACAGTGAGAAGCCTGGACACCGCAACTAGAGAAAAGTCCACACAGCAGCGAAGACCCAGCACAGCCAAAAATAAATAAATAAAATCTTTTTTTAAAAAAAGAGAAAAATAAGGATAAAGTTAAATGTATTCAAATTATTCTGTGATTATCTTAGCCATATCTTTCTGAAGATGTTAAAATACCTGTCTTAGTCTATTTTGGGCTACTAGAACAAAATACTACAGACTGGGTAGCTTATAAACAACAGAAATGTATTGTTCACAGTTCTGGAGGCTGGCAAGTGTAAGATCAAGGTACCAACATGGCTGGTTTCTGCTGAGAGCTCCCTTCCTAATTCGTAGCCTGCACCTTCTTGCTAAGTCCTTACATGGTGAAAGGAGCTAGGGAACTTCTTTTATAAAGCCCTGGACTGGGGACTCCTTTGGTGATCCAGTGGCTAAGACTCCATGCTCCCAGTGCAGGGGCCCTGGGTTCAATCCGAGGTCGGGGAACTAGAGCCTCCATGCTTCACGACACAACTAGAAGATTCCACGTGTCACAACTAAAACCTAGTGCAGCCAAATAAATAAATGTATAGTTTTTAAAAATAAAAAGCCTTAGTGCCATTCATGAGGGTTCCACTCTCATGACCTACTTCAGTTCAGTTCAGTCACACAGTCGTGTCTGACTCTTTGCCTAAGAGTCATGTCCGACTCGTGACCTAAGCACCTCCTGAGGTCCTACTTCCTCCTACTATCACCTGTAAGGGTTAAGATCTCAAAATACAAATTTTGGAGGGACACAAACATTCAGACCATTGAAATATATTTTCTTTTAGGGATTTTTTTGTGTTTATTTACTTATTTTTGGAATAGTTTATGCGTGACGCCCCTTGCACAAAATGCAAAATGTACAAAAACCTCTAATATTGATTATGTAGGCCATTTCCCTCCTACCCCAAAGTTCCAGTACCCAAACCCAGAAGCAGCCACCATTACTGATTTCTTATTCTTCAAGAAATGCTGTACGCATACACTAGCAGATAGATTAATAGAAACTCACTTTTAATTAGCAGGTGACATATTACATCTTGCTTTTTTTTTCACTTAATAACATTGTAGAGATATTTCCATATCAGTAACAGTTGAGAAGATGTTTTAAAATTAAATGACAGTGATGATATATTGTGATTGAGTATTTCTTAAATGTCCTATAGAGTACACACACATGTACACACATGGCAGACCCAAAGAAGCTGAAAATTTTTTTCTAGGCCGCAAAATCTGAAAGCTGAAACCATCGGCATGATAATAATAAATATGTAATGTATAGCACTCATATAATACTTTATAATAATATTTTATAGTAATAGTTTATTAAACTATTTACTAAATAATAATAATAAGCATTTCAGAATCAAACATTTCTAGGCATAAGTCTTACTTCTGTCATTTTCTAGTTCTTGAACTTAAATCACTAATATCATTGAGCCAGTTTCCTTATTTTAGCAAAATTGAGGGAGAGGTGGGAAATAAACCTTCTTCCTGAATTAATTGTGAGGATTAAACAAATAATAAATAGAAAGTGCCTGGAACCTTGAACTGAGGATTCTTGATGTGTAGGACACGGCTATCAAGAGTCGGCAACAGACAAATATTGCAGAGGTTACCTAAGTAAAAGCTGAAAGTGTGCACTGACTTGGGCAGTTATTAATATAAGATCAATGAAGATTCAGGCAGGGCTCAGCGCGGTGCNCACGGCTATCAAGAGTCGGCAACAGACAAATATTGCAGAGGTTACCTAAGTAAAAGCTGAAAGTGTGCACTGACTTGGGCAGTTATTAATATAAGATCAATGAAGATTCAGGCAGGGCTCAGCGGGGTGTTGAGGGCCAAAAAACAGAGCTGGCAAGAGGGGAGTGTCAGCTGGTGGTGAGAGCAAGAGGTTGGTGGTGAGTAAATGCATTGTTGCTAAAGCTGGATGCTGTGTGGTCCAGGAGCAGGCAGGGTCCTGGTCAAAGAAATACTGTCTGACAAATAAAAAGAAAATGCAACTCTCTTGGTCCTTTATCTGCATTTTATGAACACTTAGAAAGGAAAAATAGTATAGAGTGGTAGTTCTTTCCTTTTTCTCACCCACTCAAATCATATTTGTAAATGGGAAGAAATGGAAAGTGGGTCTCTTCTGCAACTTCCTTGAAAAGAGAAAAAATTGGATAGGTGCTATTGAAATAAGTTTTAAGAAGTGACTTATATCATCTTGAAAAGTGAGACACTGTAAGCTTTTTTTTTCAAACAGTGATGACAGGAGTGATAGATCACGTACTTCTGGGTTTTGTTGTTGTTACTTTGCTTTTTTGTTTGGTTGGATTTTTTTTTAAGGAGAATTTCCAACATATATTAAAGTAGAAAGGCAACATAATGAACCCTGTGATGACCTTCAACAATTATCAACTCTTGGAATTTCTCTAACATATTCCCCTCACTCCTGCCCAGAAGTTTTATATTTTCTAAAAATTGAAAATTACCTCTGAAGCCTTGATGAGATTCAGGTTTGATTTTTTTTTTTAAGATGATTTCGTAGTGTTTGTTTTAATCAGACGGGATTTAAAGTGTAGTTTTTTTTCTTTTTTCTGCTGTTAGCAGCCATTGCTGTTCAATGTCAAGTCTCTTAATGTTTTTGGTTTTTCCATCTATTTTGCTTACTGTCAATTTGGACAGCTGTTTCTTCTGGGCAAGGTTGAGTCACAAGTTGAGGTCTCCCAGCTTTGGACCACTAACAATTTTCAGAGACCCATTACCTCAAAGTTACCTTTCCAGAATGATTTTTTTCTGGTTTTATTGATATATAATTGACATACAGCATTGTGCTCATTTAAGATACAACTCAATTATTTGGTATATGTATATATTATGAGGGCTTTCCTCATAGCTCAGTCGGTAAAGAATCTGCCTGCAATATAGGAGACCCCAGGTCAATTTCTGGGTTGGGAAGATNCTCATTTAAGATACAACTCAATTATTTGGTATATGTATATATTATGAGGGCTTTCCTCATAGCTCAGTCGGTAAAGAATCTGCCTGCAATATAGGAGACCCCAGGTCAATTTCTGGATTGGGAAGATCCTCTAGAGAAGGGAAAGGCTACCCACTCCAGTATTCTGGCCTGGAGAATTTCATGGACTGTATAGTCCATGGGGTCGCAAAGAGTCAGACACGACTGAGCAACTTTCACTTTCACATATTATGAAATGATCACCACAATAAATGTAGTTAACATCCATCACCTAGCATAGTTAAAGTTCTTTTTCTTGTGATGAGAACTTTTAAGATCTACTCTCTTAGCAATTTGCAAGTATCTAATACAATATTGTTAACTACAATCACCATGCTGTACATTACATTCCCAGAGCTTGTTTATTATATAATTAGAGATTTGTACTTTTGACCACATTCATTCATTTCCCCCACCACCCCTCCCTGCCTCTGGTAACCTCCAATCTGTTCTATTTTTTTTGAGTTTAGTTTTCTTTAGATTCTACATGTAAGTGGAATTATAGTATTTTGTCTTTCTTTCTTTATCTCACTGAGAATAATGCCCTAAGTGTCCATCCATGTTGTTCACGGATGACAAAATTTCCTTATTTTTTATGACCAAATAATGTGTATACAGTAACATTATATACCTATTTTATATATTACATAAGTATATAAATTTATATGTGTGTGATACATATATTACATGTTTATGTATCTCACATTTTCTTATTCATTCATTAGTTGATGAACACAGGTTGTTTCTCTGTCTTGGCTACTGTAAATAATTCTGCAATGAACACGGGGGTGCAGATATCTTTTCTAGATAGTGATTTCATTTCTGTCAGATATATACCCAGAAGTCGAATTGCTGGGTCAAATGATAGTTCTGTTTTTAATTTTTTGAAGAACTTCCATACTGTTTTCCCCAGTGGCTGCACCCATTTACATTCAATCAACAGTGCACAGGGGTTCCCTTATCTCCACATTCTCACCAACACTTGTTATCCCTTCCCTTTTGAGGACGGCCATTCTGACAGATGTGAAGTGAGATCTCCTTGTGGCTTTGATTTGCATTTCCCTGATAATTTGTGATGTTGAGCAGCCTTTCATGTACTTGTTGGACATCTATGCATCTTCTTCAGAAAAATGTCTAGTTCCTCAGCCTATTCTTAAATTAGGTTGTTTGGGGTTTTGGTTTTTTTGTTGTTGTTGTTGTTTTTGCTAGTGAGGTATATAAGTACTTTATATATTCTGCATACTAACCCCTTATCAGATATATGATTTGCAAATGTTTTTCTCCCATTTTATAAGTTGTCTTTTCATTTTCTTGATGGTTTCCTTTATTGTGCAGAGCTTTTTAAATTTAAAGTAGCTCCACTTGTTTATTTTTGCTTTTTCTTTTGTTGTCAAATTTTTTAAAAAATTGCCAAAATCAATGTCAAGTAGCTTACCACCTATGTTTTCTTCTAAGAGTTTTACGGTTTCAGGTCTTATATCCAAGACTTTAATCCATTTAAGACTGGTCCTTAATTTGTATTTTTCTGAACACCAAGAATGGAAAAATAGTGTAGATGGTATTTCTTTAAGCCCCAATTCTTTCTTAAGGGGCTTAAAGACTGCTACTGTGTTTCGTTCACTAAAACTGCCCCACTCTGCAGTCTTCTTCAAAAACCTTTTCTTGCTGGTTAACATGCCTCTTCCTACTCTTCCCCTTTCTTTCCGATTCTGTATCTAGAAAGACCAAAGAACCATTCATCTGGCAATGACAGCATCCTTCTCAAAGGGCAGAACGATTCACAATTACACAATCCTCTGTGGCTGTCAAGATAGGGGAAAGGGTGGGAACTCTGCTGTGTAATACTTTTCATTTCTTCACAAATGAATGAGTGATGGATGAAACTGGGCCAAACTCCAGCAGGATGCACAGATCCATGAAATGTGTCGAGGAATGCACCTGAGCAAAATAGTGAGATGCTGTGAGAAGATTGTGTGCCGTGACAGCGTGCTGCATTTAACAGGAATCAACTGATCACAGACATCTTGCTGGAACAGTGAGAGTGATACTTGGAGATAAAGACAATTCTATAGCTTCTCCAATAGCGGTGTTAAGCAAGCCAGTTCTTCCCTCTCTGCGTACAGAGCTGGCATTCTTGACCCAGGACCATGTGTCATACTGTAGCAGGCTAACTTTTTCCATTTCTGAGTGAACCATCCATGGCCAAAGCCTGACTAAAAAGTGTGAGAAGAACCCTGGGCATCCGGCCCAGCATCTCAAGGTGAGCACATGATGGACAAAAGAGAGGAACCAAGGAGAAAGGGCCTATTGCTTAGATCTGTGAGCATCTCAAGCTCCTTGAGATAGATGCCTCACTCAGCCTCTTCTCCCAGTCCCTCCTCTGGGAAAATCAGAGCCCAACTTAACAAAGCAGAAAGGTGGACAACTTTATTGTGTGTTAAATTTGGTTACATTCAAAATGATACTCTGGTTTTCTTTAAAGTGCAGTGCAAATAATTGGTTCATGTTTTACCAACTCAAATGAAAGACAAGTGTCCATGTGAATAAGTGATAGCTTTCCTTTACGTAGAGAAATTCAAACTAAGACAGGCAAAATGGTGGAGTGGTGGAGCTGCCGAGAGCTCAAGCTTCAGGATTAGACAGAACTTGTTACATGCTGACTCCATCCATTTTTGACACACACACTTTGTGTGTCTTCAAGCAAGTTTCTAGAAGATTAAGAAAACCGACCATACCTATTTCATAACATTTTGTAAAACATGGGACGGGTACTTTGCAATATGCCAACTGTTACATGGGTTCAATCAACAGTTTCTGCTGTTGCTACTAGGAATTCTTCAGGAATCAGACTTCATGAATGTATAATATTTTTTTAATGAACTTTAAAATATTGGAATAATTTTATATTTATAGAAAAGTTACAAAGATAGCCTAGAGAATTTCAAAGCACACTTCACCCAGATTTTTCTGTGTTAACATTTTAATGTGGTATGTTTGCCAATACTAAGAAGCCAACATTGACACATTACTATTTACTATTACTATTAGCATATTGGATGTGAGAGTTGGACTATAAAGAAAGCTGAGTGCAGAAGAATTGATACTTTTGAACTGTGGTGTTGGAGAAGACTCTTGAGAGTCTCTTGGACTGCAAGGAGATCCAACCAGTCCATCCTAAAGGAGTTCAGTCCTGGGTGTTCATTGGAAGGACTGATGTTGAAGCTGAAACTCCAATTCTTTGGCCACTTGATGCGAAGAGCTGACTCATTTGAAAAGACTCTGATGCTTGGAAAGATTGAGGGCAGGAGGAGAAAGGGATGACAGAGGATGAGATGGCTGGATGGCATCACTGACTCAATGGACATGGGTTTGGGTGGACTCCGGGAGTTGGTGATGAACAGGGAGGCCTGGCGTGCTGTGGTTCATGGGGTCACAAAGAGTCAGACACGACTGTGCAACTGAGCTGAACTGATCTATTACTATTAAACTAGACACTTTATTCAGATTTCACAGTTTTTCTATCCCGAGATATAATCTAGAATATCAGATAACATTTATAAGAATGCTTTTAATTGGCACAACAATTAACATAATTAATCAACTAGTGACTCCATGGTCAATACCTAAATATGTTTTTCCAAAACACTTTAGAAGTTCAATAAGTGGTGCTGGGAAAACTGGATAGCTATTTGTAAAAGAATGAAGTGAGAACAATTTCTCACACTATATCCCAAAATAAACTCATAGTGGATTAAAGACCTAAATGTAAGTCCAAAAACCATGAAGCTCCTAGAAGAAAACATAGGCTGAATGCTCTTTGACACAAATCGTAGCAATACTTTTTTGGATTTGTCTCCTAAAGCAAAGGAAATAAAAGTTAAAATAAACAAATGTGGCCTAATCAGACTTAAAAGCTTTTGCACAGCAAAGGAAATCATTGACAAAACAATAAGACAACCTACTGAATGAGAGAAAATATTTGCTAATGATATGACAGATGAGAGGTTACAATCCCCAAAAATACAAACAGTTCAACATCAAAAAAGCAAACAACTTGATTAAAAAGTCCTGGAAACCATTTATTCTCTTCAGTAGCATTTTTGCAAACTTATTGACCTATTATTGACAAAGTAAATCCTTTCACATAGTTAGTAAAATAACCAAATGCAGGTTAGCATCTGCCCAAATTATTACTGTATCCAATTTATTCAAATTTAAAATTAGTAAGATTTTACTGTGTACATAATCATGGCCAGCAAAATGTCTGGCACTTAGTAGGTGCTCAAAAAGTGTCTGTTGTTAAGCTACATATAAAAAGGACCTCAGATCTCCTGACAGCTTGATTTGTTTATGGACACAGTTAGGTGTATTTTGCCTTGAGCTGTGCCTTGTTTTAAATAATCTCTTAGAGCATGACCTTACCTTTGTGCATAAAACCTGTTTGTACAAGACTGTACATGATCTGAGCAAACAAGAATTACTGTTCGGCAAACCATTAACTTCCTTAGCATTTCTCACTCAGCAAGGATTGTCCCTTTAGGGGATCAGTGCTGATGCAGAAAGTATGTGTTTTATCTTTATCTGTGAAGAAAAAAGTATTCATGTGTGTGAATTCAGTTTCTTAGAGGTTGGTTGTGGCAGTTGCTATTTTTTATAAACAGTATTAACCAGAGAGGATGAGAATCAACAGGATAGCTCTGGCAGTGAGGACAAAGATAAGGATATCCAGCTGTGAACTTCCAGATGTGACCAGATGGGTCTACTGTAACCACACAGGGACCTCAGGGGTAAGTGATTAGAAGATAGGTGTGACGAGGGAATGGCTTCCTCCACCAGTGTCAATAGATGCAGCATGGCATCCAAGCTGTTCATCTAATAATTCTTTTATTCAACTTAAAATACTTATAGAATGACAACAATAACCAATGACTAGATTTCTGCTACTGAAAATGTGGCCTCTGGAGGATCCATTTACTCAAGGACTTGTTAGAGATGCAGAATTTCAAGGTCCACCCCAGTTCTCTGAATAAGAATCTGCCTTTTAACAAGATCTGTGAGCAATTCCCATGTGAGAAGCACTGGACCAAATGACAGAATGAAGAGCCAGAATCCTGTCAAGAGACAAATGATGTATTTATTGGAAGGTCTATTAATAAAATCTCAGTCAGAAGACTTAATAGATAATTCTCCAAAGAAGACATACAGATGGCCAGCAGACACAAGAAAAGATGCTCAATATTGCTAATTATTAGAGAGAAATGCAAGTCCAAACTGCAGTGAGGTATCATCTCACACAAGTCAGTATGGCGATCATGAAAAAGTCTACAAATAAATGCTGCAGAGGGTGTGGAGGAAAAGGAACCCTCCTGCACTCTTGGTGGGAATGTAAATTGGTGCTGCCACTATGCAGAACAATATGGAGTGTCCTTAAAGAAATTAAAATATAGTTACCATCTGATCCCGCAATCCCACTCCTGGGCATACATCTGGAGAAAACTGTAATTTGAAAATACTCACATACCCAGATGTTCATTGAAACACTATTTACAATGCCCAAGACATGGAAGCAACCTAAGTGTTCATTGACAGATGAATGGCTAAAGAAGATATGGTATATATATATACATGGAATATTCAGTTCAGTTCAGTCGCTCAGTTGTGTCCGACTCTTTGCGACTCCATGAATCGCAGCACNAGAGAAGCTTTTAGAAATTCAGATTCCCCATCCGTCCCCCCAATCTCTACTGAGTCAAAATTTGTAATTTTCAAGAGCTCTACACATGATTCTGACTTGCATCTATATTTAAGAATCACCAAAGGGGGCTTCCCTGGTGGTTCAGTGGTAGAGAATGCAGGAGACATGGGTTCGATCCTCGGTCTAGGAAGATCCCACGCCACAGAGCAACTAAGTCTGCACCACATGACTGAGCTGGTGCTCTAGACTCTAGGGCTGCAACTAATGAGCCCATACTCTAGAGTCTGTGGTCCACAAGAAGAGAAACCACTGTAATGAGAAACTCGTGTGCTGTAACTAGAGAGTAGCTAGCCCTCACTCACCACAAGTAGGGAAAAGCTTGTGCAGTAATGAAGACCCAGCACAGCCATAAATAAATACATGAATAAAATTATTTTTTTTAATGAATCACCAAAATTATGTACAACTTGTAAATGTGAACAAGCTAATATATGAGCTGTCTTAAGCTTCTTAATCAGTCAAAGAAGGGTACTGTTAATATCAGCTTTTTCTTTTTCCAGCTTACATGTCTAAATATTGAAAACAGGGTAAAGAAATCAGGAATGCTGGAAAGTTGGCAAGCATAAGGTGGTTATAGTTTCCCTACCATTTGAAATATTTGGAGATGTCCAAGCTTGAAATGAAAAGCTCTTTGAAGTAACTCTCTTTGTTCACAGTTTGCAATATTCCCCTCAGTCTTTATTGATCTGGACAGAACGATACTTGATGTTTATCTAATGCTTACTGGCACTGTTCTGAGTGCCTTCTAAGTGTTAGCTTATTTGATCTTACCCCCTCTTACACACATGATGTGGAGAGATTAAGTAAGTTGTCTGAGACCTCATGGATAAAAATAGGTAGAGCTGGGCTTTGAACTCAGGAACGCTGCTCCAGAGCCCCATTCTTAATCACACTGCTATTCAACCACTTTGTAGATCAAATATTTTCAAAGTAAAATGTTAAACTTTCTTAAGTAAAAGCAAAAGCCTAAAAATAAACGTTTTCTAGGCTTTAGATCATCATTTTTTAACGTATGGTTCTTAGACTTCTTACATTTGAATCATCCGAGGTACTTTTTCTAAATGCAGTTTTTGAGCATGTGGAGTAAAGGAAACCCTAGTATGCTGTAGGCAGGAAGGTAAATCGGGGCAGTCACTATGGAAAACAATAAGGAGGTTCTTCAAACAACTAAAAATGGAATACCATATGATCCACCAATTCTGCTCCTGGATATATCTCTGAAGAAAACAAAAACACTAATTTGAAAAGATGCAAACACCTCAGTGTTCATCTAAGATATGAGAGCAACCCAAGTGTCCATCAGTTCAGTTCAGTCGCTCAGTCGTGTCCGACTCTGTGACCCCGTGAATCGCAGCACACCAGGCCTCCCTGTCCATCACCATCTCCCGGAGTTCACTCAGACTCATGTCCATTGAGTCAGTGATGCCATCCAGCCATCTCATCCTCGGTCGTCCCCTTCTACTCCTGCCCCCAATCCCTCCCAGCATCAGAGTCTTTTCCAATGAGTCAACTCTTCGCATGAGGCGGTCAAAGTACTGGAGTTTCAGCTTTAGCATCATTCCTTCCAAAGAAATCCCAGGGCTGATCTCCTTCAGAATGGACTGGTTGGATCTCCTTGCAGTCCAAGGGACTCTCAAGAGTCTTCTCCAACACCATAGTTCCAAAGCATCAATTCTTTGGCACTCAGTCTTCTTCACAGTCCAACTCTCACATCCATACATAACTACTGGAAAAACCATAGCCTTGACTAGATGGACCTTCGTCATCAAAGTGATGTCTCTGCTTCTGAATATACTTTCTAGGTTGGTCGTAACTTTTCTTCCAAAGAGTAAGCGTCTTTTGATTTCATGGTTGCAATCACCATCTGCAGTGATTTTGGAGCCTCCCAAAATAAAGTCTGACACTGTTTCCACTGTTTCCCCATCTATTTCCCATGAAGTGATGGGACTGGATGCTATGATCTTCATTTTCTGAATGTTGAGCTTTAAGCCAACTTTTTCACTCTCCTCTTTCACTATCATCAAGAGGCTTTTTTAGTTCCTCTTCCACTTTCTTCCATAAGGGTGGTGTCATCTGCATATCTGAGGTTATTGATATTTCTCCCAGCAATGTTGATTCCAGCTTGTGTTTCTTCCAGTCC
>SJYW01000126.1:12363-22734 GCA_006410735.1 Raphicerus campestris | reverse complement strand
TGAACAAACAGAAAAAATATTCCAGCTCTCCTAGGGCATATATTCCAACAAAGAAGTAAGAATGATATGAAAAGATTTCAGAAAGTTCTTTAAAATATCATGAATTGATGCTGTGAACTGAGATAGCAGAATCCAACATAACTAGGACATGGAATCCAATATATTCAATAATTCATGTCTGACTCATTCTGAGTTACTGCCATTTAAGGAGCTACTGAGATTGCTCACAAATAAAAGAATCAATCTTTCCAGTTCATCTAATAACTATTCTTGCTCATTGAAATTTTGCAAAGAAAAAAAATCACTCTGGATGCCTACTAATTAAGTAACTAATAAAACTCAAGTAACTAATTAATAAAACTCTCCCTCCCTCAAAAATTCTGATTAATGTGAACCCCACATTAAACTCATATTAGTAAGTTCTGCTTATGTTACTCATCTTGATTTGGTTGCTTGTCTAAGGCTAAGCAGTTAAAATAAAGTATAGCAGTTCCTGAATGATAGAATTTCTCATTAGACATATTGGTTAAAATAGGTCCACATTTTTAGGCGTGTGTTAAGTTATACACAGTTGTGATCAGAACCATCACTCAAAAGCAAAGAAAGTTTCTTTTCATATGACAAGAAATACTTTGTTTAATATGTGTAGGGATAAAATAGTCTTCTATAAAGGTAGTTAAACTGGTTAACTAAAAGATTCTTGATTCCTGAATACCTTGATTAGATGAGTTTGACTATTCATATTTGATTAGCAGTGGCTGGAGAGAGAGAAGTTGTTCTGTATAATAAATAAAGACCAATGTTTATTGGTAGGGGTCTGAAAGAGAAAACATGAGAATTAAAGAAGAGAGGTAGAAGAGGGGCAACTAGGATGAACAAATCTCTGGTAATGGGATAGATAGCTTGTGGGGACTTGATTATTTTTTTAAGCCTCTTCTTTTTATTGTGTCTTTAACACACACAACATATATGAAATATAAATGTAAAATTCAATGAATTATCACAAAATAAATTCCTGTATAGCCACCACCTGAACCAAGAAGTAAAATATTATGAAACTAAGTGTTGATGTTTTGAAAAGATCGACAAAACTGACAAACTTGTAGCTAGACTAAAAAAAAAAAANCTTTTTATTGTGTCTTTAACACACACAACATATATGAAATATAAATGTAAAATTCAATGAATTATCACAAAATAAATTCCTGTATAGCCACCACCTGAACCAAGAAGTAAAATATTATGAAACTAAGTGTTGATGTTTTGAAAAGATCGACAAAACTGACAAACTTGTAGCTAGACTAAAAAAAAAAAACAACAAAAATCGAAAGAAAAAAAGAGTAATTATAAAAATAAAAAGGATTATAGGTATCTAATATGAACAATTATGTGCCAACAAATTGGATAACTTAAAATAAAGGGATAATTTATTAGAATCAGAAAGAAATTTTTAAAAATTTGAACTGACTTATAACCAATAAGATTTAATCAGTAATCAAAATTCTCCAAAATACGAAGATCCAGGACCAAAATGCCTCAACTGTATAATTCTACCAAACATTTAAAGAAGGATTAATACCAATCTCTTAAACTCTTCCAAAGAATTTAAAATGAGGGCACACTTACAAACTCATTCTATGAGGCCAGCATTACCCTGATACCAAAGCCAAAGATATTACAAGATAAGAAAATTATAAAACAATATCCCTGATGCACATAGATGCAAAAATTATCAACAAAAAAATACTCAGTAAACCAAATTCACCTTAAAAGTTTTATACATCATAATTAAGTGGGAGTTATTCTTAGGATGCAAATATGGCTCAACCTATATACAATAATCAACATACTATGTTATATTAACAGAACAAAGGATAAAAATCCCATGATCATCTCAACTGATGCAAAAATAGCATTTGACAAAATTAACATGGTTTCATGATAAAAAAAATCCAACAACTGAGAGTAAAAGGAGATTGCCTCAAATAATGTTAGTCATATATGATAAGCCCACTATAACTAACATCATATTCAGTTGTGAAAAACTGAGAGCTTTTCCTCTAAGATCAGGAACTAGGCAAGATGCCTACTATCACCACTTTTACTCAACACAGTGTTGGAAGCCAAAGTTGTTAGGCAAGTAAAAGGTATTAAAGGCAAATAAATTAGAAAGGAAAAAGGAAAAGTACTTCTATTCAGAGATGACACAATCTTGTTTGTAGAAAAGCCCAAAGACACTACACACACACAAACCTGTTAAACTAATAAATTCAACAAAGCTTTAGGATAAAATATCAACACAAAAATTACTTGCATTGCTATACAATCTGAAAAGTAAATTAATAAGACAATCTTATTTTTAATAGCATTTTAAAAAGCTATTTAAGAATAAATTTAAGAAGGTGAAAGTCAAGTATACTGAAAACTAAAATATATTGCCAAAAGAAATTAAAGAAGCCCAAAAATCAATGGAAAGACATTCTGTGTTTACAGATCAGAAGACTTAATATTGTTAAAAATGTTCATAGTATTCAAACTGATTTACAGACTCAGTACAATCCCTACCAAAATGCTAATGACGTTTTTTGCAGAAATATAATGAAAAATCTAAAATTCATATGGAATCTCAAAGAACCCTAAATAACTAAAGTAATCCCCAAAAGGGACAGTTAGGGCCTTGCATTGTTAGACTTCAAACATATTACAAACTTTCAATAATCAAAACTGTGTGGTACTGGCACAAAACAGACACATAGACCAATGGAAAAGAACAGAGAGCTCAGGTACAGTAGATTTAAAAGTGGTTAAATCCTAAGAGGTCTCAACACAAGGGAAAAGATACATTTTTTTCCTTTTTGTAATCTGTTTAAGATGATGGATGCTAACTAAATTTATTCTGGTTAATCATTCCATAATATATGTAAGTCAAGTAATTATACTGTACATCTTTAACTTATACACTGTTATGTGTCAATTAGATCTCAATAAAACTGGAAGAAAAAGTAATAGAGAGCTCAGAAATAAATTTCACATATACACTCAAATGACATTTAACAAGGGTGCCAAAACTACAATATGAGAGGATAGTCTCTTCAACAAATGTGTTGGCAAAAGAATGAAACTGGATCTTTACTGTATATTGTGTGCAAAAATCCATTCAAAATGGAATAAAAACTTGAAGCTATAGAAACCCTAGGAGAAAACATAGGAGAAAAACCTGATGATATTGGTCTTTGCAATGATTTCTTAGCTATGACATGAAGACACAGGCAACAAAAGTAACAGAGACAAATGCAATTACATCAAACTGAAAAGCTTCTGCCTGGAAAAGGAAAGCATCAACACAGTGAAAAGGCAACCTACAGAATGGGAAAAAAATATCTGAAAACCATTTATCTAATAAGGGATATCTCAACAACAAACCATTTCAAAATCATAATTTTGAAATGTGCAAAGGACTTGAATAGACATTTCTCTGAAGAAGATATATAGGTGGGCCAACAAGCATATGAAAAGATGCTCAACATTACTAATCAGCAGGGAAATGCAAGTGAAAACCACAATGATATCAGCTCACATCCATTAGGATGGCTACTATCAATAAAATCAGAAAACAACAAGTACGGATTAAGTTGAGGAAAATAATAGAACCCACATGCACTGTTTTGAGAAAAAAATTATCTGGTCACTATAGTCTTGAGTATACTTATCTCTGATTGTGGCAGATGATGCCAAACTGTTGCCCAAAGTGACCGTACCAGTTTACAGTCCCATCTGTTTGGGGACTCCGTAATCATCCTATTGGTCTATTGTCAATTCTTGCACCAAAAAAAAAAAAATTCCGTTTCATCACTTAATAGTAAATCTTTCTATCCAATAAAGCAAATCTTTTCACCTCATTTTTGTTCAATAGTATGTATACTCTGTGTCTTAGTGTTTCCATTTGCATCTTAGATTCACCTTTTACCAAATAAGCTCTGGGAAACAATAATATTACCAATAACAGCAATCCCAATTATGTTTAATTTCATGAATATATAATGATACTCNTTCCTCTAAGATCAGGAACTAGGCAAGATGCCTACTATCACCACTTTTACTCAACACAGTGTTGGAAGCCAAAGTTGTTAGGCAAGTAAAAGGTATTAAAGGCAAATAAATTAGAAAGGAAAAAGTAAAAGTACTTCTATTCAGAGATGACACAATCTTGTTTGTAGAAAAGCCCAAAGACACTACACACACACAAACCTGTTAAACTAATAAATTCAACAAAGCTTTAGGATAAAATATCAACACAAAAATTACTTGCATTGCTATACAATCTGAAAAGTAAATTAATAAGACAATCTTATTTTTAATAGCATTTTAAAAAGCTATTTAAGAATAAATTTAAGAAGGTGAAAGTCAAGTATACTGAAAACTAAAATATATTGCCAAAAGAAATTAAAGAAGCCCAAAAATCAATGGAAAGACATTCTGTGTTTACAGATCAGAAGACTTAATATTGTTAAAAATGTTCATAGTATTCAAACTGATTTACAGACTCAGTACAATCCCTACCAAAATGCTAATGATGTTTTTTGCAGAAATATAATGAAAAATCTAAAATTCATATGGAATCTCAAAGAACCCTAAATAACTAAAGTAATCCCCAAAAGGGACAGTTAGGGCCTTGCATTATTAGACTTCAAACATATTACAAACTTTCAATAATCAAAACTGTGTGGTACTGGCACAAAAACAGACACATAGACCAATGGAAAAGAACAGAGAGCTCAGGTACAGTAGATTTAAAAGTGGTTAAATCCTAAGAGGTCTCAACACAAGGGAAAAGATACATTTTTTTCCTTTTTGTAATCTGTTTAAGATGATGGATGCTAACTAAATTTATTCTGGTTAATCATTCCATAATATATGTAAGTCAAGTAATTATACTGTACATCTTTAACTTATACACTGTTATGTGTCAATTAGATCTCAATAAAACTGGAAGAAAAAGTAATAGAGAGCTCAGAAATAAATTTCACATATACACTCAAATGACATTTAACAAGAGTGCCAAAACTACAATATGAGAGGATAGTCTCTTCAACAAATGTGTTGGCAAAAGAATGAAACTGGATCTTTACTGTATATTGTGTGCAAAAATCCATTCAAAATGGAATAAAAACTTGAAGCTATAGAAACCCTAGGAGAAAACATAGGAGAAAAACCTGATGATATTGGTCTTTGCAATGATTTCTTAGCTATGACATGAAGACACAGGCAACAAAAGTAACAGAGACAAATGCAACTACATCAAACTAAAAAGCTTCTGCCTGGAAAAGGAAAGCATCAACACAGTGAAAAGGCAACCTACAGAATGGGAAAAAATATCTGAAAGCCATTTATCTAATAAGGGATATCTCAACAACAAACCATTACAAAATCATAATTTTGAAATGTGCAAAGGACTTGAATAGACATTTCTCTGAAGAAGATATATAGGTGGGCCAACAAGCATATGAAAAGATGCTCAACATTACTAATCAGCAGGGAAATGCAAGTGAAAACCACAATGATATCAGCTCACATCCATTAGGATGGCTACTATCAATAAAATCAGAAAACAACAAGTACGGATTAAGTTGAGGAAAATAATAGAACCCACATGCACTGTTTTGAGAAAAAAATTATCTGGTCACTATAGTCTTGAGTATACTTATCTCTGATTGTGGCAGATGATGCCAAACTGTTGCCCAAAGTGACCGTACCAGTTTACAGTCCCATCTGTTTGGGGACTCTGTAATCATCCTATTGGTCTATTGTCAATTCTTGCACCAAAAAAAAAAAAAAATTCAGTTTCATCACTTAATAGTAAATCTTTCTATCTAATAAAGCAAATCTTTTCACCTCATTTTTGTTCAATAGTATATATATACTCTGTGTCTTAGTGTTTCCATTTGCATCTTAGATTCACCTTTTACCAAATAAGCTCTGGGAAACAATAATATTACCAATAACAGCAATCCCAATTATGTTTAATTTCATGAATATATAATGATACTCACTGGGTATCTATGGAGGGTATTAGGAGACCAACAGCTTAATAGCTTAATTTTGAAAACTATTATAAAGGGGAAAAAAAATCAAGCATTTAATAATCCTTTTCTAAGTGAACTGTATCTCAAAGTAACCCAAGAGTTCATGAAAGTTTTTTATAGAAGCATTACAGGTAATAAAGGGAAAAGTGTCAAAGAATTACAATATCACCGTTTTGTAACCCCTAAAAAATAAATGATCTTCAATGACATTTAATATCACAAAAAGGACACATCTGGGTGTGGTGGATCTTCAAACACCACCACCTATGAAGTGTTCTCATGAAAGGAAACCTGAATCTAATCAAGACTATGTCAGTTTCTGGCAAACACTGGAGAACTGTTGAAAGGCACCACAGAGATCCAACTAACAAATTCCAGGTTGCTAACATTCTAGTGTATCAGTTTCTTCAACAAATAAGCTGTGGGGCTGGAAGGGCAGGAGCAAAATAGATAGGAGAATTTATATATTAAAAGATACTTGAGACATTGTTTTGTGGAAAAGTTCTCCACGAGTGTTCCTGAAAGTGTTGTGAGCAGAGGTATTAACTGTTTTTTTTTGTTGTTGTTCTATACTATATTTCAAGGATGTTTTTATAGTGTACAGATTTGAAAGACTGAAATAGTGTCTCCTTCCAGAGCAGAGAACAGGTACGGTTTGGGGCCACTACAATAATGACAATGTCTCCCTCCATGCTTGTGGCTGGCAGGTTAGCTTACAGCTTATTAAATACATTTTCCCACTTCCTAAACTTGAAGTTCTTCATCTGTACACTATGTACAGTGTGTACACCGTCTATGTATGATGTCTGTCTGACCACTCCAGAGAGGTAAAGAGAAACGGAGGGAGAGAGAGAAGTATCTAACTTACAAATCTGTTTGTTTGGAACAGTATGCGATTCCTTTCTCCTCTGGTAGTCTACTATAGACATTGAGTAATGTGGTTTTGTGTAGGGAGGAAAGAAATATAAATTGGCAAAAGGATTAAATATCACATCTGGGTCGTTATGGTGCAGAGTGTTTATTAAAAGACACTTACAACCTAAAAGCTGAGAGGTATGTTTTAGTCAGCAGACATATTGAGGACTCAAGCCCAAGAGTCAGCAGTGCAAATAACCCTGGGAAAACTGCTCTGAGGAGGTGAAGGGGGAACTAGAATATAAAGGAGTTTTGCAACAAAGGGCAGGAGATAGAAACAAAAGATTACTGTTAATAAAAGAAAACGAGATGTCTCAAGTGAAGGAACTGAGCAGCTTTTCTGTGTGGGAAGATGTAAGAGTCTGGGCTCAGTGAAGTCACTCCTTTGATATGTGCCTCAGCTTTCTGGGCCAATATTCTGTGTTTTCTCATCCTGAGTCTCCTCTGGGCTCACCATGGGGAGTGGCTGCAATCTGATGATTGCTGGATGGCAGGTATTCTTTGTTTGCTTCCTGAGTGCCCTCAGAGCTCACCAGCTCACTGTTGGCAGTGGTTGCAATTGCTGATGACCGTGACATCCTTTGTTTACTGATATGGCAGGCAATATTTTGTTTCTCAAGAGCATGAGAACAGGAGCCCAGGAAATGGAAGAGTTCTGAGAATTCACAGAAATGTTGGCTAGAGCATTTGGGTTCAAATATAAAGAACCATGCAAGTGACATGTTATTCAGTTCCTCACCTGCTCTTTACTCATGCATTAAAAAACTTCTTTTGTTTGTGGTAATTTTAAACTGTGCTGCAAACACAACTATAAGAGCAAGTCAAAGTTAGAGATAACAGAGGAAACTGAGAAGCTTCTGCTTAGATAGATGAAAAGGTAAGGAGGATGCTTCTAAGTCTGGTTTCTGTTTCTGTCTGTTTTTCTTTAAATGTATTTATTTTTAACCGGAAGAAAATTGCTTTTCAATATTGTGTCTGTTTTGATAAGCCAAAATATTTAGCAGTCAATAACAGTTTATCCTTTATAGTTTGGAAAACACTTTACTAAAACACTTTAAAAAACACTTTACTAAAAGTTCTGTGTGGAAAAACAACTTTATTCTTGCTATTCTTATATATTCTAGTCCCAAGTTCCTTTTCCTTATTGAAACCTCTGCATTTTTTATTTTTTTAAATATCTTGAGTCTTCCTAGAAATATAACTCATATTACAGAACAGACTACAATCAGCAGTGCAGACTGCACTGGAGGTAGACAACTGACTAACAGACTGCTTTAGAAGTTGTCTGGATCGGGACAGAAGACATCCATAATAGACTTAAAAATGTTTCAACACTTTTACCAGAATAGTTAGGCTATCAGAAATAATATGTGGTCTGACCAGAGAAATAAAAATTTGGCAGACACTTACTTGAGGGAAAAAAAAAAAACCTTCATGAAACCAAATAAGCCACACATCAGAACAAAATTTAGAAGATGCCAATACAAATATATTCTTCCTTCTCTAAACATAAAATTATTCTTTAATAAATCTGTATAACGAGATTGTGCTGCCAACATGATCTCTATCACTGAAGATTTAACTTCATGTTTACCCACTGTGTTCCAGGAAATGCATGCTTTATAAGATGTTGATAGGATTCTCATAGAAGTATTTTCTATGCTGATCAATTTGGGTAGCTGTACATGCACCTCCTGGAAATTCACAGCGTACATATTAAAGTCTCTAGGAATTCCTACAGTAAAGAAATGGGCTTAACTCAGCAATTAGCAAAGTTATTTTGGCCATTAAATTATGGAACACTTCCAAAATCTACTGAATTGCTCAGCAGAATGTTTGGAGAGAAACTGTAATTCAATATCTGGAAGCAATTCATTCCCAAGCCCATTTGGGGCTAAGAAGATAAGAGACCCAGAATTATTTTTCTAGGAGTTTTGGATCTGATTAGTTGAGAGTGTGCTCACTAGTCCCTCTCTCACAGCATTCTGTCTTCCATGGCTTTTTTTTCCCATGAGTATTTTTTTTATTGAAGTATAATTGATTTACAATGTTGTGTTAATTTCTGCCATACAGCAGTGATTTAGTTAAATATATATTCTTTTAAAAATATTTTTCTCATTATGGTTTATCATAGTATATTGACATTGTGCTATACAGCACAGCCTTATTGTTTAGCCATTCTATATATAAAAGCTTACAGGCTCTGTTTCTGTTTCATAGATAAGTTCATTTGTCAAATGTTAGATTCTACACGTAAGTGATACCATGTGGTATTTGTCTTTCTCTGTCTTTTTTCACTTAGTATGATAATTTGTATTTGCATCCATGTTGCTGAAAATGGCATGATTTCATTCTTTTTTATGGTTGCATTGTTGTGTTCAGTAAATCAAATGGGGAACAAACCCTGGCATGTGGATATCAGAAGTCACATGTGCTGATTCTGCCACCAGTAATTGTGAATTCTTGAGGAATTTAAAATCTCTGAACTTCTGTTACTTTATCAATAGAATAGAATTAATCCCTGATTTTTTACTCAATATCAACAAACATTAAAAGCCAGTTCTCAGGGAATTTACATTTTAGAAAGGAGGAGGGGCCAGAGGAGGGAGAAAGAGAGAGAGAGGGGATAAATAGATTTTATAAATATAAAAATAAATAAGAAAATATCAGCTAGTGATAAGTTCTGTAAGAAGAGTTAATATGGGATGATGTGATAATACCTGGATGACTATTTTTGATTGAATGGTTAGGGAAAGACCCTCTAAGGAGATGACATTTAAATTGAAATTTGAATGACAGGCAGGCAGATATTTGAGATGAGACTCTCAGGAGAAAGAGCAATGAATGGTCTTAGAGAAGGAGGCAGAAACCAGATCAGGGATGGCTTTGCAAGTCATGCTATTTGGATTTTATTTCAAGTACAACAAAAAGCCACTGGAATGTTCCAAAGAGAGGAGTGACAGGATGCATCCAACTTATGTCATAGCCTGTTTATAAAGATTAGATGAAGTATTGTATATGAATCAGTCAGGGTTCCAGGAGCACACACTGAGACCAGGTAAGCTGAGAATTTTTAAGAGACCATTTGCCATGAGTAGGTTTTAGGGAACAATCCAGAAATGTTTCTAGTTCAATACCTGCGTGCTATTAACAAGGGAGCCCAAAGTCTAAGAGGACTGGCTATCCAAACCCAGGGAAGGTAGTTACATGGAGAATGTCAACTGAAAAGAACTTCAAGAAATGGATGCAGACAACCTGCGAGATCACAAAGGAAAGAAGCCACCATCGTATGCTACTCTGCATCTTTCTGGCTCAGCCCCTTCAGGAGTCAGAAGTAAAGAAGTCCAGTGATGAAGATCCACAGAGAACGATG
>SJYW01000126.1:0-11491 GCA_006410735.1 Raphicerus campestris | reverse complement strand
GAGAGTGTGCTCACTAGTCCCTCTCTCACAGCATTCTGTCTTCCATGGCTTTTTTTTCCCATGAGTATTTTTTTTATTGAAGTATAATTGATTTACAATGTTGTGTTAATTTCTGCCATACAGCAGTGATTTAGTTAAATATATATTCTTTTAAAAATATTTTTCTCATTATGGTTTATCATAGTATATTGACATTGTGCTATACAGCACAGCCTTATTGTTTAGCCATTCTATATATAAAAGCTTACAGGCTCTGTTTCTGTTTCATAGATAAGTTCATTTGTCAAATGTTAGATTCTACACGTAAGTGATACCATGTGGTATTTGTCTTTCTCTGTCTTTTTTCACTTAGTATGATAATTTGTATTTGCATCCATGTTGCTGAAAATGGCATGATTTCATTCTTTTTTATGGTTGCATTGTTGTGTTCAGTAAATCAAATGGGGAACAAACCCTGGCATGTGGATATCAGAAGTCACATGTGCTGATTCTGCCACCAGTAATTGTGAATTCTTGAGGAATTTAAAATCTCTGAACTTCTGTTACTTTATCAATAGAATAGAATTAATCCCTGATTTTTTACTCAATATCAACAAACATTAAAAGCCAGTTCTCAGGGAATTTACATTTTAGAAAGGAGGAGGGGCCAGAGGAGGGAGAAAGAGAGAGAGAGGGGATAAATAGATTTTATAAATATAAAAATAAATAAGAAAATATCAGCTAGTGATAAGTTCTGTAAGAAGAGTTAATATGGGATGATGTGATAATACCTGGATGACTATTTTTGATTGAATGGTTAGGGAAAGACCCTCTAAGGAGATGACATTTAAATTGAAATTTGAATGACAGGCAGGCAGATATTTGAGATGAGACTCTCAGGAGAAAGAGCAATGAATGGTCTTAGAGAAGGAGGCAGAAACCAGATCAGGGATGGCTTTGCAAGTCATGCTATTTGGATTTTATTTCAAGTACAACAAAAAGCCACTGGAATGTTCCAAAGAGAGGAGTGACAGGATGCATCCAACTTATGTCATAGCCTGTTTATAAAGATTAGATGAAGTATTGTATATGAATCAGTCAGGGTTCCAGGAGCACACACTGAGACCAGGTAAGCTGAGAATTTTTAAGAGACCATTTGCCATGAGTAGGTTTTAGGGAACAATCCAGAAATGTTTCTAGTTCAATACCTGCGTGCTATTAACAAGGGAGCCCAAAGTCTAAGAGGACTGGCTATCCAAACCCAGGGAAGGTAGTTACATGGAGAATGTCAACTGAAAAGAACTTCAAGAAATGGATGCAGACAACCTGCGAGATCACAAAGGAAAGAAGCCACCATCGTATGCTACTCTGCATCTTTCTGGCTCAGCCCCTTCAGGAGTCAGAAGTAAAGAAGTCCAGTGATGAAGATCCACAGAGAACGATGTGTGAAGATGGAGAAGCAGCAGAAGTACCTAGCATTCTCCACTCCTCTTGCCTCTCAGCATTCACTCCTGTCCTTTGCCCAGGTGAAAAACTTGTGTCCCCAGTCAATTACCAACCCTTCGAGGTTAATTCAGTCATGTCATCACATGCAACCAAAAATGGTAACCCACAAACAGTGTTCTTCATAAACCGAGTGGGAGGAAACATACAGAAAAGAAACAATTATTACAAGGCAAAGATGTTACAATCTCTGCTTCTGTAACTGGTCACTAGATCTAAATTGTTAACACAGTAACTTTCTTCCAATCCCTAGTCCATGATTTTTCTGTCTTCTTAAAGCACATTGGTTGGATGGATTCTTAACCTAATAACTTGAGTCAAATCTTTAGTCCTACAGGACTAAAAAGGGTCCTTTAGAGGTGCTGTCTTTATCATATTGCCACAGTTTTTTATTGCCAAGGGCCATGGTCTAATAGGGTCCTAAGTAGCTAAGAGTCCACTTGAGTTCCAGAAACAGTTCTCACCACACTGAAATGAATAGCAGTTACTCAATTTCCCCTTGATAATCAGGATCATCACCCCAGAGAGTATAATAACCTCTTCTTTATCTATTGCTTTAGTAGTCTAAAATGGCCAGAGGGAAGACTCATTTCTTATTCAATGGAATCATCATTGAATTCCTTCATGGACACATCCCTCCCCCCAGTACTATAAACCCACTCAGACCAAGGGTGAACAGACAAGAAGAAAAAATTCCCCAAATTATACATTTGGTGTAATAGTTGGAAAGTCCGTTCTCAACTCCAACTCCCAGATACATGGATACATGGAAGATAGTACCTTATATTGGATCTGGCTTAAGGTATTAACTGAATCTTGTACACAGCATCCTCACCTCTTAGGATTTTACTCCTGATGATGCCAAAAATGAGCCTTCAGATGCCATCCCACAATTCCAGGAGACTAACATGAGCACCATGCATGGTACCATATTGAGAGCAAGCCACTGGCCTTTGGTACAGGTGAACTGGACACACAGTGATGCTGTCGACAAATCAGTCTTGATTTGAGTGTACCCCTGTTGGTGAGCCTACACATAGTCTCCATTCCTGCCATCATATCTACTTAATGTATCACCATTGACCAATCATATAAAAATTAAGGGCAATAGGCTGACTGACATCCTGAGGAGTTATCATCTTATTCTCTTAATTTTCAAAGCACTCATCCACCAGTATGATACCCTCTAGTGGACCTTTACATGGAACACAAATATCCCCCCACCTCTGCTATGCTGAAAGGCCTATCCACATACCTCTCCCCAGGTCGTCACCAACATTCCTATGTTTTACTTCCCAAAGCCTTAACCTCTGGCCTATCTAGCTTATATAAATTCATACTGCAGGCTAGCTCTCCTTCCATATTAACTGGACAATCAGATGGCTGCTTAAAGTTCTGCCCACTGAAAATACTGTCTTTCATTGCTGTCTTTCAGGCCACTCCTAACTGAGGCTATACATGGTCACTGTCCATTTCTGTTTGATGCCCACATACTATGCATTCACAAACCATCCTCTTTCATCCACTTTCAGCTGGTCACAGAGAGCTCCCCATGACACTGTAGGTGTAATTTGAGGGAATGGCAGGAAAGCAGTAGGAACAGTGACCATGGGAGTCTAAGCTACTCATTCATGCCATTTATTTATGCTTTCTGACTCTCCTTGGCCCTGTCTCACATACACCATTTCCATTTTATATTGGAATGGTATGTACATGTCTACATTATGGTGCAATCGATTAGGTGTTCTCTAAACACGCAGTTCACAAAGCAATTTGAGTCACATTTTCACTTACATTCAAAGATCAGGTATTCAGTCTTTACCATGCCCAGTATCAAGTTAAAAGATATTTTTCAAGTGGGGAATAGTTGTCAGAAGAGATCAATTTTTCCAACCACATAAGGGGGTCTGCATTGTGAGCCTGAAGGAAGCCCTGTACATCTCTCTCTAAAACAAATGCTTAACACCATCAGGTCTAACAGGTCACAAGTGTGACCAACACAGTCTTGCCAAATAGCCTTTTTTGTTTTTCTTACTCCAAGCTCTGCTCAAAACTGGCAGCATTACACATTTTCCAATAAATGGTAAGAATAGCATCTCCACATGTGGTATATGTGGTCTCCCAGATCCAAAGAGGTTCACAAAGAGGTGCCTGTTCCTTGGAATGAACCATGTAAGGCACAAGGACTTACATCTCAGTTTAGGAGGGGTATTCCAATGCATCCAAGATGACTGATACCTAAGAAACTCCACCTATGTGACAGGTCCTTGAAATCAGCAGTTTTTCACCCTCCCTCTGACACATATCTCTTTTAAGATGGCACGTAGATGCTTCATAGTTTCTGTTCACTAAGTCCAACAAACATAACTTCATCAACTTCATGCACTAGCATCATGTGCTACAGAGTATCAAGATGATTGAGTTCCTCCTGAACCATATTATAAGAGGACTGAAGTGGGCTGACAGAGATTAGCTAACCTTTAGGCAAGTTAGCTGACAGAGATGCCAAAAAGCATTTACTAGGTCAACAGCTATGTACCAGGCAGGGGACTATGCTTATTTCTTGCTTGAGTGAAGATATACCATCCAGAATTGCAACTGCAACCACATTATCATCTTATATCTGTGATGATCTACAGCCATTAGTAAAGGGTAAAATATAAAACAAAATCTTAATGAATTTCCCTCACTGCTAAATGGACTTACTAGCAAAAGCATGCAACCCAAAAGCATGCAATACCCAACTGGAGTGGGCAATGGCAACCCACTCTTGCCTAGAAAATCCTGTGGATGGAGAAGCCTGGTTAGCTGCAGTCCATGGGGTCACTAAGAGTCAGACACGACTGATCGACTTCACTTTCACTTATCACTTTCATGCTTTGGAGAAGGAAATGGCAACCCATTCCAGTGTTCTTGCCTGGAGAATCCCGGGGACAGGGGAGCCTCATCGGCTGCTGTCTATGGGGTCGCATAGAGTCGGACATGACTGAAGCGACTTGGCAGCAGCAAAAGCATGAAAAGGTCATTTCCACAAATAGAAATAATACCTGGCCTCTTTTTCTTGAATGCTAGGATCTCTTGCCCAGGTAGGTGTTAATATGCTGTGAGTTCAGGCCTAGAGTAGTAAGAAAGTAAATTGCCCTATTAGTGGTTGGTGGAGATCTTAGACTTTGAGGTCAAAGGGAGGTCTGATCGTACTCCAGGAGACAGTCGGTTTCCTTGAGTTTAAAGGATGGTTAAATGGTGGTTTCCATAAGAAGTAGAATTCTGTATTTTATCCAGGGTAGCACCCTTGGGAATTGCCAGACCTCTGAATGAAGTGGCAGCATGGATCTGGAATTAAGCTATTCAGCACCCACACATCATGCAGTGAAGGTGTGGACAGCCAAGCCAGTGGAATTTCCCATCTGGCAATGAGGGTAAAAGCTCAGGCACAGAGCACATCCACGGTGACTAGAACAGACTCAAACCAGAGGCCAGGTCTTGTGTAATCCCAAAAGACAAGGAAAAAAGGTCTGTGAAAAATTCTTGGATTTGGATATCACATTACTCTGGCAACCTACAGCTGAGACAGACTGCACATATTCAGTAAGATTCTTACAGGTATTTTGTCTGAGTGTATAAAGCATGTTGACACCTTGATATAAAAATATACAGAAAGTAGACTCCTAACCATACTCTGACAATGTGTCTAAATCCATGGATGATAATGCAGAAGTGAGCTAATGACAANTCTTATATCTGTGATGATCTACAGCCATTAGTAAAGGGTAAAATATAAAACAAAATCTTAATGAATTTCCCTCACTGCTAAATGGACTTACTAGCAAAAGCATGCAACCCAAAAGCATGCAATACCCAACTGGAGTGGGCAATGGCAACCCACTCTTGCCTAGAAAATCCTGTGGATGAAGAAGCCTGGTTAGCTGCAGTCCATGGGGTCACTAAGAGTCAGACACGACTGATCGACTTCACTTTCACTTTTCACTTTCATGCTTTGGAGAAGGAAATGGCAACCCATTCCAGTGTTCTTGCCTGGAGAATCCCGGGGACAGGGGAGCCTCATCGGCTGCTGTCTATGGGGTCGCATAGAGTCGGACATGACTGAAGCGACTTGGCAGCAGCAAAAGCATGAAAAGGTCATTTCCACAAATAGAAATAATACCTGGCCTCTTTTTCTTGAATGCTAGGATCTCTTGCCCAGGTAGGTGTTAATATGCTGTGAGTTCAGGCCTAGAGTAGTAAGAAAGTAAATTGCCCTATTAGTGGTTGGTGGAGATCTTAGACTTTGAGGTCAAAGGGAGGTCTGATCGTACTCCAGGAGACAGTCGGTTTCCTTGAGTTTAAAGGATGGTTAAATGGTGGTTTCCATAAGAAGTAGAATTCTGTATTTTATCCAGGGTAGCACCCTTGGGAATTGCCAGACCTCTGAATGAAGTGGCAGCATGGATCTGGAATTAAGCTATTCAGCACCCACACATCATGCAGTGAAGGTGTGGACAGCCAAGCCAGTGGAATTTCCCATCTGGCAATGAGGGTAAAAGCTCAGGCACAGAGCACATCCACGGTGACTAGAACAGACTCAAACCAGAGGCCAGGCCTTGTGTAATCCCAAAAGACAAGGAAAAAAGGTCTGTGAAAAATTCTTGGATTTGGATATCACATTACTCTGGCAACCTACAGCTGAGACAGACTGCACATATTCAGTAAGATTCTTACAGGTATTTTGTCTGAGTGTATAAAGCATGTTGACACCTTGATATAAAAATACACAGAAAGTAGACTCCTAACCATACTCTGACAATGTGTCTAAACCCATGGATGATAATGCAGAAGTGAGCTAATGACAATGGGATGACCCTTGGTTTTCCTTCTCTTTGTCTGTCACTCTTGCTTTCATGCTGCTTCTTCTCAAGTCTTTTCATAATAGTCATAACAGTCATGTCAACATACCAATATTAAATATAGTTTAAGAAGCACTACTATTGGAACACTGTATTCAAAGGAGAGGTTGATCCCTTGGATCAAAAAATCTTATTTTAAAAAGAACTAAAATATTTTGTATAATATTTTCACAAGGAATATTTTTAAAATCACCCTTGCTATAAAAACAATGTAGTTCACTCCATCAGGACAGAGTTAATTAAAGGCAGACCTCTCTACACACTTTGAGAAGTAATTTGCCCAATGTCTGTGGCTTTCTGCATTATTCTAGCTCCAGCACAAAGAAAGCATTCTCCGCTTGCCGCTTGCCAGTTGCATAATGGCTAAAAAACTAGCAAGAGAATTTTCAGCCCAAAGTTGGAAGCTATGTTTTATTGGATTTTAAAAACACCCTTAAAACACCCAAGAATTACATATTTTTTACAAAGTTAATGGTTCCTCTCTAGTTGGCAAAACTAATGGCATCTTATTTAATTCAATAGATGTTATACTTGCAATCTATCTGTCTGTTCATATTCTCCTCTTAGGGTTTGAAATGATGCAAATCCCTAGAGAATTTTTTTGTTGTTGTTCTAGATCAACGAATACTTAAGCATTCAAAAAACTGCAGAATCATCCCCCAAAATAACTCTATAAAAAATATTTTTTAAATCCTACTGCAAGATACTCATGGAAAGCAAGAACATTTAGATCATGGCCATTATCGATTCAAGAGTCACGACATTCCACAAAGGAAAAAAGAAGAAAAATTGGCATCTAGGTCATTATCCGGTACAAGCTGGGATGCTCAGGGGTTTAAAGGGAAAAGACTCAAAATGCCCCCCAGAAGCTTCTGTATACATATTTTTATAATTTATTCCCATTTGTTCTCATTTTTCTCCTTGTCGCCCAATAATGATGTAACAGGATCTGGAAACATCATTCATCAAAATAGCAGGTAAAGGTTTTTTCATCAACATGAACTCATACATGGTACACGGTATGGCAGGTCACTGCTTCTGGGGTCTATGAGCATCAAAATTTTGTTTTAATTTAACTAAAATACTATACTCTGGTGTCTCTCTAGATCACGAATGTTCAAAACACTTGGAAATAGTGTTCTCTAGGACGTTGTCCAGAGAAGTTAGAGGTCCAGTGCTGGATGCCTCTAAGAGGTGTTGTTTCTAATATGTACCTTTATAGCTTTTGCAAAGAGGAGTCCGTGTCTGCCTCCTGGGACTCCACAGCCTTACAGCTGTAATAAGCAACTATAAGAAGCTGATTTCTCTCAGGATTCATAGTCAATGTTTTAAAGCTTCCTTTCCTTCCTTCAGCCAAAATTTGAGAGAATTTATATGCCCTTAAAAGTTGCAAATGAAAGAGCAGCACTAGAAACAGCACAGGGGGAAGCAGTGGTAGAGGGGCTTCAAATCTACTGTCAATAAGGGAACTGGGTAAACAGATAAAACATGACTGGTGAGAGCCCTTCTATGATTGCTTTACTTAAGTAGTGTCCTAAGTGAACCTAAAATTAGTGAAATGTATTAGAATCAGCACCAGATGCCTCACTCATAGCTTGCTGACCAAGAAATGAGATCCTCAAAGTTCACACTGGTGTTAACGATCTAAAATGTATCTTCAATAGGTGGATAAAGGATACTTCCTTCTTTTCAGAATTTATCTTCTCTGTAGTACTCTTGTTGGCAAGAACAGTGTGTTGCAGGTTTGGGGACAGTTCCTTTGCAAAGAAAGACTTCAGTGGTAATAGTCATTGTTGATTAGTTTTTTTTTTTGGGGGGGGGTTCTGCTTTCTCCCCATGAAAGCAATGTGAATTGAAGCTTGATGTAAGACCTACAGTAACCTCATGTTAGCAAATATTTTATGATTAAAATAAAAACACATAGATTTTACTTCTGAATTGATGATGGACTCCTCTGAGATTAAAACACAATACAGAGCAGTCTCAGTTTCTAGTTTCAGGGTGACCATATCTTCCTTTGTCACTGACAATTACCTGCAATTTATCATCTCCCCAAAAAGGATTGCATAGGCCCAGTTACTGCACCAAGAAATGCTAACATGTTTGTTCCCATTCTCCATTTCCAGCCACACCACTCTCATAATTTCTTATTCCTGTTGTTACATAAATTAAAAATGTAATCAAACTCATGTGTCTGTGTGGTAGGGGAAGGGACAGTAAATGAGTCTGTCATCAACCTGAAAAGACTTGATTGATTAGTTGGATTGTTTGTTTTACTAGAAAAGACTTACTAAAAGGAAGTCAAGTAATGTTATGGGTTGGGTAAGGCTGGTCAAGGCAATGTACTTGATCAGAACAGCATTCCTTTAAGAAAGAGCTCGCTACTTTCGTCAGGATCATGTCTGTGTTCTTCTAAGAATAGACATGTATGATCCGTCCTGGTTGCACACTGGCAAGGCAAATCTGAATTAAAGCAAAAAATGTCCACTTGTAGGTACCTCCTATCTAATATAACCGATTTAATCAGGTCAAGAGCAGAAGGATGTACAAGTGAAACCAAACCCAGTACTTGAACAACTTCACAGAACTGTATCAGAAGATTTAGCAAAATATATCAGATTAAAGACACCTTCTCTTCCCAAACTCACTACAATGACCATAAAAATACCCAAACTTGTAAATTCAGAGAAAGAAAACAGAAGATGAAATAAGGCTAGACCAAAGATGCTGACCCATTAGAAGACGGGAAATAGAAGGGTGGTAATAACTGAAATGGCTGATACACGAGTGGCATCCGAAGGAGGAAGTGTGACAGTCCTGCCAGGATAAGAACGGCCTAGGGCACTGGTTATTGACAGTGGGATGAGGTGTGAGGTTGATAGCAGGAGGCCAGTGGAAAGCCAGGTAATTTCCTCCACTTGGTTGATCAGGGCAACTATTCATCCTTATCCCCACCACCTACACTGCAACATGTAGACCAAAGGTAAATTTCCTGGAGATATTCAATCAGAAAGGCTTCAGATTGGAAACATTGGCTTCAATGAGTATGCAGAGACTTGGGGCTGAAAGTGAGATTAAGTGAAGTCTGCTTAGGTTTTCATTGCCTTCTCCCCATTATTCCTGGCCCTAGTTTCCAATGCTGGGAGCCAGAAATGTATCTACCATGAAGGTGACTGAAGGACTTCTCTTTGGAGAAATTAGCCACGAAGAAAAGAGCTAGAGTTGTAGACATTAAGGAGTATCCCAATTTTAAAAAAGCACTTCAACTCCCCAGTCAAGCTCTAATATGCTAGACAACAATCAGAAAGGGAGTAGAACACTGGTGAAGGGCTCAGATTCAAGTATCCCATCCCCCTAATGGCCTTGGGCTAATATTTAACCTCCCTGTGCCTGTTTCTTCATGTGTGAAATGAGGATAATAATGATTTCTTTGTCGTGGTTACTGTTGTTGAGATAGGTGTTACTTAACCACCTACACACTGGGTGATGTACACAACAGAAATGCATTGTCTCTTGGATCTGGAGAAGAGAAGTCCAAGGTCAAGTTTTTGGCAGAGTTATTGCCTCTGAGGCCTCTCTTCTTAAGTTGTAGCTGACCACCTTCTCTCTGAGTCCTCACATGGTCTGGCCTCCATCTGTGTCCATGTCCTAATCACCTCTGTTTATAAAGACTCCAGTCATATTAGATTAGGGCCTACTCAAATGCCCTCATTTAACTTAGCTACCTCTTTTAAAAATCGTGTCTTCAAATATAGTCACTTTCTATCATCCATATCACCATATTACTCATACTTCGGTATTGTTTTTTTAATTATTTTTTACTGAAGGATAATTGCTTTACAGAATCTTGTTTTCTGTCAAACGTCAACATGAATCAGCCATAAGTATACAAATATCTCTCTTTTGAACCTCCCTCCCATTTCCCTCTCCATCCCACCCCTCCAGGTTGACACAGAGCCCCCTGAGTCATACAGAAAATTCCCGTTGGCTATCTATTTTACATATGGTAATGTAAGTTTCCATGTTACTCTTTCCATACATCTCACCCTCTCCTCTCCCCATGTGCGTAAGTCTGTTCTCTATGTCTGTTTCACCATTGTTGCCCTGTAAATAAATTCTTCAATATCATGCTTCTAAATTCCGTATAAATGCTTAAGAATACAACATTTATTTTTCCATTTCTGACTTACTTCACTCTGTATAATAAGTTCTAGGTTTATGCACCTCATTAGAACTGACTCAAATGTGTTCCTTTTTATGGCTGAGTAATATTTCATTGTGTATATGTACCACAACTTCTTTATCCACTCATTTGTCAGTGGACATGTAGGTTGCTTCCATCTTCTAGCTATTGTAAATAGTGTTGCAATGAACAGTGGGATCCATGTGTCTTTTTGTTTCCTCAGGGTATATGCCTAGGAGTGGAATTGCTGGGTCATATGGTGGTTTTATTCCTAGTTTTTTAAGAAATCTCCATACCATCTTCCATAGTGGACGTATCAATTTACATTCCCACCAACAGTCCAAGAGTGTTTCCTTTTCTCCACACCCTCTCCAGCATTTATTGTTTCTAGACTTTCTGATGGTCACTCTGACCAGTGTGAGGTGATATCTCATTATAGTTTTGATTTGCATTTCTCTAATTTTGGGCTCCAAAATAACTGCAGATGGTGACTGCAGCCATGAAATTAAAAGACACTTACTCCTTGGAAGAAAAGTTATGACCAACCTAGAGAGCATATTCAAAAGCAGAGACATTACTTTGCTGACTAAGGTCCATNGAAGAAGTAGGTGACAAGAAGAAGAAGGTGAGCAGTAGAAGAAGAAGAAAGTGAGAAGAAGAAGAAGGTGAGAAGAAGAAAAAGATGAGAAAAAGAAGAAGAAGAAGAAGAAGGTGAGAAGAAGAAGAAGCAGAAGAAGTAGAAGGTGAGAAGAAGTAGAAGAAGAATATGAGAAGAAGAAGCAAGTGAGAAGAAGAAGAAGAAGAAAAAGTAGTAGGAGGTGAGAAGAAAAATAAGAAGCAGACGAAGGATGTGAAAAGAAGAAAATGTGAGGAGAAGAATAAGATGGTGAGAAGAAGAAGAAGGTGAGAAGAAGATGAAGGT
>SJYW01000123.1:0-23672 GCA_006410735.1 Raphicerus campestris | reverse complement strand
GGTCATGTCTCCATGAGTCAGAGATAACCCCGGGTGGGGGGGGGGGTCTGTACTTTTGTACTGTTTCCTCATATTTTAAACTCGTTCTCACAGTGGTTCCTGTTTGGGCGCGGGCCAACCGCCAGGACTTTGCACGACCCTTTTCTGAGACTTTCCGTCGCAACATGCTCAACCTCTCAAGGACGAAATAACCCACTCCTTTGTCATTACTTCTGTTATTACCTAAAGTGGGTCTATGATGAAATGTTTACCATTGGAAACACCCTAAGCTGCTCCTAGGGAGAATTAGGGGAGGAAATCAGTGAAGTACATTCCTTTAGAGCAGTAAGAGGATAAGGCTTCTGACTGTTTCACCAGGTTCCCAATCTCAGGGCACAGGCTTGGATTGCTTTACATCATATCTATTCCCATCTGTGGTGAACAAACTGGCAATGAGTTAAAATTACAACCTTAATCCTACCCAGCACTGGTCATGCTGGAGACCTTGGGGATGCCCAACTCCAATCCAGGGGTGCCAGGAAGTCGACCTGCCTCCACCTGCATAGGAATCTGGTCCTCGAAAGGTTGTCATGCCTCAACCTGCTTGGGGATTCACCAGTCCAGGGGTCCCAGGAGGTCAACATGCCTCGACCTGCCCAGAGATTTGATCTCCAGAAGGCTGTCTCAGCTTGCCTGGGGATATGCATCCTGACCCATGGATGCCTAGCTCTTGGGTTGCAACAGTACTGGGTAGGATAAACTTCAGAAAGACTCACCCCTACGGAAGTCCACCCTTGAAAATAGAAGGAAGCCTATTACTTGTGGGACTGTGCCCAGTCTCAACAATAACTCAGGAGCCCAGTGAGAACCCCACTGCCTTTCTGGAAAGACTAAAAGAGGCCCTCCAAAAGTTTATCAATCTGGACTTGGACTCTTACGAGGGACAGGTGATTTTAAAGGACAAATTCCTGTCCCAGTGCACATCACACATCAGGATAAAATTACAACAGCTACAGCAGCAGGATCCTGCTGCCTCTTTAGATGAGATGGTCCATACAGCCACCAACACCTTTTATAACAGAACAGGAGAGGGAGGCCCAGGCCTAGGAAAGGGAGAAAAGGAAAGAGATAAGGCATGCCCAGATGCTGGCTGCCCTCCAGGGAAGCCCTATGGCAAATCTCAAGTCCTTAAAGGACAAGGCACCAGGCAAATGCCTAANGGCCCAGGCCTAGGAAAGGGAGAAAAGGAAAGAGATAAGGCATGCCCAGATGCTGGCTGCCCTCCAGGGAAGCCCTATGGCAAATCTCAAGTCCTTAAAGGACAAGGCACCAGGCAAATGCCTAATCTGTAGACTGGTGGGGCATTGGGCCAAAGAGTGTCAAAACCATGACAAGTTACCTAAAATGGCTTGCTACAAATGCCATCAACTGGGACATTGGGTAGCACTCTGCCCTCAGGACCCAAGAGCCTCAAGGTCAAGCGCCAAGCCCTCCTTCATGATGGTTCAACAGGACTGAAGTGGTCCGCTCCAGTCTGTCACAGATAACCATCACAGGGCTGGAGTCCAGGGTGCAATGGATGTGGCAGGTAGGTCTGAGAATTTCTTGGTTGACACACGGGCTACCTACTCTGTCCTGACCTCCTACTCCAGAGTCTTCTCCTCCCAAACTTTTACCATTTGAGTTGCTACAGGAAAAAGAATTACAAAAAATTCACCTGGGCACTTTGTTGCTGGGATAGACAAATATTTTCCCACCAGTTTTTAGTGGTCCCTGACTATCCTCCCTTATTGGGAAGAAATCTCTCCCTGTGTTTGAAATCTTGCAGCTATTGCAGTCCTGACAGAAGATGCTTTGAAACTCTCCTTTGAGGGTAAACTATTTTTACCAGCCACCAAGTGAAACAACTCCTAAATGGGAGAGGCCATTTATGGATGTCTGATCAAAGAATCCTCAGATATCAAGTAGTGCTGATGGAAAATCCAGGCCTCACTATATCGCCTTGTGAGGTTCTTAACCCAGCCACCCTCCTGCCTACCCCTGAGGGCTCTCTCCCGTTTCACTCTTGCCTAGAGACCTTGGACCACTGGACAAAACTCCGAGAGGGATTGTTAGAAGATCCTCTGGCCAATCCTGAGGAAATCTGGTACACTGATGGAAGCAGCTTTGTCTTAGATGGAAAAAGAAGAGGTGGCTATGCAGTAGTCTCTAATTTTGAGACCATAGATGCTAAACCTTTGCCACCAGGTATTTCAGCCCAATTAGCTGAGTTCATAGCCCTGACTCAAGCTTTAGAGCTGGGAAAAGGAAAAAGAGTAGCTATTTACACTGATTCCAAGTATGCCTTTCTGATGCTACCTGTACATGGTGCTATTGGAAAGAAAGAGGCCACTTGACCACCTGCGGGTCCCCAATCAAACATGGTGATCAAATCCTTAGACACTTGGAAGCAGTCCATCTGCCCACTGAGGTTTCAGTCTCCCGCTCTAAAGGACACCAAAAAGGGAGCAGGGAAGTGGCACGAGGGAACCAAGCAGCTGATCAGACAGCTAAGAGAGCAGCGTTACAGAACAGTGACCTAATAGGGGTGGCCACCTTAGTTCCACAGACTAATTTGCCAGAAACTCCTTCATATACTGAAGGCGAGACTCTTAAAGCTAAGAGTGAGGGCTTTCAAGATCATATGGGGTGGCTCTCAAAGAAGGGACTCCTTTTTCTGCCTAGGAATCTCCAATGGAAGTTGGTTAACTCCTTACATGCCACCACTCATTTAGGGGAGAAGGCCCTCCAAAGATTACTAGAAAGTTCCTTCAGAGGAACAGGCCTCCAAATGACTATAAGGCAAGTGGTCTCCTCTTGTCCCACTTGACAATTAAACAACCCCACAGAGCCTGAAGACCCCAGCTGGCCCAGCCCATCTAATGGCATGTGACCTTCCCAGGAGAGGACTGGCAAATGGACTTCAACCAGATGCGAGCTTCTCTAGTGTATAAATACCTATTAGTCATGACAGATACATTCATGGGATGAATTGAAGGCTTTCCCACCCAGACTGAGAAGGCTGAGGAGGTAGTAAAAAAAATGGCCCATGAAATCATCCCAAGATTTGGTCTGCCCAGGTATTAGAAAGTGACAACGGGACATCATTTACTTCTAAGGTCACCCAAGGTGAAGGTGAAGTCGCTCAGTCGTGTCCGACTCTTTGCAACCCCGTGTACTGTAACCTACTAGGCTTCTCCATCCATGGGATTCTCCAGGCAAGAATACTGGAGTGGATTGCCATTCCCTTCTCCAGGGGATCTTCCTGACCCAGGGATCAAACCCAGGTCTCCCGCATTGGAGGCAGACGCTTTAACCTCTGAGCCACCAGGGAAGCCCCCTAAGGTCACCCAAGGGGTCTAAGGGGTCTCTAAAGCATTGAGCATTACTAATTATCTCCATTGTGCCTGCAGGCCTCAGTTTTCAGGAAAAGTGAAAGAGCCAATGAATTCTTAAAATCAGTGATAAAAAAGATAACACAGGAGACTTCCCTGGGATGGAAGGAGGTTTTACCAATAGCTCTCCTCCACACCCATATTGCCCCTAAGGAACAGGTTGGTATTAGTACTTAGGAGATGCTATATGGAAAACCTTTTGTTTATGTCTATGACCTCTTCCTAGATCCAGACAGAGGCTCAGACCTTCCAGTCTTATACCATGGCCATTGGGCAATTCCAACAGGATATACACTTGGTGGGGTATCAACCAGGACTCAAAAGATTCTAAAGAGTCACCATTATATGGTGTAGGGACTAAAGCCCTACTAAAGTCTGGAAAGATGGGTCCCCAAAGGCTCAATTCCAGCTCACATGGAAGGGCCCCTACCCTGTAATACTTTCTACCCCCATAGCAGTCAAAGTACCAGGACACAACTCCTGGATTCATTACTCACAAGTCAAGCCATGGAAGAAAACAGAAGAGGACACTCAATACACCTGCGAGCCCCTGGGAGATCTCAGATACCTATTCAGAACTACAAATGAGTGCTATTCTAATGAACACCCCCAAAATTAAGTTTCTGGGGATAAGACTTCTCAGGACAGCTCTAAAGAGCTAACACAGCTTGGCAGGGGTTGTACTCCAGAACAGACAGGGATAGATCTTGTGATCCCTGAACAAGGAGGGACTTGAGCCATCTTGAATGATAAGTGTTTCTGGGCAAATACCTCCAGCTAAGTTAAAGAAAGTCTCATAGTCCTCAAGAAAAACATTCAGACCCTTCAGGATCTGAAGGAACAAGCTGGAGATTTCTCTGGGTGCCTACAATCTTGCTTTGGGGGATCTACCTGGTGATGGGAATTTGGAGTTGGCTGATACCCCTACTAGTCCTTGTTATCACCCTATTTGATGCTGCTTATGATTGCTCCGTGTATTATCAATTGTCTAACCTGTTTTGTCTCTGCCCAGGTCAACAAGCTACAACATGCAGTGCTAGTTCAACAAGGATATATAAAACTATAGCCGACCGCAGAAAATATCACTCACCCTTAGGTGGATACTGCTATAAGGACTCTGAGGCCTGAGACTAGCAAGAGGAGGAAGCCCAATGCCCCTCACCATCCCAGTTCAGCAGGAAGTAGCCAGAGAGACCTCGACGCCCCTATTTCCAAAGAATTGGGCCTCCTATCTCTTGAGGGGGGCATATTAGGTAGTTAGAATAGGAAAAAAGAGTACAGAATGGTGGTGGCTAACAGACAAGGAAGGGCAAAGCCCATGAAAATAGAACAAAGGAAGGGCTGAGGACCAGAGTGAGAACCTCAGGTAGAACAAACAGCACTCAAGGCTAGCCAAGTTCACATAGGGCAGGCCCAGGGGGAGGAGAAAAACATATAAAAAGAGGAGTCAGAGGACCAGGGGTCTCTCTCTCCTCTTTGCGTCTTTTGGGTTGGCATGCCCTCACGCCTCAAGGAGATAAATTCCTTTGTTTTCTAAATAAAACTGAGGTGTAACACGGAGTTGTAACACTGGTCTGTCTGAGAGCTTTAACACTGGCCCATCTGAGGGCTGTCACTAGTCTGTCACTTCAAATTTTTGTTGTGATGAGACACAACCAAGGAACTTACACCCCGCCCCCAGCACTTCCTCTGGCCCTGGCCTCTCACACGTGCTATGGTTCACCATCTTGCACTGGCTGTGGCTTCCTGGGGTCGCTCCTTAAGTTGCTGGCCTGCTCTCCTTAGTAAACTTTCAAGTGCTTGAGTAAAGGGCCTGCTGCCAACTTGGGGCCAGATCCTTTGTTTATTGGTTGGCTTAGGGGCCAAGTGCCTTGGTAGGGCATAGGGGTGAGGCAGATGACCTTAAGTGACTCTTCTGTTGGCTCCCACTATTGCAGGGCATGATGGGCGGTCATGATTCTTGCTGCGGTGCCCTTGGTTTGTTAGAGGGCACAGAAGACTGAGGGCCCTGCCTCGTGTAACCAGACAGCTTAGGACACAGCTTCCCCAAAGCAGGGTTCTATATCGTGACCTCGGCACGGATGGGTCTAGAGAGGTGGGAGAGCACAGACATTTTTGCATCCCCTCCTGTCTGGTAGTACTGTAATATCTCTGGTTGTGGGGACTGGAAAGCGTTTTAGCAGCCTTGTTGGAGGTGGAATGGGGGTTGCAGGGTTGATCTGTAATTAGGCCTTTTGTATAGCCATGGCTGCTAGGCTCCTCTTAACCTTTGGCATAGTTGCTGCCACAAGTCACCTGTGAGTCTTCACTGGATTTTATATATACGTATATACGTATATATATATATATTGTCCTGGAAAATTAGTTTGCAGAAAGGTAAGGAGAAAACCCTTACTCAGCTGATTTCATGAAATGTAGCAGGTGGAATGCGTTTTCTGAAGATCACTTAATTTGAAAAATATATTATTTAACTGACAGGTAGATCATAGTCCATTTGTAATTTACATAGTCTAGAAATATCAAAATGCAATTAAAAGAATTTTCAAATATGTGGAGTACATTTTAGGTATTAATATTTTAAAGTGTCTTCTATGATTAGAAAGGAAAAATACCTTTGGACTTGATTTCTTAAACTCAAAGCTTTCCTTATTCAAATTCTTCTACATTGTACTTAGAGCATGATTTTGATGTTGAATAGTACTAGATGGGAAGAATCAGAGGAATCTTCATTCCGTTGCAGCAGCCCCCTTCTCAGGACTTGGGTAGTTGAAGAAGAGTGGTCTACTGGCAATGACTGCTGTGGAATCAGGTGGACGTGACACGGAGTGTATCCCAGCTGTTTAATAGCTCTGTGGGCTTCTCAACAATTTATTAATACTTCTCTTGGCACCTTTATATAAAACTTGTTTGTTTAGGCATGATGACACTGATTGTAAAAACAGTGATTGTATGCTTTCTACCTATATCCATGCCCTTTGCAATGTGATTTTACAGCTGGTTCTACAAAAAGTGAAACCAAAAATGGAGACACAGAAATCTGTCCTTTCAACCTTGGGTTGAGGCTGGTCTCATGTGCTTTGGCCAGAAAAATGCAGTAGGTATGACCCTGACAGCTTTGGGCCTAGGCTGGAAAGATTTTGAATGTTTTGCTTTTTCTCTGGATCCCTGCTCTCCATGAAAACAAGCCCATATGAGCTGTTGAATGACAGCAGAATGCTCAGGTGGCACCCAGCTCAACCCCAAAAGTAGAGCACCCTAGTCAACCAGCGGAAGACCATACTCTCACCTTGGTGTCCAGGTGAAATGAAAGAATGGCTCAGCTGAGCTGAGCTCACTGTGCTGACCATGAGTTCAACCACGAGCTAGCTAGGTTTTGGGGTGGTTTATCATGCAACAGTAGCCAATTAGCACGCACAACCAATTAACATGCGCACCCATTCCAAGCTGGATGCCAGGTCCAGTGGCTGAGATAACTAGCTCCCAATGTTGGGGGCCTAAGTTCAGTCCCTGGTCAGGAAACTATATCCCACATTCCCCATCTAAATAAATAAATTTTTAAAAACACTCCTTCATCTATGTTCTTCCATGTATTGACACAGCCCACAGAGGGGCACTGTTAACATGTTTGTGGATTCCCATATCAGTCACCAGAAGAACAGTGGAGAAAAGGAGAGACAAAGCAATCTGGCTCCGAGTCCTCACCAGAACTTCTGGGATCACAAGTCCTCGCACAGGGTAGATCATATATTCTTCCTGGCTGTTAACTTCCCCTACTGCAGCTGCTGCTGCCCGTTCCCACCCCGTGTGCTATTGCAGGGTAGTTGTGATCTTGTCAGCCAACTCCAGCCCACTTGCTGTGGCAACGTGGCTCTGTGATGAAGAGGACTGTGAAGCCAAGTTCAGGCTGAGGAGGAGGGAGGCCTCTGCTACCAGCTTCTGCATCAGCTCCATTTCCAAGCACTGCCCTCCTTCCCTGCTGCTCCCACTCATAAGGAGGCACTCAAGACCTTCAACCAACAGGACCTGGGCATTCAGGGAGCTTCCCAGTCAGAGAACTTTCTTGTTTCACCTTCACTGCATATATCCGATTAGGATATATTTGCAAGCACAGACGTTTATAGGTACTCTGCTTGTGTTTTACACTTGCACCCGGACCCAGGAATTTTTTTTTTTAATACTAAAAATTTTTTGAGGAGTTGATCATTAAATTCCCTACTTCTCTTATTTCTAACTTTATTGCATTATGACTTGGAAATGTAATGTGTAAAATTCGTGTACTTTTTACTAAGTATATCCTTTTGTTTACAGGATATGAATTTATTTATTAGCAAGACTGTTGGCTCAGGTTTTTAAAAAATTCATTTTGTTACCACAATCTTTTGGGTTTCTACATACAGGTCAGTTATGTTTCCAGTTTTGAGTGCTTTTAAAAAAAAAAAAAAATTCTGGCCCTTTATATTCTCTCTTAGACTTTTCCTCTAGAGTCCGTGATCTAATACTTTTGTCAATTAAGACTGCTTTGGCAGACTTCCTTGGTGGCTCAGGCAGTAAAGAACCTGCCTGTAATGCTGCAGATCCAGGTTCCAGCCCTGAGTCTGGAAGAGTCTCCTGGAGAAGGCACTGGCTACCCACTCCACTATTCTTGCCTGGAGAATTCCATGGACAGAGGAGCATGGCAGGCTACAGTCCATGGGGTCGCAAAGGACATGACTGAGAGCGACTAATAATTTCACTTTCAGCTCTCGATGCCCAGCCCAGCTGGTGTTGGGTCCAGAGGGAAGATTTATGGCAGTCTAGAGGGAGGGAGTCCAGTACTCTTGTCTGGAAAATCCCGTGGACGGAGGAGCCTGGTAGGCTGCAGTCCATGGGGTCGCGAAGGGTCGGACACGACTAAGCGACTTTACTTTCACTTTTCACTTTCATGCACTGGAGAAGGAAATGGCAACCCACTCCAGTGTTCTTGCCCGGAGAATCCCAGGGACGAGAGAGCCTGGTGCGCTGCTGTCTACGGGGCTGCAGAGTCTGACACGACTGAAGCGACTTAGCAGCAGCAGCAGCAGAGGGAGAGAGAAAAAGGTGGCCTTCAAAAGGCGATTCAGGTCCCTAGGCACTAGGTACTGTACTTCTGTTTTAAACTGGACTTACTGTTTCAGACACCCAGCGTGGTGCTGAATTCAACGCGTTCTCCGTAAAGATCTGAGTAACCACTGAGGCTCCCCACGCCAGCCTCACTGCACTTGGCGGCGGAGCGGGACCGAAGGCACCGCCTGAGGAGTGCGCAGAGCGGCAGCTGACCCAGCCGAGCTCCAGGAACCCCAGGCTGTGCCGTGCTGGCTGCCGGAAGTGCAAGCCGCGCGCTGGTCAGCGAGAAACGCAGTCTCACCACCAGCATCTCGTGGAGACGTACCTGTCTGCAGGGTGACTCCAGCCACACTGGGCTCGCCGCCTCGCTTTGTCTCCGCAGGCAGGAAACGCTGGTGAAGAAAACACACACTTCTTTGCGTGGGAGGACCTCCCTCCTCCCACGCGGAGGGAAAAGGGGAGGTGGGGGAAGCCTCGCTGCGCATTCTGGGAGCGGTGGTCACAGCTGCTGCAGCCGGTGGCTCGCAAGGCTGTAGAACTACAGTTCCCAGTTGCACAGGGTAGGGCGTGGGGGTGGTGCCTAGCTTTCCGCCCTCGCGGACGGGGCTGGGCAGGAGGCGGAGCTGTCGCCGCGCATTCTAAGAGCTGTGGTGTCTTAGCCAGCTGTAGCAGGTGCCTTAGGGAGGTTGTTTAGTCGCTCAGTCCTGTCCGACTCTGTGACCCCATAGGCTGCGGCACGCCAGGCTTCTCTGTCCTTCACTATCTCCCGCAGTTTGCTCAAACTCGCGTCCATTGAATTAGTGATGCCGTCCAACCATCTCATTCTCTGTTGTCGCGTTCTCCTCCTGCCCTCAGTCTTTCTATGCATCAGGGTCTTTTTCAATGAGTGGTACTTCCCATTAGGTGGTCAAAGTATTGGAGCTTCAGCTTTAGCATCAGTCCTTCCAATGAATATTCAGGATTGATTTCCTTTAGGATTGATTGGTTAGATCTTCTTTCTGTCCAAGGGACTCTGGAGGGTCTTCTCCAGCATCACAGTTCAGAAGCATCAGTTCTTTGGCACTCAGCCTTCTTTATGGTCCCAACTCTTACAACCATACATGACTACTGGAAAAACCATAGGTTTGACTATATGGACCTTTGTTGGTAATGTCTCTGTTTTTTAATACACTGTCTAGCTTTGTCATTGCTTTTCTTCCAAGGAGCAAGTATCTCTTAATTTCATGGCTGCAGTCACCATCTGAAGTGATTTTGGAGCCCAAGAAAATAAAGTCTATCACTGTTTCCATTGTTTCCCTATCTATTTGCCATGAAGTGAAGGGACTGGATGCCATTATGTTCATTTCTGAATGTTGAGTTTTAAGCCAGCTTTTTAACTCTCCTCTTTCACCTTCATCAGGAGGCTCTCTAGTTCTTCTTCATTTTCTGCCATAAGGATGATGCCATCTGCATATCTGAGGTTACTGCTATTTCTCCCAGCAGTCATGATTCCAGCTTGAGCTTCATCCAGCCTGGAATTTCACATGATGTAGTCAAGGCTATGGTTTTTCCAGTAGTCATGTATGGATGTGAGAGTTGGACTGTGAAGAAAGCTGAGCACCAAGAACTGATGCTTCTGAACTATGGTGTTGGAGAAGACTCTTGAGAGTCCCTTGGACTGCAAAGAAATCAAACCAGTCCATTCTAAAGGAGATCAGTTCTGGGTGTTCTTTGGAAGGAATGATGCTAAAGCTGAAACTCCAGTACTTTGGCCACCTCATACGAAGAGTTGACTCATTGGAAAACACTGATGCTGGGAGGGATTGGAGGCAGGAGGAGAAGAGGACAACACAGGATGAGGTGGCTGGATGGCATCACCGACTCGATGGACATCAGTTTGTGTGAATTCCGGGAGTTGGTGATGGACAGGGAGGCCTGGTGTGATGCAGTTCATGGGGTCGCAAAGAGTCGGACACGACTGAGTGACTGAACTGAACTGAACTCTGCATATAAATTAAATAAGCAGAGTAACAATATACAGCTTTGATGTAGTCCTTTCCAAATTTTGAACCAGTCCATTGTTCCACATCCAGTTCTAACTGTTGCTTCTTGGCCTGCATACAGGTTTCTCAAGAGGCAAGTAAGGTGGTCTGGTATTTCCATTGCTTTAAGAATTTGCCATAATTTGTAGTGATCCACACAGTCAAAGGTTTTATCACAGTCCATGAAGAAGAAGTAGATGTTTTTCTGTAATGAGAAGCTAACAGGCAGGAAGGCAAGGGATCTCCAAATGGAGGAAATAGGCTGCAAGTGTCAGACATTTTTTATCTCTGTCTTAAGGGACAAGAGGAAACAAACAAGTGTTAGATTTTTTCCCCTTCTCTATACAAGTTTAAAAAGAGGTCTCTTTTAAAATTCTGTGTTGTCATGATGACACCTGGCTCCACCTGACCTTAACTTTTCTCAAACTTTGTGCTAACCAATGCATTTTTCTTACGAAAATGTTTGTCTTAAGCTATGCTAATGAAATACGTATTTACTCTAGATTCTGTCTTCAAGTCAGTTCTGCCTAAGACACAGAACTGACTTGACAAACCAGTATGTTTTATTCATACATTGTTCTCCTAATCTAATGAAACTCTGTATTTACTTGGAAACCTACCTTTCTTCAAGATTCATGACAACCATTTTTTGGCCTGGGATGACTCACCTGGTGCCAATGTTATCTTAAAATGCATGTTGTGGGTGAAGGGCCTGGTGCCACTCTGAGTTTTGAGATGTCTCCTTTCTATAATTAACAGCTTGCTAGTAGCTATATAACATCCAGCTAAAGACTAGCAGGGGGGCACTCTTTCTGCCCCGTTCTGATGTCTATGTCAGAAGCTTTCTCTATTTCTTTTATACTTAAATAAAACTTTGTTACAAAAAAGCTCTGAGCTATCAAGCCTCGTCACTTGCCGCAGATTGAATTCTTCTCCTCCAGAGGCTAAGTATCCCAGCATCTTTCATGGTTCACTAATAATCTTTCAGTTCCCTTTCTTTTTCTATGATCCAACAGATGTTGTTGGCAATTTGATCTCTGATTCTTCTGCCTTTTCTAAATCCAGCTTGTACATCTGGAAGTTCTCAGTTTACATACTGTTGGAGCCTAGCTTGAAGGATTTTGAACACTATCTTGCTAGCATATGAAATGAGTGCAGTTGTACAGTAGACTGAACATTCTTTGACATTACTCCTCTTTGGGATTAGAATGAAAACTGCCCTTTTCCAGTTCTATGGCCACTGCTGAGTTTTCCAAATTTGCTGGCATATTGACTACAACACTTTCACAGCATCATCTTTTAGGATTTGAAATAGCTTAGTTAGAATTCCATCACCTCCACTAGTAATGCATCTTAAGGCCCACTTGACTTCACACTCCAGGATGTCTGTCTCTAGGTGAGTGATCACACCATCGTGGTTATCTGGGTCATTAAGACATTTTTTATATAGTTCTTCTGTGTATTCTTGCCACCTTTTCTTACTATCTTCTGCTTCTGTTATGTACATATCATTTCTGTCCTTTATTGTGCCCATGTTTGCATGAAAATTGCCTTTGTGTCCCTAATTTTCTTGAGATCTCTAGTCTTTCCCATTCTACTCTTTTCTTCTATGTCTTTGCATTTATCACTGAGGAAGTCTTTTTTATCTCTCCTTGCTCTTCTTTGCAACTCTGCATTGAGATGGGTATATCTTTTCTTTTCTCTTTTGCCTTTTCTCAAATATTTGTAAGACATCCTAGGGCAGCCATTTTTTTCTTTCTGCATTTCTTTTTCTTGGTGGTGGTTTTTTCACTGCCTCCTGTACAAATGTTATGAACTTCCGTCCATAGTTCTTCAGGCACTCTGTTATAGCTAATCCCTTGAATCTATTTGTCACTTCCACTGTATAATCACAAGAGATTTTATTTAGATCATACCTGAATGGTATGGTAGTGGTCTTCCCTACTCTCTTCCATTTAAGTCTGAATTTTGCAATAAGGAGTTCATGATCTGAGCCACAGTCAGCTCCCAGTCTTGTGGGGCTGCTTGACTGCCATTTCCAGAATGGGCAGGGCTGGGAGGGGTTCCCGGCCCTTCAGCACACACCAACAGGCAGGGCTATGGGCGCCAGATCGCAGTTGGAGGCTGGGGTGCCCATGGAGTCTGGTCCTACATATCACTCCCCATCCTCCCCTGTGAAATGAGTCGCAGGGAGGACAAGAAGGGGCTTAGAGGGGTGTACAGGCTGTGATTTGCAGCCTGCAGCCTGCCCTGCGCATCTCGGTTTTGTCCCAAATCAGATCTTGGCCTTCCTGCTGCCGCCTGTCTTTGCAGCTTTGTTCATTCTCCCGTCTGTGTGCCCAGTCCAGGCCCTGAATACTACGCTTTTCTTTTCTAAACTGTTTATGGTAACTGGTTTGATATCTGAGAAACTATATTTTGCTTGCTGATCTCCTCTTCCTCCACCCAAAGTGCGCCTGTTTGGGGAGAAGGTCATCATAGTGGCCCTGTTCGAAAGCACAGCTAAAGAGCGAGAGAGGAGATGTGGACTGGGACTTCGTGAAATACCACCTGAAGGATATCCCGAGTGCCTATTTCAGAAATTTGGATGTTGAGGCATTTAGTCTGCTAGGAGATGAGTCACTTCAGTTCCCAAGTGAGTATCTAGTAGGCTGTTGTCACCAACCCATTTAAGTGGTGAGGTCTCAAACAAAAAAAGAAGAGAGAGGAAAAAAAAAATCAACCTAAAGATGTTAACGGTTTAAGGGTTTTGTTTTGCTCTTTATTTTTTAATGCTCTCAATTGATGCTGTCAGGCCTGACTGGCCAGTTTCTCAGAAACACAGGTGATGACCCAGGTGCTTAGGAGCAGGCTGACGTTCCCACTTTGAGACAGCGCATTTCCAATGTATAGCACACTTAGCAGCATTTGAATCACAGCAAGTATAACATCTCTGCTTTGGGTGGAAAGCTCATCAGAGAAAGCAGTTAGGGGTGTGTACTTTAACTTTTTCATTCTGATCTGTTGAAGTTTTCTGTCTAGAAAATGGAAATATCTGGGAGCGCTTCTGCTTCCAGGTTATCTGTTAGTAACTGATGCCTCTAAATTCCTTATGCCACAAGGGACGGTTCTTTTGCTCCAGCATAGCACCAGGATAAACAAATCAAGGGATATTCAGCTGTACATATTTACTTAAAAATTTGAGTACTGAAAGGAACAGGACTTAAAATATGGGTATATCTTGTGTTATTGTTTTCCAGTTATTGTGGTTTGCAGATACTGAGTTTTTTTCTCTTATTTTTTTACATATTGAAGGTTTGTGGCAACTCCTGTCAGATGATGGTTAGCATCTTTTAGCAATGAAGTATTTTTAAATTAAAGTGTCATGTTTTGTTTTCAGCCTTCTTTACATTCTGACAAGATGAGATGCAATGGGTCCATCTTGCGTATTTCTTGCTGTTTTGCTGAAAGTTTTCACTTTTGTCTCAGGTTCAAAGTATTTGTTAACAAAATAAGCCACTCATTATATACAAATAAATAATACAGATATTACTAGAAAATTATCTAGTTTACTTTCAACATACATTAAAAAAAAAGAGAGAGAGAAACAGAAAGATCAGAGAATACATCACCACATTGGTTTTAGACCAACATCTACACTTAAACAGGTCTGAGAAGTCCCGTGTCACAGCACGTCTGGAGTCCCAGTTGGGAAAGAGTCCCAGGCAGGACCTCCGCTCCATGGGTGAGACTTCAACAATTGGAGTTCTGGGTTCCTGCTTATAATCTCAGGATGGTTGCAAGCTGATGTCACCAATCTGTGACCAAATTGCAGCTCTGGTTTCATGTTAATGCTGTTTGTTTTTTCTTGTAAAACTTGGAATGTAGTTAAGCCTGGGTAGCCAGTATTCCCTTCTCCAGATTAGTGATGAGGTTGAGCACTTTTTCATGTCCCTGTAGGCAATTTACATGCTTTCTTTGGAAAAATGTCTGTTCAGTTCCTCTACTCATTTTTCAATCAGGTTGTTTATATGAATTCTTTTTATGTTTTATATATTAATCCCTATTCTGAAACATGACTTACACAATTTTCCTCCCATCCTGTAGTCTGTCTTTATTTCACTGATTGTTTCTCTTACTGTGCAGAAGCTTTTGTCTGGTGCAATTGCATTTCTTGACTGTTGTTGTTTGTGGTTTTGATGTCATACCTAAAATATCAATGACAGATCAATATTGAGTAGTTTCTTCTCATTGTTTCCTTCTAGGAGTTTTATGGTTTCAGATCTTAGGTTTAATTGTTTATCCATTTTGAATTAATTTTCTGAATTGTGTAAAATAGGAGTCCAATTTCAATTTTCTGCATGTGGTTCTTCAATTATTCTACTACCATTGTTGAAGAGATTGTCTTCTTTTCCTATTGGATGTTCCTGCCTCTGTTGTTAGATTTTAGCTGAATGTATATGCAGGGGTTTAATTATGAGCTTCCGTTAGTCTATGGGTCTATTTTTATGCTAGTTTTGTAGTATAATTCAAAATTAGAAACCATGATGCTTATGGTTTTGCTTTTATTTCTCATGATTGCTTTGGCCATTTGGGATCTTTAGTCATTTCATCTAAATTTTAGGATTGTTTTTTCTATTTCTGTAAAAATGCCATTGGGATTTTGATAAGGAGTTATCTGACATTTAACAAAAGTAACTCTTCCAATAATGAACACAGGGTGTCTTCTTTCCATTTATTTGTGTCTTCTTTGATTTCTTTCCAGAACGTCTTGCAGTTTTTGTTGTACAGATCTTTTGTTTTTGTAGTTAGATTTATTCCTAGCTATTCTATTGTGTTTGATGCTATTGTGAATCTTTCTGTGAGCTTTCATTAATTGTTTTTCACATGTTTCATTGTTCATTTATAGAAAAACAACTGATTTCTGTGCATTTATTTTTATATCCTGCAAATTTTCTGAATTCTTTGATTATACCTAACAGATTTCTAGTTGAGTTTGGAATTTTCAATATGTAAGATCATACTCATCAGCAAATAGAAAACATTTACATCTATTTTTTCAAAAAAATTTTTTTTCATTTTATCTCTATTTTCTTTTTGGAATCCATTTTGCTAGATTTTAATTGGAGGTTAATTACTCTACCATATTGTGGTGGTTTTTGCCATACATTGATATGAATCAGCCATGGGTGTACATGTGTTCCCCATCCTAAACCCCCCTCTTATTTCCCTCCCCATCCCATTCCTCTGGATCATCCCAGTGCACCAGCCCTGAGCACCCTGTCTCATGCATTAAACCTGGACTGGCAATCTGTTTCATATATGATAATATACATATTTCAGTGCTATTCTCTCAGATCATCCCACCTTCACCCTCTCCCACAGAGTCCAATAGACTGTTCTATACATCTGTGTCTCATTCACTGTCCTGCTTATAGGGTTATCATTACCATCTTTTTAAATTCCATATATATACATTAGTATACTGTATTGGTGTTTTTCTTTCTGACTTACTTCACTCTGTATAATAAGCTCCAGGTTCATCCACCTCATTAGAAGTGATTCAAATGTATTCTTTTTAATGTCTGAGTAATATTCCATTGCGTATATTTACCACAGCTTTCTTATCCATTCGTCTGCTGATGGATATCTAGGTTGCCTCCGTGTCCTGCCTGTTATAAACAATGCTATGATGAACGTAGGGGTACACAAATCTCCCTTTTTTTTCTTTTTTAAATTTTTTTAATTTTTGCTAATGCTATTTAAATTTTTTTTAACTTTACAATACTGTATTGGTTTTGCCCTTCATTGAAATGAATCCACCACAGATGTGCATGTGTTTCCAACCCTGAACCCCCACTCCCACCTCCCTCCCCATATCATCTCTCTGGGTCATCCCAGTGCACCAGACCCAGGCGTCCTGTATCCTGTATCAAACCTAGACTAGTAATTCATTTCTTACATGATAGTATGCATGTTAAATGCCATTCTCCCAAATCATCCCACCCTCTCCCTCTCCCACAGAGTCCAAAAGACTGTTCTGTACATCTGTGTCTCTTTTGCTGTCTCGCATACAGGGTTATCATTACCATCTTTCAAAATTCCATATATATGTGTTAGTATACTGTATTGGTGTTTTACTTTCTGGCTTACTTCACTCTGTATAATAATAGGCTCTAGTTTCATGCACCTCATTAGAACTGATTCAGATGTATTCTTTGAACCATTTAATGGCTGAGTAATAATCCATTGTGTATATGTATCACAGCTTTCTTATCCATTCATCTGCTGATGGACATCTAGGTTGCTTCCATGCCCTGGCTATTATAAACAGTGCTGTGATGAACATTGGGGTACACGTGTCTCTTTCAATTCTGGTTTCCTCCGTGTGTATGCCCAACAGTGGGATTGCTTAGTCATATGGCAGTTCTATTTCCAGTTTTTTAAGGAATCTTCACACTGTTCTCCATAGTGGCTGTACTAGTTTGCATTCCCACCGACAGTGTAAGAGGGTTCCCTTTTCTCCACACCCTCTCCAGCATTTATTGTTTGTAGGTTTTTGGATAGCAACCATTCTGACCAGTGTGAGATGGTACCTCATTGTGGTTTTGATTTGCATTTCTCTGATCATGAGTGATGTTGATGTTGAGCATCTTTTCACGTGTTTGTTAGCCATCTCTATGTCTTCTTTGGAGATATGTCTGTTTAGTTTTTTGACCCATTTTTTGATTGGGTCGTTTATTTTTCTGGAATTGAGCTGCAGGAGTTGCTTGTATATTTTTGAGATGAATTCTTTGTCAGCTGCTTTGTTTGCTATTATTTTCTCCCACTCTAAAGGCTGTCTTTTTGCTTATAGCTTCCTTTGTTTGTGCAAAAGCTTTTAATTTTAATTAGGTCCCATTTACTTTTATTTCCATTCCTCTGGGAGATGGGTCATAGAGGATCCTGCTGTGATTAATGTCAGAGAGTGTTTTGCTTATGTTTTCCTCTACAAGTTTTATAGTTTCTTTAGATCTTTAATCCATTTTGAGTTTATTTTTGTGTATGGTGTTAAAAAGTATTCTAGTTTCATTCTTTTACCAGTGGGTGACCAGTTTTCCCAGCACCACTTGTTAAAGAGATTTTTTTTTTTCTCCATTGTATATTCTGGCCTCCTTTGTCAAAGATAAAGTGTCCATGGGTGCATGGATTTATCTCCGGGCTTTCTATTTTGTTCCACTGATCTATACTTCTGTCTTTGTGCCAGTACCATACTGTCTTGATGACTGTAGCTTTGTAGTAGAGCCTGAAATCAGGCAGGTTGATTCCTCCAGTTCCATTCTTCTTTCTCAAGATTGCTTTGGCTAATTGAAGGATTATTGCTTTACAATGTTGCATTGGTTTCTACCGTAGAGCAACACTGAATCAGCTATAAGTAAATGTATATCCGCTCCCTCTGGAACCTTCCTCCCTCTCCTCCCCCCATTCCATCCCTCTAGGTTGTCACAGAGCATCCGGCTGAGCTACCTGTGTTATGCAACAACTTCTTGTTTTCTAATTTAGATGTCTTTTATTTCTTTGTTTTGCCTAACTGCTGTAGTTGGCACTTCCAGAATTCTACTGAATGAGAGTAATGAGAGTTAGCACTGTTATCTTGTTCCTGATATTAGGGGAAAAGCTTTCATATTTTCTCTATTGAGTATAATGTTAGCTCTGGGTTGGTTTGTTTTATATGTCCTTAATATGTTGATGTGTGTTCTTTCTAACCTCAATCTACTGAGGTGTTGTTGTTTTTTTTTAATCAGGAAGCAATGTTATATTTTGTTAATGCTTTTACTGTATCTATTGAAATGATCATATTATTTTAAATGTCATTCTATTAATGTGCAGTATCACATTTTATTTGCATATGTTGAACCCTCCTTGCATCCCAGGGAAAAACCCCACCTAGTCATGGTAATATAATCTTTTAAGGTGTTCTTGAATTTGACTTACTAATATTTTGTTGAGAGTTTTTGTATCTATGTTTATCAGGGATATTGGTCTGTAGTTTTGTTTTCTTGTAGTGTCCTTATTTGTCCGTATAAGGACAATGCTTGCCTCATATGAAATGTTTGGACATGTTTCTACTTCTTCAAATTTTGGAAGACTTTAAGAAGGATTGGTGTTAAGTCTTCCTTAAACGTTTGGTAGAATTTACCAGTGAAGCCATATGGTCCTGAGGTTTTCTATGCTGGGAAGTTTTAGATTACTGATTCAATCACCTTCCTTGTTATTTGTCTGTTATTTGCTTTTTCTTTCCTGGTTCATTCTTAGTAGGTTGTATAATTCTACATAATTATCCATTTTTAGGTCATTTTTCTTATTGGCATAAAGCTTTTCATAGTAGTTTTTCCTGATTTTATGTATTTCTGTATTAACAGTTTAATATCTCCTCTTCTGTTTCTAACTTTCTTTTCTCTTTCTTCTTAGTTAATGTAGAAAAAGTTTTCTCCTTTTTATTTATTTAAAAAATATTTGATGGCTGTGCAGGGTCTTTGTTGCAACCTGTGGGATCTTCATTGGAGTGTTCGGTCTTCTCTCTAGTTGTGGTTCACAGGCTCTAGAGCATGCCAGTTCAATAGTTGGGTACATAGGCTTAGTTGCTGAGCAAAATGTGGGATTTTAGTCTCTGACCAGAGATGGAGCTGACATCCCCTACATTAGAAGGTGCATTCTTAACCACAGGACCACCAGGGAAATCCCCACAATTTTATTTTTTACAGATACCATCTCTTAGTTTTGTTGATCCATTCTATTGCTTTCTACTCTCTATTCTCCTTTTTTCTTATTTTCTGCTAACTTTAGGTTTAACTTCTTCTGCTTTTTGTTGTTCTTGAAGTTCAAAGTTAGGTCATGTACTTTAGACTTTTCTAGTGTTAATCTATGCACTTAACTCTGTAAACCTCCCTCTGTGGACTGCTAGGGATTTTGGTAAGTTGTGCTTCTATTTTCATTTGAGGCTTTTAAAAATTCTTCTTTGACCCATTAGTTTTTCATGAATGTTTTGTTTGTTTCCTTATATTTGTGGATTTTCTAGCTTTCTTCCTGTTGTTGACTTCTATCTTAAACCATTGTGGTTGGAAATGATACCTATTATGATTTCAATCTCCCTAAATTTACTAAGAGTTGTTCTTTGTCCTATTAGATGATCAACCCTCAAAAATGTGACGTGTACATTTGAGGAGAATGTCGTGTTCTGCTGCGGTTGGATGAAGTGTTCTGTAGATGTCTGGTACATTCATTTGGTCTAACGTATGTTTTACTTTCATCATTTCTCGCTGCTTTCCGTCTGGGTGTTGTATGAATTGTTGAAAGTGGGATATTGAAATACCCTACCATTAGTGTACTGCTCTTTGTGTCTCCTTTCCTGTTGTTGTTTAGTCACTAGGTCATGTCCTATTCTTGGTGACCCCTGGGCTGCAGCATTCCAGGCCTCGCTGTCCTTCACCAGCTCCTGGACTTTGCTCAAACTCACGTCCATTGAGTCAGTGTTGCTCTCCAGCTATTTCATCCTCTGTCGCCCCCTTCTCCTCTTGCTCTTAATCATTCCCATTATCGGGGTCTTTTCCAATAAGTTGGCTCTTAGCACGCGGGAGAGAGAGAGCGAGCCCTTTGACTCTTCTTTTTAAATGTTTTTTTCTCACCCCTGGGCCTGCCCTGTGCAAATTGGGCTTAGTCAGGAGTGTTCTTCCTGAAGTTCTCACTCCGGTCCTTGGACCTTCCTTTGTTCTATCTTCTCTGGCTTTTCCCTTCCTTGTCTTTTAACCACCACCATTTTGGACTCCTGTTTTCTGTTCTAACTATCTAACAAGGTGGTCAAAGTATTGGCACTTCAGCATTAGTCTTTCCGATGAATATCCAGGGTTGATTTCCTTTAGAATTGACTAGTTTGACCTCCTTGCTGTCCAAGGGACTCTCAAGAGTCTTTTCCAGCAACACAACTCAAAAGTATCAATTCTTCAGTGCTCAGACTTTTTTATGATACAACTCTCACATCCATACATGACTACTGGAAAAACCATAGCTCTGACAATATGGACCTTTGTCAGCAAAGTGAGTCTTTTTAATATGTTATCTAGGTTTCTTATAGCTTTCCTTCCAAGGAGCAAGCGTCTTTTAAGTTCATGGCTACAGTCACTGTCTGCAGTGATTGTGGAGCCCAAGAAAATAAAATTTGTCACGATTTTCACCTTTTCCCATTCTACTGTCTTCCTTCATATCTATTAGTATTTATTTAATATATTTGGGTGCTTAACATATGTAGATGATGGGTGTGTTATTTGTTATTATTATATTTTTTGGATGGATTGATCACTTCATCATTTTATAATCAGCCTCTTTTGTTCCTTGTTACAATTTTTGGCTTAAAGTATTTTGTCAGATGTAAGTATAGTTATTCCCACTTCTTTCTAATTATATGGAATATAATTTTCTCTCCCTTCACTTTGACTGTATACTTGTCCTTAAATCTGAAATGGATCTCTCTTACAGTTTGGTGTTAATTTAAAAATTCATTCAGCCAGTCAGTGCCTTTTAATGGTGAAATCAATCCACTTAAATGTAGAGTAATTATTGATATGTATGGATTTGCTAATGCCAATTTGTTTTCATGTTTTGTATTTCCATTATTTCTTTTCCTGTCTTTCTCAGCCTAATTCATAAATTGCTTAATTTCCGTGGTGGTATGCTGCTTCTCCTTTCTTTGCCCTTTGTGGGTCTACTCTAGGTTTTTGCTTTGTGATTACTTCGTGAATTATATAAAATATCTAATAGTTTAAAAGTCCATTTAAACCCCAAATTGCCAATGTAATCTTGAGGAGAAAGAACAAAGCTAGAGGCATAAGTTTTCCAGACTTTGAATTTGACTACAAAGCTGTAGTAATCAAAATAGCATGGTACTGGCACAGAAACAGACATACAGATCAATGGACGAGAATACACATAAACCTACACACCTACAATCGATGAATCTTCTATAAAGGAGGCGATAATATACACTGGACAAAAGATAGTCTCTTCAGCAAGTGGTGTTGGAAAAGCTGGACAGGCGCATGTAAATCAGTGAAGTTAGAACACACCCTCATACCACATACAAAAATAAACTCAAAATGGCTGAAAGACTTAAATATAAGATGTGACATCATAGAACTCAGAAGATAACATAGGCAAAACATTCTCTGACATAAATTGTAGTCATGTTTTCTTAGGTCAGTCTCCCAAGGCAATAGAGATAAAAGCAAAAATAAAGAAATGAGATCTAATGAAACTTAAAAGATTTTGTACAGCAAAGGAAATGCAAAGAAATATGTGGCCTGGGAGAAAATATTTGCAAATAATGAGGCCAACAGGAGTTAATTTTCAAAATATACACACAGCACAAATAACTCAATGTCAATAAAATAAACAGCCTAATCAAAAGGTGGACAGAAGACCTAAATAGATATTTCTCTAAAGAAGATATACAGATGGCCATCTGGCACATGAAAAGATGCTCACCATTGGTAATTATTAGAGAAATGCAAATCAAAACTACAGTGAAGTACCACCTCACACTGGCTAGAATAACCATCATCAAAAAGTCTGTATATATCCAGAGAAAGCTCCGATTTGAAAAGATATAGTCACACCAATGTTCATAGCAGCACCAAAATGTCCACCAACAGATGAATGAATAAAGAAGATGTGGTACGTATCAGCCATAAAAATAACATGAAATATTGCCGTTTGCAGCAAAATGAAAGTGAAAGTGAAGTTGCTCAGTCATGTCCGACTCTTTGAGACCCCATGGACTGTAGCCCACCAGGCTCCTCTGTCCATGGGATTCTCCAGACAAGAATACTGGAGTGGGTTGCCGTTTCCTTCTCCAGGGGACATGAATAAACCCTAAAATTATTGTATTAAGTGAAGTCAGACAGAAAGACAAATATCACATCATGTGTATGTGGAATCTAAAAAATAATATAAGTGAACTTATTTACAAAACAGAAATAGACTCACAGACATAGAAAAAAATTTTTATGGTTGCCAAAGGGGAAGGGGAAAGGGTTAATGAGGAATATGAAAGTAATAGATGCCACTTTATTTAAAATAGATAAACAAGGATTCACTGTATAGCACAGGGAATTATATTCAAGATCTTATAATAACCTATAATGTAAAAAATCTGAAAAAGAATATATAACTTTCTATATTTCTCGCTGAATCACTATGTTGTTTACCTGAAACTAACCTAATAGTTTAGCCTGTGCACCACCTGCTGGCTGCAGCTAGAAAAACCCACGTGCATGTGCTTGTTAAGTCACTTCAGTTGTGTCTCTTTGCGACCCCATAGGTTGTAGCCTGCCAGGTTCCTCTGTCCATGGGATTCTCCAGGTAAGAATACTGGAGTGGGTTGCCGTACCCTCCTCCAGGGAATCTTCCAGACACAGGGATGGTGTCTTTTTGCACTGGAATGGTAGAATGTTTTAGTAGTTTTGTAGACCTGCATGTCTATGTTTTCCCCAGGTTTGTAAAATTCTCAGCTGTATTTCTTTCTTTTTTTGGTTGCATCACTTGGCTTGTGAGATCTTAGTTCCCCCTTTAGGCAATGAACCCAGGCCCATGGCAATGCAAGTGCCGAGTCCTAACCACTGGACCACCAGGGAAGTCCCTCAGCTGCTGTTTCTTTAAACAAACTCTCTGTCCCCTTTTTTCCTCCCCTCCTTGGGAATCCCAGTTATTTGGATGTTTGCCTTTCTGATGGAAACCAATGGCTCTCTTAGGCTTTCTTCACTATTATTGAGTCTCCCATTCTTCTAACCTCCTCTTTGACACCAAGTAGTACGTGAAAATTACAGACTTTGGCCTCAGCAATGAGTGTGATGAGAGTGGGAAGCTCAACGCTTTCTATGGCAGCTGCACTTACGCTGCCTGAGAATTCCTGCTGGGACAGGGCTCCAACTGTCCTGTGGTGGATGTGTGGAGTCTGGGAGTAGTTCTCTACTCCACGGTGACCGGGACCCTGCCCTTTGGGGGACAGGACTTCTCAGAGCTGTGGCTGTGAATCCTCATAGGGCAACACCCCATTCCCCTGTGTCAGTCATCAGAGAAGGAATTTGCTAAAAAATATGGTCCTCAACCCCAGTGACAAAAGCACCTTAAATGACTGGTGAGGCAT
>SJYW01000120.1:0-12629 GCA_006410735.1 Raphicerus campestris | reverse complement strand
GACAGGGAGGCCTGGCGTGCTGCGACTCATGGGGTCACAAAGAGTCGGACACGACTGAGTTTAAAGTCCAGGGTGGCAGCTGGCTTCATCAGTGGCTGTTTCCAGGGGTCAGATGATCGGGTCCCTGGCTCTCCACTTCTAAGAAGGATCTTTCCACAAAGCAATCAAGATGGCGATCATGGTGAATGGTACAAGTTGAAAAGAGCTCATTTTCCCTATTCCCTCTGGCAGAGACAGACCAGCTTTGCTCAAATCCATTTCTCATTCAATCACTGTGACCACGTGGGTAGGAGCAGTAAGTGATCAGACCTTCATCAAATGCTACACCTACATCTGGGAAGAAACGAGCCTGTCACCACTCCACATCTCATACTCCTAGGATGACCGATGCTTCNTTCAATCACTGTGACCACGTGGGTAGGAGCAGTAAGTGATCAGACCTTCATCAAATGCTATACTTACATCTGGGAAGAAACGAGCCTGTCACCACTCCACATCTCATACTCCTAGGATGACCGATGCTTCCTGTTTACCCAGGACTATAAAGTTTCCTGGCTTCCCTGGTGGCTTAGAGGTTAAAGCGTCTGCCTCCAATGCGAGAGACCTGGGTTCGATCCCTGGGTTGGGAAGATCCCCTGGAGAAGGAAATGGCAATCCACTCCAGTATTCTTGCCTGGAGAATCCCATGGACGGAGAAGCCCAGTAGGTTACAGTCCACGGGGTCGCAAAGAGCCGGACACAACTGAGCGACTTCACCACCATAAAGTTTCCTACGCATAGAACTTTAAGTGCTAAAACTGAGGGTACTGCCTAGGGTAAACCAAAGCAGTTGGTCTGTTTCTCCCGTTACCCAAAGGAACATACGTTGCAACTCAAGGGTGGATGGGAANGGGAAGATCCCCTGGAGAAGGAAATGGCAATCCACTCCAGTATTCTTGCCTGGAGAATCCCATGGACGGAGAAGCCCAGTAAGTTACAGTCCACGGGGTTGCAAAGAGTCGGACACAACTGAGCTACTTCACCACCATAAAGTTTCCTACGGATAGAACTTTAAGTGCTAAAACTGAGGGTACTGCCTAGGGTAAACCAAAGCAGTTGGTCTGTTTCTCCCCTTACCCAAAGGAACATACCTTGCAACTCAAGGGTGGATGGGACAGGGTGCTAGGCAGAAAAAATATATAGCTGCCTACCACTGTGCATCACAAGATTGAATTGCTTTGGTTTATTGGCAGACAGAACTCACTTTTGACCATTCCTGCTCCCCAGGCTTCCCAGGAGGCCTAGTGGTTAAGACTCTTTCCTTCCACAGAAGGGGATGTGGGTTCAGTCCCTGGTTGGGGACTGCATGCCCTGAGTCTCAGCCAAAAAAATAAAAAAGCAGGGCAAGGGGGGGATTGGTCATTCCCGTTCCCTTATTCTCTCCAGATACTCGTCAAAAGACTTTTTCAGTGACTGGAAAAGCTTACTGGTGATTCTTAGTTAACTGCCAATATTTGAAATCTAATATAAATGAACCAAAATTCTCAAACAACCCATAGTTCCACCATGAACTCTCCGATGTTGCTTAGTCGCTCAGTCATGTCCAACTCTTTTGCGGCCCCACAGACTGCATCTTGCCAGGCTCCTCTCTCCATGGGATTTCCCAGCCAAGAATACTGGAGTGGGTTGCCATTTCCTTCTCCAGGGGATCTTCCTGGATCAGGGATAGAACCCATGTCTCCTGCATTGACACGCAGATTTTTTACCGCTGAGCCACCAGGGAAGCCTGAACTCTCCTCTAACTCAGACTTCACTCCAGTAGTCTTGTCACGTACAGTAAAAATATTAGCTTTACTTTGTAATTGTCATCTGAGAGTTTAGCTTTTAAAATGCAAATGATTCAACTTTGTGATTGATAAGATGGTCTTATAAAGAATTCATTCATTTAATCCAAATTTTACTCTTTGTCATAACATTTACTTTCTTTTTTTAATAAATAAAGAAAAATAACAATTCAATATTAAGTTAGAAACCTGTGACCAGCTGCTCTTTCTAACTAACTCAGTATGTATCTTCATAGTAAAGCAAGTTCTCAAAATAAACATATTAAATATAATATAACTTATACTCAAAAGAAGAAATGATCCAACCACTAATTTCTTTTAAGAGCAATGTTTACTTCTTTACTAGCCCTCTAAAACAACTACAAAAACAGATTATTTGCAAAATGTGTTCTTGAAGCAGGGCCTTGATGTGAATTACCACTTCTGGAGTTCTGTCCATAATATGTTTCATCTCTGCCTATTCCCATATTTTTAATTCCAGAAAATGCTGTGTGCTAAAATCCTTTACTGTTTGGTTGAAAATATTTTCATCAGTTTACCAACATACATCTTCACAGACATCACCATTATAAATATAATAAAAATTTCCTAGTCAACCGTGCATTCATCCAATTATATGAAAAAGAACTGGATTACATATGACTTTTTAAAAAGTCACTCAAGTGTGTTTATTAACTGTGCTATTTTTATAAGAACATATTTTTCAGATTGGCAACCTCTTTTTTGACCTAAACAGATTTGGAAATATCTATTCTGGGATATAGTGAAGGACAGGGAAGCCTGGTGTGCTGTAGTCCACAGGGTTGCAAAGATTTGGACAAGACTTAGTGACTAACCACCACCACCACCAACAAATCACATAGCTTGTTGCCCATTTTTCTTTTTCTTTTTGGCCAAGAAGCATATGGGATCTTAGTTCCCTGACCAGGCACTGACTCTGCACACACCACACTGGAAGCACAGAGTCTGAGCCACTGGATCCCCAGGGAAGTTCCCATATTTTAAAAATAAATGTCAGTTTCCACAGTAATTTAAAAAAAACAGTCTTGTAGCTTTATGAAATTTTTAATTGATCTGTGAATTTTATTGTAATACTGCAGTCAGGACTTCTCTGTTTATAATTTTTAAATGTGGTTACAGTTTTTAAGTTTGCAAATTTGATTTTTTTTTCTTTAACTGCACCTCGCAGCATGTGGGAATTCCATGATCAGGGACAGAACCTGTGCCTCCTGTAGCGGAAGTGCAGAGTCTTAACCGCTGAGCCATCAGGGAAGCCCCACAAATTTGATTTGGATTATATTCACTTTGAATATAATGGTTTCAGGCAATTATTACTCAGTTTTCTCAAAAACCAGATACCAATCTTTAGACTCATTCACACTTGTACAATAACAGAAATTTGTATTAAACATCTGATTATATCCCGTATATGTTTTAAACGGACTTCAGCTTGTTAAAATGATGGTTGGAATATAGCACTGTCAAAATAATTACAGGAAAATTGGGGTAGTTCTCACTGTCAGTAGCCTCAATACTTTCAGGTTTTTCTGCATTTCTTCTGTTCTCATTGTTTCAAACTAACTAGTCACAACTTAATCCTTTTAACTTTTGATTCCTGTTCCCATTTGAAAATGCAATTATCAGCATTTTTCAAACATCACAATGAAAGGTATCGTGTTATCAGCTTGCATAACAAATCCCCATTCTTGCCTCCAGCTTTCACGCAGTAGTATTGTTCCCTCCCACCCTGATCCCTGTAAACAATGACTATTGGAGCAACGATGGTGTGTGACTTCTGAGATGAGGCTATAAAAGACATTGTCAACTTCTGTTTGGTCTTGGATCACTCACATGGGGAAAAGTCTGCTGCCATGTCACAAAGATCAAACAGACCTCTGGAAAAATGAAGTGGGTGAGAAGCTGAGGCCTCCTGCCTACAACCATTGGAGTGAGCCACCTGGAACCGAGATTCTCCAACCCAGTCAAGCCTTCAGCTGACAGCGCATGTGCGCGCTAGGTTGCTTCAGTAGTGTCCTACTCTGTGCAACCCCATGGACTGGGGCTGGCGAGGCTCCTCTGTCCAAACGATTCTCCAGGCAAGAAAACTGGCATGGGTTGCTGTGCCCCGCCCCAGGGGATCTTCCTAACCCAGCAATCAAACCCGGGTCTCCCGAATTGCAGGCCCTGGCTGATGTCTTAAACACAGCTTGATGAAAGAGTGTGGGAGGAAACATCCAGCTATGTTGCTCTCAAAGTCCTGGTCACCCAAATCCATGGGATTATGAATATATACCGATTTGTTTGTTTCAGGCAGTGCCATGCAGCATGTGGGATCTTGGTTCCTTGACCAGGGATGGCACCCAGGCCCCTGCATTAGGACAGAGGAGTCTTAGCCACCGGGCCACCAAGGACGTCCCCTGTATATATATATACATACATATATACTTTTTGGCTGTGCTGGGTCTCCGTTGCTTTGGATAGGCTTTCTCTAGCTGCAAGGAGTGGGGGCTGTTTTTTGTTGCAGTGTGCAGGCTTCTCATTGTGGTAGGTTCTCTCGTTGCAGAGAACAGGCTCTAGGAGCACAGGCTTCAGCAGCTGCAGGATGTGGGTTCAGCAGTTGTGGGTGCACGGACTTAGCTGCTCTGTGGCGTGTGGATTCTTTCCCAACCAGGGTTCAAACCCGCCCCCTGCACTGGCAGGTGGATTCTTATCTACTGCGCCACCAGAGAAGTCCTATACTGTTTTTTCAAACCATTAAATTGAAGTAATGTGTTACTCAGCAATAAATGACAAAGACAATCGAAGAATTGGTGCTTTTGAACTTTGGAGTTAGAGAAAACTCTTGAGAGTCCCTTGGACTGCAAGGAGACCCAACCAGTCCATCCTAAAGGAAATTAGTCCTGAATATTCATTGGAAGGACTGATGCTGAAGCTGAAACTCCAATACTTTGGCCACCTGATGGAAAGAACTGACTCATTTGAAAAGACCCTGATGCTGGGAAAGACTGAAGGCTGGAGGAAAAGGGGATGACAGAGGATGAGATGGCTGGAAGGCATCACCGACTCAATGGACATGAATTTGAATAAATTTCAGGAGTTGGCAATGGACAGGAAGGCCTGGCATGAGGCAGTCCATGGGGTTGCAAAGAGTCGGACATTACTGAGCAACTGAACTGAACTGAACTGAAGGAAAATCAGACAGAAGCCAAAGTTTCAAAACACAAACTTTTGTGTGTTTTTTTCTTATCAGACAACACACTGCTAAATGAAATTTTAAAAGCACCACTTGGAATAAAATATCCAGTCATAAGCAACTGAGCAGGAATTGATTTAATGAGAGTTAGTAGATCATATTCTTTGTCACGGAAAAATTTAAACCAGGGCACATCCCTGTTGGTCCAGTGGTTAAAAGTCGGCCTTCCAGGGCAGGGGGTGTGGATTTGACCCCTGGTCGGGGAACTAAGATCCCACATGCCTAGCTCGGTGTGGCCAAAAAAATTTTTTTTAATTAAAAAAGTCTTTTATAAGGTGGAAAATCTATTTTTGAAGGTATTGGCTGAGTACATCCTTGTGGACTGAGCAAGAAATCTCACATTAAAGCAATGTCTCCCAGGAATATTTTCGTGGCTTTTTTACCATATTCTAACTCACCTTTGGTATGTTTGATGGGAAACCGTCACTGGACACCCTGATAGCATCAAACCACCAAAATTTCCTATCATTCATTGCACATAAAATTTCCAATTTTTCCAGACTCGTATGGAAAAGATTGGCTGCCATGACAAAGTGGGATATTGTTTACTTTCCTTATTGAATGCATGTGACAAAACCTTTTTAGGGCTTAAAAATTCTGGTAAGAACTCCTCCATATAGGTCCCAGGAACCAACTGAAATGGCCAGGCCATGGTTGCTGAGCTCACGCTGGTATTTCCTGCCTTGGCATCCAGATTCCTTCCCTGTCCCTGGGAGCCCTTCTCTGCTTCTCCTTGCTGAGATCATATCCATACTCCCACTTGCCTCATTTGCTCCTATCTATAGAAGTATCTCTTAAATCTGCCATGTGAGAATCATTTTCCCCACCTTGGACCCCACTCATTTATGACTATTTCTACATCTAGCATGATAACATAAACATTTTTGAAGTTGAAAGTTTTGAGTTAAATTCTTCTTGCCAAGAAGCATTAAGTTCCCTCTGGCTTTGAGTGATCCCTCATAGCAGCAGTCCTCAGCCTTTCTGACACCAGAGACTGGTTTCCTGAAAGAATGTTTTTCCATGGACTGGGATGTGTGGTTTTGGGAATGATTCACATGCATTACATTTATGATGCAATTTATTATATCAGCTCCACTTCAGTTCATTAGGCATTAGATCCCAGAGGTTGGGTACCTGTGGGAATGTAACTCAAATTCTTAAAAACGGTAGGAAACCCAAAGGTATTTCCTAGTTAAAGAAATACATAAATTAGTCCTGTACCCCAGTGTCGTAGTGGGAAATTAGGAGGCTTGAAGCCATTGGTAGTATAGTTGGATAAAGCTTACCCAATAGGCAGAGTGATTAAACACTGTAATTCTCGATGCATCTGGACTTGATCATCCTTTTAACTCTTAGCCCCATTCTTCAACAAAGCATTCCAGTCTTTGGGAACCTACCTTTGACTCTTTTTTTTTTTTTTTGGTCTGCAGCAGGTCTTAGTCATGGCATTCAGAATCTAGTTCGCTGACTGATTGAAACCATGCCCTCTGGGTGGGGAGGGCAGAGCCTTAGCTACTGGACCACCAGGGAAGTCCCTGGCTTTCTTATATTGGAAATTTATGAGAAAATATTTACCTACAGTAACAATTTTATAACATTGCTGCAACCGGTAGGTCTGTTTCATCATTAATTTCTAGATCGATCTGTGAAGTTTTGTCAGATTATTTTAGCCAGACTTCCTTAATACTTGCGTTTAATTTGTCTAGGGGTTCATTATATGCCACCTAGTATTGTTTTTCAAATATATCTACTACACTGATGAAATCTTTTTATAAAATTTTATTGAAGTATAGATGATTTACAGTGTTGTATAAATTTCTTCTGGACAGTTATTGTACCTATATATATTTATATATTCAGTTATACATATATATATTTTTTTCATATTCTTTGATGGAATATTTTCACTTCCTAATGGATTTCATTTTGTTTTTACCAAAAAAGAAAAAAAAAACAACACCTTTGATTGTGGGAAATGGGATTGGATTTTACCCTACTTACAAGCTAATTACTCAGCCTTTCGCTGTTTCATAGATGCTAATGGAAGACCCAAGACTCTTGGGTCAGAAACAAAAGCCTTTTCCACTCAAGGCAAATAACCAGCATCAGTTCAATTCAGTTCAGTCACTCAGTCGTGTCCAACTCTTCGCGATCCCATGAATCACAGCACGCCAGGCCTCCCTGTCTATCACCAACTCCCGGAGTTCACTCAAATTCACATCCATAGAGTCGGTGATGCCATCCAGCCATCTCATCCTCTGTCGTCCCCTTCTCCTCCTGCCCCCAATCCCTCCCAGCATCAGAGGCTTTTCCAATGAGTCAACTCTTCACATGAGATGGCCAAAATACTGGAATTTCAACTTTAGCATCAGTCCTTCCAAAGATCACCCAGGGCTGATCTCCTTTAGAATGGACTGGTTGGATCTCCTTGCAGTCCAAGGGACTCTCAAGAGTCTTATCCAACACCACAGCTCAAAAGCATCAATTCTCCGGTGCTTAAGCTTCATGTTTGCACCTTCCCCTTTGAGGGTTCTGTTACAGGAGAGAAACAGAGGCTGGGAAATCCTCCGCTCTATAGCAAGCCCTAAGTAACCTCTTCTTTGTCCTGGAGGAAGACATTTCGTCCCTCCAGGCTGCTCACTGCAAACATACCAGGTGAAGAGTGGGCAGAAGGCAAGCTGGAAGCCGGGATCTGGGAACCCTCACCTCAGTGTTCCTACCTAGAATAATGTCTCCTTGAGCAGCAAAGTGCAAAGGCACTAGGGGGGACTAAAAGTAACTGCTGTATGCGTGGCTGGGGCAAATTATGGACAAGATACAAAAAGACCAAAAACCCCAACTGCCATTTCCAAACAGCCAGGAGCAAGAGCAGGGTACTGTGCATGTAGGCAGTACGTTAGGAAGTGAAAGCTGCGCACACCATCCCAAAGAGGGGGGCAAACCAGCCATACCAGCCCTCTGGCCCCACCCCTGGACCTGCCCCTATCCTCACCCCATGTAAGAAACTAGCTCACCCTGCTGCAGCCCAGGAAGTGAGCAAGCAAGCAAAGCTCCCAGCCCTGCTGCAGCCAGAGGCCCCCAATAAAGCCTTGCCTGAATTTCTTATATGGCCTCTTATCAATGTCTATTTTGTATTTAACTTTTTAAGTTAATGTTTAAATTTTGGGCTCTGCTGGGTCTTCCATGAGGCTCTCTCCAGTTGTGGTGCGTGGACTTCTCAATGTGCTGGCTTCTCTAGTTACAGAGCACAGGCTCTAGGGCACTCCGCCTTCAGAAGTCATGGCACATGGGCTTAGCTGCACCGTGGCATGTAGACTCTTCCCAGAACAGCGATTGAACCCATGTCCATGGCATTGGCAGGTGGATTCTTAACCACTGGACCACCAGAGAAGTCACTCATCAATTTCTATTGATTAAGGAAACCAAAAACTGCTGTCAGTAACAGTCAGGGTCTCCTTTGTTGGCATACCGAGCAAGACGTATGTGAGACTCATGTAGGAGAGTCTCTCTCCGCACAAGCATTATTAATTTCCTTTATTTAGACTGTCTGAAACCCTGATGCTCAAACAAATTGATAGTTTACATAATTAAGAACTCAGAACTTGAGTTTTCTTCAGTTTTTGTAGGAATATGATATAATTTCTCTCTCCCCATAAGCATTATTAATTTCCTTTATTTAGACTGTCTGACAGAGAAGGTGATGGCACCCCACTCCAGTACTCTTGCCTGGAAAATCCCATGGACGGAGGAGCCTGGTAGGCTGCAATCCATGGGGTCGCAAAGAGTCGGACACGACTGAGTGACTTCCCTTTCACTTTTCACTTTCATGCATTGGAGAGGGAAATGGCAACGCACTCCATTGTTCTTGCCTGGAGAATCCCAGGGACGGCAGAGCCTGGTGAGCTGCTGTCTATGGGGTCACACAGAGTTGGACACAACTGAAGTGACTTAGCAGCAACAGACTGTCTGAAACCCTGATGCTCAAACAAATCGATAGTTTACATAATTAAGAACTCAGAACTTGAGTTTTCTTCAGTTTTTGTAGGAATATGATATAATTTTATTTTTTGCTTTTTAAAAATACCTAAAATTTTTTGTTGGAATGTAATTAATTTACAGTGTTATTTCAGGTATACATTGAAGCATTCAGTTATACATGTAATAACTTGAGTTTTCTAATTCTAAATTGGTATTAATTTCAATAGACTTGCATGTACCATCTAATATATGAAAGAGTTTATTAATAATTTTCATTTTGATCACAGGTCTAAATAACATCTGAATATTGATAAANTCAGCTTTAGCATCATTCCTTCCAAAGAAATCCCAGGACTGATCTCCTTCAGAATGGACTGGTTGGATCTCCTTGCAGTCCACGGGACTCTCAAGAGTCTTCTCCAACACCACAGTTCAAAAGCATCAATTCTTCGGTGCTCAACCTTCTTCACAGTCCAACTCTCACATCCATACATGACCACTGGAAAAATCATAGCCTTGGCTAGACGGACCTTAGTCAGCATAGTAATGTCTCTGCTTTTGAATATTCTATCTAGGTTGGTCATAACTTTTCTTCCAAGGAGTAAGCGTCTTTTAATTTCATGGCTGCAGTCACCATCTGCAGTGATAAACTATAAATTGCCTTCTCTGCTCTCACTGAAATTGATTTTCTCTCGCTTACAACCCTAAGAATCCAACAATCTGTCAGCACGAAGGCATATTTATTAAAATTTTAATCAACAGGAGTCTGAAAATGTACTTTTCCACTTATTTGTCAGCATTCAGTGCATCTCTACTTAATCATTATCCCACACAGCATTTAAAGCAGGTTAAAAAAAATACATATATATATCTCCTTACATTTAACTGTTTGGATTCTAGAAGTATCGTGACACCAGCAGCGAAAAGAAATTGCCTAGTCTGAGTTGTCAGGTCTCTGCTATTCAGTTTAATTATCCAAAATTGATGCAATAGCTTTCATCAATTAACCAAGGAAACAAGTAGGAAAAGTCCCTTGAAAACTTTCCTGATTAGTAAGAAGTGTGAAATGTTTCTGAACTTAAAATAAGCATGACCAGGTTATGGATTAGAATGTAAAGTTGACATAAAATTTTAAGAGCCTAGAATTCAAAGACATTTCTTGTGTTTCATTGTTATAGTTTATATACATATATATACCAGGACACATGTCCTTTTTTTTTTTTTTTGAGTACTTAAGAAAGGTATTTCTGTACAAAACTTAGCAAAGTCTCACAGTGCAAATAGAGACCTATTAAAATTTTTGAAAACAAGCAGAGACTTGACCAGAGCTACTAACAGCAATAGGTAAGATGGTCTGGAAAAAAGAGGAGATTACAGATGAGACCCCTTTGGAGTTCAGTATAATTGTCAAGACAAGTAACAGTGACAGTCTCAGTAAAGATAAATGATTATCTGTTCTGGTTTCTACCTGACCCATGCAAGTGCCAACCATAAAAGGGAAAGGACATACTAAATATTAAACAGTCAACATATATAAAGTGCTTCATATAGCAAACACCCAGAGAGCATTTATCAAGAGCCAGACACTATTCTAAGCACTTTACAAATATTAGCTCATTTAACTCTCATTATAAATTTACGAGGTAGTGGGACTTCCCTGATGGTCCAGTGGCTAACACTTTGCGCTTCTGATGCAGAGGGTCCAGGTTCAATCCCAGATCTGGAAACTAAGATCCCACATGCTGAGTGATGCAGCCAAAAATTAAACAAATAGAAATGAGACCTTGCACTTTGCTCACCCCTGGGCAGATCCCAGGGACCCACCTTCCAGACCCTCCAGTCTACGTGTTCCAATGTTGCATGGGAGGAGCGGAAAGACCAGTGAGCTATAGAGGTGTCTTAAGGGTAGGGATGAAGGACAACTTGGCAGTGAACTGCTCATGTCTGATAAGCCAAGTATCAGATGCCTAGGTGATGGAGAAGATTAGGGATCCTACCAAATTCTCCAGAAGGCAGGAATTTGGATGAAAACTTAAGGAGAAAATGGTAGCAGGGAACACACAATTTGACCAAGATTAAATTTCCACCACTCCAAGTGGAACAGAGGCTTATAAGAACAATTATAAGGGAGATTATACAGGAAAAAAAAAAAAAAACAACGAAGAATGTAGGGACTTCCCTGGCAGTCCAGTGATTGAGACTCTGCATTTTCACTGCAGGGGGGCCCAGCCAGGTTCGAGCCCTGTCAGGGAAATGAGAACCCACAGGCCATGTGGTGTGGCCAAAAAGTAAGTAAATAAATAGAATATTAAAAGAATGAATGTAATATAGCTTTGCATATCTGAACATGTTGCCTAAGATTTGTATCCACAAAGCTCAGAAGCACAGAGGTTACTGACCTGCATCCTATCATAGGCCCATAGAATAGAGCGGCAGGATGAAGGAAGTTACAATGGCAGGATTCAGTCTTTGAGAAGATAAAGGATCTTCTCAGGGGTTCTCTTAACGCTGTGGCTCACTGTACCTTGTCAGCCTCACATGCTCGACTTCCCATACTGTTTCTCCCCAGTTAAATACACTCTCCGCTTCCAACTTTTTGTTTGGAAATCTTATGTGTCCTCCAAATCCCAGCATATGAAACCATGAAGCTGTGAGCACTCCTTTTCAATCTCTCTGCGATTCTATCACGTATACATAGAGGATGTGTGTGTGTGTGTGTGTGTGTGTCCTAAGCCACCTCAGTCATGTTCGACTCTTTGTGACCCCTTGGACTGCAGCCTACCAGGCTCCTTTGTCCATGGGATTCTCCAGGCAAGAATACTGGAGTGGGTTGCCATGCCCTCCTCTAGGGGATCTTCCCAACCCAGGGATTGAATTCATGTCTCTTATATCTCCTGCATTGGCAGATAGGTTCTTTACCATTTGCATCACCTGTGAAACCCATGTATGGAGAATATTCGATATTTTCTGCATGAATAAAAAAGCACTTGACCTCATCTTATATTTCTGTTTCTCCATGTCTCACCTCACTAACTAGTTTTTCTTTTTGTGAGGGTCTGGACTGTATTGTATACATCATCATAATTGTTTCTTTTTTTAAAAAATTTATTTTATTTTATTTATTCTTTTTATTCTTTTATTGAAGTATAGTTGATGTACAATATTATGTTACAGGTATACAAGTATATTGGAGAAGGCAATGGCACCCCACTCTAGTACTCTTGCCTGGAAAATCCCATGGGCGGAGGAGCCTGGTAGGCTGCAGTCCATGGGGTCACTAAGAGTTGGACACGACTGAGCAACTTCACTTTCACTTTTCCCTTTCATGCACTGGAGAAGGAAATGGAAACCCACTCCATTGTTCTTGCCTGGAGAATCCCAGGGACGGGGGGAGCCTGGTGGGCTGCCGTCTATGGGGTTGCACAGAGTCGGACACGACTGAAGTGACTTAGCAGCAGCAGCATACGGGTATATAGTGATTCATAATTGTAAAGGTTATACTCCATTTACAGTAATTGTAAAATATTGGCTATATTCCCTGTGTTGTACAATATATCCTTGTATCTTACTTTATA
>SJYW01000119.1:0-11671 GCA_006410735.1 Raphicerus campestris | reverse complement strand
CAGGGTCAGGGCGGGTGGGGCACCACTTTCCCAGCAGACCTGCGGACTTGGCCCCTCGGAGGGTGACCCACTCAGGGGGTTGGGCCTTTGGGTGGTTCTGGTAACACATCCTGCAGGGAGTCCCAGCCTGCCTCAAAGTGACTCCTGGAGAACAGAAACCCAAGGTCCACTCCCAGAGCATCGGTACCAATAATGACCTCTAGTTAAAAATGGAACGTGGCTTGCAGGCATTACAACAAGTGATTCCAGCCTTGGAGGGGGTGGGTTTTCACTCCCAGCAGGCAGGACTCACAAGGCCAGACACAATTTTAAGCCCTTTTTCAGAACGGTCCTGCCTCAGTTGCACGGAGGATCTCTCTCCACAGCAGCATCTGAAAGCAGAGGTCAGCCTGGAGGCTGGATTCACATTCAAGCCCTTCACTGCTGAGCCGACGCTTCTGAGCGTATGAAGGGAGGTCTTACACACATTATTAACTTAAGAAACTGTACTCGGGTCACTGACATTTAGGAGACTAAGAAAGTGAAAGTGAAGTCGCTCAGTCATATGAGACTCTCTGTGACCCCATAGACTGTAGCCTACCTGGCTCCTCCGTCCATGGGATTTTCCAGACAAGAGTACTGGAGTGGGCTGCCACTGCCTTCTCCAGGAGATCTTCCCGACCCAGGGATTGAACCCGGGTCTCCCACATTGTACGCAGACGCTTTACCATCTGAGCCACCAAGGAAGTCTCATGAGACTAAGATGTGGCATCAAAACAGTAGCTTAANCCGACCCAGGGATTGAACCCGGGTCTCCCACATTGTACGCAGACGCTTTACCATCTGAGCCACCAAGGAAGTCTCATGAGACTAAGATGTGGCATCAAAACAGTAGCTTAAGGGTAACTAACAGCTTTCCTGATTTGTGTTACAACGGTCCCGACTAAATTCTGCTTCAAACAGGCATGAGAAACCTTTGTTTCTGCCACTGGTCAGTAAGCACGTGATTAACACACAAACAAACATCTCATCACCCAAGGGCGCGGGGCCAGCCCATGCACAGTTAGGGGTGCGCTCCGCACATGCGCGGCTTCAGCCTGGCACCAGAGCCGGCCTCTCCATCGGATGGAGACGTGGCATCTCCGAGAGGAAGGGCGCTAGACACAGGTGTCGGCGGGGCCGCACGAGAGAAACCCGGGACAAACACCACCCGTGCAGTGGCCTCGGAGCCCTGGAGCTGCGAGAAGAGAAGCCCTGGCCACCCGGAGGTCGGACCCCAGGCACGCCCTGGCCCCAGCGGTGCGGCCCCGCCCCTAGTCACGCCCGCCCGCCTACCTTGCGCCACGTGCAGCTCGAAGGTGCTGGCTGAGAGCTCATACAGGCCCTGCTTGGCCTCGGGGGTGCGGGGCGGCTCCACCGCGGGCTCTGGAGTCTGATGGGGGAGACGGAACAAGAGTCAGCGCGGGTGTGTGTGGAGGCACCATGGAGCCCATCACGACTTCTGTATGGAACCTTCTGCCGCCACCGACCCCGCCCTCGCCTCCGGGGGATGCTGCTGTGTCGAGGGGGGCCCCGGGGCAGGAAGCAACTTAATCCAGGCAAGAGGACCCTTGGCAAGTGCTGTCGGACTGATGCTCCAGGACAGCCAGGGGACAACCAGCACCCCCCACCAACAAACCTGGCCTTTGCTGCCTTCAAACCCAACCCAACAGAGCAAAGTGAAGCATGGGCCGCCTCAAGCCAGCACCCTATTGGGTTCTTGGAGACGAGACCCGAGACGGCTGGCAGAGACAGCAGCGAGTGGCACCGAGGGGCACAGAGGGGCACCGAGAGACACCAGGAGGACCCAGCCGCCCTGTACGCGCAGCAGCAGTAAGGACATCTGGGAAGGAAGCTGAAACTCTGAAGCGCTGATAAAAGAAAAAAGGTCACAAGAGGGAAATCTGGACGGATTAAAGGCCTCAGAGAGAAAAACCACAGGGCAAACGTGGGCTGCGGCTTTAAGAATGTAATTCACCAGACTAAGCTTGGGACAGAAACATGGAAGGGACAAGAAGTGGCTTTTAAAAAGGCGCTTCTCTAGCACCTGAGCAGACCCAGCATGACAGCTAACTACTAACCCAAACCACACCATTCCAGCTATCTCCATTTTCTCTTAGGCCAGCACGTCTGCGGTCTCCAACCAGAGCAAGCAGAGGAAAAGAGATGATCACTGAGACATTACTGTCCTACAGACACGTGGGTGTCTATCATTCAGTTCTTATCTAGGGGTTTGTATTTCTATTAGAATGAATATCCAAGTTAAGTCATTAGAAGCTTTCAAAATGCTGAGAGCTCAAAGCTGGGCAGGCCTGTAACTGTAAAGCAGCATGAAGTTGTCTACTTCCGCTTTGCTGACAATGCTAAACCTCTGACTGTGTAGACCACAATAAAGAGATGCGAATACCAGACCACCTTACCGGCCTCCTGAGAAATCTGTATAGTTAGAACCGGATATGGAACAACCGACTCGTTCCAAATTGGGAAAGCAGTACGTCAAGGCTGTATATTGTCACTCTGCTTATTTAACTTACATGCAGAGTATACCAGGAGAAACGCTGGGCTGGATGAAGTACAAGATGGAAATCAAGGTTGCCAGGAGAAATATCAATAACCTCAGATATGCAAATGACAACACGCTTATGGCAGAAAGCAAAGAGGAACTAAAGAGCCTCTTGATGAAGGTGAAGGAGAAGAGTGAAAAAGCTGGCTTAAAATTCAACATTCAAAAAACTAAGATCATGGCATCCGGTCACATCACTTCATAGAAAATAGATGGGGAAACAGTGAAAGACTTTATTTTCTTGGGCTCCAAAATTACTGCAAATGACAACTGCAGCCAGGAAATTAGAAGACGCTTGCGCTTTGGAAGCAAAGCTTTGACAAACCTAGACAGCATATTAAAAAGCAGAGACATTACTTTGCTGACAAAAATCTGTATAGTCAAAACTATGGTTTTTCCAGTAGTCATATATGGATGTGAGAGTAGGACCATAAAAAAGGCTAAGCACCAAAGAATTGATGCTTCAGAACTGTGGTGTTGGAGAAGACTCTTAAGAGTCCCTTGGACTGCAAGGAGATCAAACCAGCCAATCCTAAAAGCAGTCAGTCCTGAATATTGATTGGAAGGACTGATGCTGAAGCTCCAATACTTTGGCCACCTGATACGAAGAGCTGACTCATTAGAAAAGACCCTGATGCTGGGAAAGATTGAAGGAAGGAGAACAACAGAGGATGAGATGATTGGATGGCATCACTGACTCAATGGACATGAGTTTGAGCAAGCTCTGGGAGCTGGTGAAGGACAGGGAGGTCTGGCGTGCTGCAGTCCACTGGGTCACAAAGAATCGGACACACCTGAGCAACCGAACAACAGCAACATGAAGCTTCCTGCTGCTGGCTTGACTTCACGCTACATCTGCATTAAAAGCTAAGGACCCACAGAGAAGGGTGTCTGAGAGAGTGACGGCTAAGGGACAGTCAGTCGGTTCCAACAGAGTCAAAGAGGAGGCTGGATGTGGCTGTGTAAGATGTTCAAAGGGCCTGCGGTGGTAAAACGCCTGTTTGTGGCACCAAAGGAGCACGTCTTTGGTCGTTGCTCCGTGGCAGGTAGAGATAAATGGTCATTACAGGAGCTTCACCGTGTGTCCCAGAATGAGTACCGTCCCCACGCTGGGGACAACATGGGCTTAGAGTCTTAAGAAAGCAACCTGGGGCTTCCTTGGCAGTCCAGGGGTCAAGAATCCACCTGCCAATGCAGGAAACATGGGTTTGATCTCTGGTCTGGGAAGATCCCACGTGCACAGGAGCAGCTAAGCCCGTGAGCCACAACTACGGAGTGTGTGCTCCAGAGCCACACTCCGCAACCAGAGACACCGCCGCAGTGAGAAGCCTGCGCCCCGAAACCAGAGCCAACTCTCGCGCCGAAACCAGAGCCAACTCTCGCGCCTCAACCAGAGAAGAGCTGCGCAGCAGTGAAGACCCAGCACAGCCGAGAATAAAGACGTTTTTAAAACACGAAAGCAGCTGGGCACTACTCAACAGGAGCTCTGAAAGTGGTCTGGCTTTTTTATTTTTTGCCTTGCAATGTTATGTTTGGATCTATATTCTAAAAAGTCATGCCAAAGTAGGGGGAAAAGTCCTTCACAAAGATAGCACTTCTGATGAGAGAAAAATTATCAACCTGAATGTCCAATGACAGAAAAAAGCTGACAGAAAAAATGACAGAAAAATTCTGGCATATCCAGAAGATAAAATATGATCACTGTAAAGATGTTCAACTATATAAAAAGATCATTAATGAAATGAACCATGTCTATGTGATGATGACTACTTAAGGAAAAAATACAGAAGGAAACATGGAAATATAAAAATTGGAGAAGGTAAGAAATGGCAGATTTTCCTTGACTTTAATATATTACCATAATAATACGAGGGAAACCCCTAAATGTCTCCTGTTTAAATAGGAAAATGTATATATTAAGTTATTTAAGTATAAATACAGAAGGGCTTCCCTGGTGGTTCAGATGGCAAAGAATCTGCCTGCAATGCAGGAGACTCAGGTTCAAACCCTGGGTCGGAAAGATCGCCTGGAGAGGAAAGGGCAACCCACTCCAGTATTCTTGCCTGGAGAATTCCAGGGACAGAGGCAGGCTACAGTCCATGGAGTTGTAACAAGTCGGACACGACTGAGAGACCAACACTTTCATAGAAGTTATTAAAGTTTTCACTTGTTTTCACTTAAAATATAAAGCACATGGAGAAGCACATTCTTCACGTGGAGAATAATTTTGGTTTGTAATATGAAGTCTGAATACTTGAATTTTTCTGTAATAAGCCACCCTATCATCATTTCCAGCAATTACTTGAGATGCTCACGGCTCTGAGACGCCAAGATTTGGCAGGGGGGTGACTGAGGTCCNGCGGACTTGGCCCCTCGGAGGGTGACCCACTCAGGGGGTTGGGCCTTTGGGTGGTTCTGGTAACACATCCTGCAGGGAGTCCCAGCCTGCCTCAAAGTGACTCCTGGAGAACAGAAACCCAAGGTCCACTCCCAGAGCATCGGTACCAATAATGACCTCTAGTTAAAAATGGAACGTGGCTTGCAGGCATTACAACAAGTGATTCCAGCCTTGGAGGGGGTGGGTTTTCACTCCCAGCAGGCAGGACTCACAAGGCCAGACACAATTTTAAGCCCTTTTTCAGAACGGTCCTGCCTCAGTTGCACGGAGGATCTCTCTCCACAGCAGCATCTGAAAGCAGAGGTCAGCCTGGAGGCTGGATTCACATTCAAGCCCTTCACTGCTGAGCCGACGCTTCTGAGCGTATGAAGGGAGGTCTTACACACATTATTAACTTAAGAAACTGTACTCGGGTCACTGACATTTAGGAGACTAAGAAAGTGAAAGTGAAGTCGCTCAGTCATATGAGACTCTCTGTGACCCCATAGACTGTAGCCTACCTGGCTCCTCCGTCCATGGGATTTTCCAGACAAGAGTACTGGAGTGGGCTGCCACTGCCTTCTCCAGGAGATCTTCCCGACCCAGGGATTGAACCCGGGTCTCCCACATTGTACGCAGACGCTTTACCATCTGAGCCACCAAGGAAGTCTCATGAGACTAAGATGTGGCATCAAAACAGTAGCTTAAGGGTAACTAACAGCTTTCCTGATTTGTGTTACAACGGTCCCGACTAAATTCTGCTTCAAACAGGCATGAGAAACCTTTGTTTCTGCCACTGGTCAGTAAGCACGTGATTAACACACAAACAAACATCTCATCACCCAAGGGCGCGGGGCCAGCCCATGCACAGTTAGGGGTGCGCTCCGCACATGCGCGGCTTCAGCCTGGCACCAGAGCCGGCCTCTCCATCGGATGGAGACGTGGCATCTCCGAGAGGAAGGGCGCTAGACACAGGTGTCGGCGGGGCCGCACGAGAGAAACCCGGGACAAACACCACCCGTGCAGTGGCCTCGGAGCCCTGGAGCTGCGAGAAGAGAAGCCCTGGCCACCCGGAGGTCGGACCCCAGGCACGCCCTGGCCCCAGCGGTGCGGCCCCGCCCCTAGTCACGCCCGCCCGCCTACCTTGCGCCACGTGCAGCTCGAAGGTGCTGGCTGAGAGCTCATACAGGCCCTGCTTGGCCTCGGGGGTGCGGGGCGGCTCCACCGCGGGCTCTGGAGTCTGATGGGGGAGACGGAACAAGAGTCAGCGCGGGTGTGTGTGGAGGCACCATGGAGCCCATCACGACTTCTGTATGGAACCTTCTGCCGCCACCGACCCCGCCCTCGCCTCCGGGGGATGCTGCTGTGTCGAGGGGGGCCCCGGGGCAGGAAGCAACTTAATCCAGGCAAGAGGACCCTTGGCAAGTGCTGTCGGACTGATGCTCCAGGACAGCCAGGGGACAACCAGCACCCCCCACCAACAAACCTGGCCTTTGCTGCCTTCAAACCCAACCCAACAGAGCAAAGTGAAGCATGGGCCGCCTCAAGCCAGCACCCTATTGGGTTCTTGGAGACGAGACCCGAGACGGCTGGCAGAGACAGCAGCGAGTGGCACCGAGGGGCACAGAGGGGCACCGAGAGACACCAGGAGGACCCAGCCGCCCTGTACGCGCAGCAGCAGTAAGGACATCTGGGAAGGAAGCTGAAACTCTGAAGCGCTGATAAAAGAAAAAAGGTCACAAGAGGGAAATCTGGACGGATTAAAGGCCTCAGAGAGAAAAACCACAGGGCAAACGTGGGCTGCGGCTTTAAGAATGTAATTCACCAGACTAAGCTTGGGACAGAAACATGGAAGGGACAAGAAGTGGCTTTTAAAAAGGCGCTTCTCTAGCACCTGAGCAGACCCAGCATGACAGCTAACTACTAACCCAAACCACACCATTCCAGCTATCTCCATTTTCTCTTAGGCCAGCACGTCTGCGGTCTCCAACCAGAGCAAGCAGAGGAAAAGAGATGATCACTGAGACATTACTGTCCTACAGACACGTGGGTGTCTATCATTCAGTTCTTATCTAGGGGTTTGTATTTCTATTAGAATGAATATCCAAGTTAAGTCATTAGAAGCTTTCAAAATGCTGAGAGCTCAAAGCTGGGCAGGCCTGTAACTGTAAAGCAGCATGAAGTTGTCTACTTCCGCTTTGCTGACAATGCTAAACCTCTGACTGTGTAGACCACAATAAAGAGATGCGAATACCAGACCACCTTACCGGCCTCCTGAGAAATCTGTATAGTTAGAACCGGATATGGAACAACCGACTCGTTCCAAATTGGGAAAGCAGTACGTCAAGGCTGTATATTGTCACTCTGCTTATTTAACTTACATGCAGAGTATACCAGGAGAAACGCTGGGCTGGATGAAGTACAAGATGGAAATCAAGGTTGCCAGGAGAAATATCAATAACCTCAGATATGCAAATGACAACACGCTTATGGCAGAAAGCAAAGAGGAACTAAAGAGCCTCTTGATGAAGGTGAAGGAGAAGAGTGAAAAAGCTGGCTTAAAATTCAACATTCAAAAAACTAAGATCATGGCATCCGGTCACATCACTTCATAGAAAATAGATGGGGAAACAGTGAAAGACTTTATTTTCTTGGGCTCCAAAATTACTGCAAATGACAACCGCAGCCAGGAAATTAGAAGACGCTTGCGCTTTGGAAGCAAAGCTTTGACAAACCTAGACAGCATATTAAAAAGCAGAGACATTACTTTGCTGACAAAAATCTGTATAGTCAAAACTATGGTTTTTCCAGTAGTCATATATGGATGTGAGAGTAGGACCATAAAAAAGGCTAAGCACCAAAGAATTGATGCTTCAGAACTGTGGTGTTGGAGAAGACTCTTAAGAGTCCCTTGGACTGCAAGGAGATCAAACCAGCCAATCCTAAAAGCAGTCAGTCCTGAATATTGATTGGAAGGACTGATGCTGAAGCTCCAATACTTTGGCCACCTGATACGAAGAGCTGACTCATTAGAAAAGACCCTGATGCTGGGAAAGATTGAAGGAAGGAGAACAACAGAGGATGAGATGATTGGATGGCATCACTGACTCAATGGACATGAGTTTGAGCAAGCTCTGGGAGCTGGTGAAGGACAGGGAGGTCTGGCGTGCTGCAGTCCACTGGGTCACAAAGAATCGGACACACCTGAGCAACCGAACAACAGCAACATGAAGCTTCCTGCTGCTGGCTTGACTTCACGCTACATCTGCATTAAAAGCTAAGGACCCACAGAGAAGGGTGTCTGAGAGAGTGACGGCTAAGGGACAGTCAGTCGGTTCCAACAGAGTCAAAGAGGAGGCTGGATGTGGCTGTGTAAGATGTTCAAAGGGCCTGCGGTGGTAAAACGCCTGTTTGTGGCACCAAAGGAGCACGTCTTTGGTCGTTGCTCCGTGGCAGGTAGAGATAAATGGTCATTACAGGAGCTTCACCGTGTGTCCCAGAATGAGTACCGTCCCCACGCTGGGGACAACATGGGCTTAGAGTCTTAAGAAAGCAACCTGGGGCTTCCTTGGCAGTCCAGGGGTCAAGAATCCACCTGCCAATGCAGGAAACATGGGTTTGATCTCTGGTCTGGGAAGATCCCACGTGCACAGGAGCAGCTAAGCCCGTGAGCCACAACTACGGAGTGTGTGCTCCAGAGCCACACTCCGCAACCAGAGACACCGCCGCAGTGAGAAGCCTGCGCCCCGAAACCAGAGCCAACTCTCGCGCCGAAACCAGAGCCAACTCTCGCGCCTCAACCAGAGAAGAGCTGCGCAGCAGTGAAGACCCAGCACAGCCGAGAATAAAGACGTTTTTAAAACACGAAAGCAGCTGGGCACTACTCAACAGGAGCTCTGAAAGTGGTCTGGCTTTTTTATTTTTTGCCTTGCAATGTTATGTTTGGATCTATATTCTAAAAAGTCATGCCAAAGTAGGGGGAAAAGTCCTTCACAAAGATAGCACTTCTGATGAGAGAAAAATTATCAACCTGAATGTCCAATGACAGAAAAAAGCTGACAGAAAAAATGACAGAAAAATTCTGGCATATCCAGAAGATAAAATATGATCACTGTAAAGATGTTCAGCTATATAAAAAGATCATTAATGAAATGAACCATGTCTATGTGATGATGACTACTTAAGGAAAAAATACAGAAGGAAACATGGAAATATAGAAATTGGAGAAGGTAAGAAATGGCAGATTTTCCTTGACTTTAATATATTACCATAATAATACGAGGGAAACCCCTAAATGTCTCCTGTTTAAATAGGAAAACGTATATATTAAGTTATTTAAGTATAAATACAGAAGGGCTTCCGTGGTGGTTCAGATGGCAAAGAATCTGCCTGCAATGCAGGAGACTCAGGTTCAAACCCTGGGTCGGGAAGATCGCCTGGAGAGGAAAAGGGCAACCCACTCCAGTATTCTTGCCTGGAGAATTCCAGGGACAGAGGCAGGCTACAGTCCATGGAGTTGTAACAAGTCGGACACGACTGAGAGACCAACACTTTCATAGACGTTATTAAAGTTTTCACTTAAATTTTAAGTTTTCACTTAAAATATAAAGCACATGGAGAAGCACATTCTTCACGTGGAGAATAATTTTGGTTTGTAATATGAAGTCTGAATACTTGAATTTTTCTGTAATAAGCCACCCTATCATCACTTCCAGCAATTACTTGAGATGCTCATGGCTCTGAGACGCCAAGATTTGGCAGGGGGGTGACTGAGGTCCGGGTGGGGTCCGTGTGGCCATGCCCCCAGGACAGGCCCTGAGGTGGGCAACACTGAGCCTCGCACCGTCCCCAGCCCGTGCTCCAGGCTCCACCCCAAAAGGGATGTCAGCTGGGGAGATGACGGCTTTCTGCCATCCTGACCCTGGCTGATGGCTTCCTGAATACAGTCATCAAAGACGACTGGCTTTTCAGTGAAAAACTTACTTTAAATGTTTTTGGAGACTAAGAACTCTCCTTTAAAACTGGCTTCCTCCCACCTCCAGAGAACACCAAAAAAAACAACCAAAAAAAACCCCCCAATTTTAAGTTTAAATCTCTGTGAAAGTTACACCTGCTGCTTTCTTGTCGTGACAAAGATGCAAATTTACTCTGAGGGGTTTGTGGTTTCCCTGTTACCTAAAATTAGACACAGCTCTGGTCAACACTGTATGCCAGCGGTCTTCAGCACGCACTTCTGGGTGGTGGCACTCAGTCCCGTCTGACTCTGCAACCCTGCGGACTGTAGCCTGCCAGCCTCCTCTGTCCATGGGATTTCCCAGGCAAGACTACTGGGGTGGGTTGCCATTTCCTTCTCCAGGGGATCTTCCCGACCCAGAGAGCAAAGCCCCTGAGACTTCTTAAAATGTGAGATAAAAGCAGCACTTGGGAAGCAACTGGGTTTCTGACCGGCTCTGACCTCCGCACAGAATGTAGGGGAGAGCTGAAGGACCACACGGACACCCTGGAAGGGGGCAGAAGACCCCTGCCACTGCCCAGACGAGCTCCAGGCCAGCGGACGCGCACCTGAGGCGAGACCATAGACAAGCGCCGAAATGGACGCTACGTGCAGAGACCTCAGACACTCGTGCCTCATCAGAAGCGTGCAGCGGCACACTGGGCCCCTCTCTGCTCCCGTCAAGGTCCTGCTCGGCCTCTGCGGGCCCAGGCCCTCAGCACTACCCAGAAAGCAGCGCGCATGAAGGGACACTTCGTGGAGGGCTCAGGGTCGTCATGATTTATGACAAGATGAAGACGCCTGTCGTCCACTGGAGGACTGAGGACTACAGATTTTTCTCAGGAACGCTACACATAACTATGTCTTTAAAAAACATCTCAGTAACACAACACTGTAAGTCACTACACTTCAATTAAAAAACAACAGGCCTCAGAAATCAGACTTTCCAAAATTATATCCTCAGAGTAGGGAGCAGGGGCCATCAAGACAGAGAGAGTTCAGGGTATTAAGTCTTATCATCAGCAACGCCACTAAGGCCGTGGGGCTGAGAAGCAAAGCAGATTCACACTGGGGGTACGGCCCAAGGCAGGGGGGAGCAGGAGGTTGTGGAGTGGGGAGCTGGGCTCAGCGGGGAGGGCTGAGGTGGACCGGACGCCCCGGCAGAGGCCTGGCCCCCAGGAGGCCACGAGTCCACCTCTGGTGCTGAGGAATTAGCGTGATCTGAATGGTGTATCAGATGGGAGTGGAGGGCATGTTAAAAAGGAGGTAAGTGTACTTCAGTGTGCTGCATTCTGAAATAGTTACCGATGACCCTGACCGCAGCCAAATAAGGGGTGGGAAGCCCGGAAGACCAAACGGTCAGCACTGCTGGGGCTGGAGGTGGACACACAGGACTGTCTCCACTGCACTCTGCCTGCCACTCCCCAGCCTCTTCTCCCTACTTCTGTGCGTGTTTGAGCATTTCCATAATAAAAAGCTTTCTAAAACTTCATCTTTTCCCAGTATGGTACTTAGAGAGTGCTCAAATGCACAGAGACAGAATATAGCATGACGGGTGCCAGGGGCCAGGGGAGTGAGTGTTTAATAGGAACAGTTTCTGCTTATTGTCCATTTGCTCAGTCCTGTCCGACTCTTTTGCAGCCCCATGAACTGTAGCCCACCAGGCTCCCCTGTCCATGGGATTCTCCAGGCAAGAATACTGGAGTGGTTGCCATGTCCT